>OX352762.1:85238548-85639548 GCA_947095585.1 Nephrocerus scutellatus
ACATCAAATGCATTTTACAAAAATTTGAAGCATACAAATGATTGTATAATCATTTTAGATGAACCATTATTTTATCATATGCACATCAATATATATTATCATCATTTTTGTGAGTGCGACAGCCAAATAGCGAAATAAAATTGCAATTAAATGCTAGTATATAATAATTATCCTTTATATTGGTTATACATACGCGATACTATAGGATAGAATACGATAAGTGCAATTTATTTTGTTTTATCAGATGTATAACCTGGAATATTTAGGTAAATACTTATACAGTCCCGACTGGTCGATGGTAGATGGGAACCCGTATCAGGAATTTAATAAAACATGAACGCAATCCTGAAACAGCAGACATCTAAATCGATTTTACAAAAATGCAAAAATGTTGTGGTTATAGTGGTATTTTAACACGTAGATATTTTCAGATTCAGATGATGTTTCAGTTCAGCTTTCGTGAATGAAATGTTTTGCTTGCTAGTTGTAATCAAGAGAATTCCTTTTAAATACTAAATGCTATGATAAACCTTTTATCCAGGTACATTAAACTTTTAAGTATGTTAAAATGCAACCAGAAGGCGAAAGATCTTTCTACTATGATAAGATAAAACGAGAAACATATGTATTATTTAATTGATAATAAACCTAGAAATAATTTAGTCTTTAAAAAAACAACCCATAAAAGTTAAAATTTTTTCATGTAAATTCTCTAATAGGATGTACCTCAAAGTGTGCAAAGTTTGAACCGGGTTAATTTGAAAAAAATTAATTTAGAGCCCTTTCACTTCAAAATTGTTTCAAAAAAGAGCAGGGTAGGCTGTATCGAAGACACGACCGTGGGTTTTGAGCATGACAACGTCTGTCCGGGACGAAAGAAAAGAAAATAAAGATCTTGTTGTCTGTGGGACATAAACACGGACGGATATATTAAAAAAAATTTCTATACTAAATACAAGTCCTACGACTTGCACCGTAGCTCATCACATACATCATCATCACATCACATTATATTATAAATTATTTATTAGCGAATTTTAATGTTCATAACCAATAACTGTGAAGTTGCTGCATATTGCATATTACTGCCCAAACACAGAAATGCAGCTTTTGTTTTCAACTCATAAAAAATTTGAGTAGTTTTAAATTAAATTAGAAGAGAAAAGTAGTGAGTACTGAGTAGTGCTGCCCATGCTTCGAAATGGTATGGTAAGAATGTCGCTTTCAAACATGCAGGTCAATTATTTCTCATTATATTTCTTTTGCATTGTTCTCTTATTTTTCTAGTTGATCGAATAGTTGTTTTGAACCGATGCTTAATGCCATGTATGATGTTTGATGCTTGACTCAATGGTCGATGGTTGATTCGTTGTTCAGTGGCAGACATCCAACTTACGATCGAACATCAAACCAGCGGTAAAGAATTAAGAAGTTTCGCAGCTTGTGCTGCACAAAAAAATGGCAGGCAGTCGGTATGCACGAAATTGCGGCTGCATTTTGAACCGACTTACAGTCTGCTTGTAGGGCGACAATTTGACATTTACATTTTGCTACTTGCATCCAATTTTAAGTAGCTGCGTAAACTGTGCCGTCGATTTTTCTTTAATGCATTGGCTGAAAAGGGAATTTTTGACCAAATTGCAGCATTAACTGCACAGCGGCTGAATTCTTGACCGCAGCCTACTACTGCATATGTTTGTTTCCTTCTGCTCTGCTTGATTGTATGTTATTGAAACCACATACATGATCATCAATCACATCACATACAACAGAATAAATAATTTATAAGCTGATTTAAATGTTCATAACAATTTATTGTGAGGTGGGTACATATTAAATATATCAAAGCACTGCACAAACATAGTAATGCAGTTGCGTCGATAGTAGTAGGGGAAGTAAGAGCTGTTAAAAAAATATGTGCGTGTAATCTTTACGCGCGGTTGAAATGAAATTCTTTGACGTTGTGGCCAATATTACGATTAAATTAAAAGGCACGAGTCGCTTGAGAAATTGCTTAGTTCCCGAAATTCCAGACCATAATGATCATATTCCAGAATTCCCATAGGAAGAAGTCTTATAGCCGCATCTTTACGCGCGGTTGAAGTTAAATTCTTTGACGTTGTGGCCAATATTACGATTAAATTAAAAGGCACGAGTCGCTTGAGAAATTGCTTAGTTCCCGAAATTCCAGACCATAATGATCATATTCCAGAATTCCCATAGGAAGAAGTCTTATAGCCGCATATTAGTCCTGCATTCCGAGTTTCATACGAATCCCTTGAGAAATGGCTTGGTTCCAAAAATCCCAGACCCTATTGGCCAGATTCCAGAATTTCCATAGGAACAAGTCTTTTAGTCACATATAAGTCCTACATTCCGAGTTTCATACGAATCCCTTGGGAAATGGCTTGGTTCCAAAAATCCCAGACCCTATTGGCCAGATCCTAGAATTTCCATAGGAACAAGTCTTATAGTCACATATTAGTCCAACATTCCGAGTTTCATACGAATCCCTTGAGAAATGGCTTGGTTCCAAAAATCCCAGACCCTATTGGCCAGATCCCAGAATTTCCATAGGAACAAGTCTTATAGTCACATATTAGTCCTACATTCCGAGTTTCATACGAATCACTTGACAAATGGCTTGGTTCCAAAAATCCCAGACCCTATTGGCCAGATCCCAGAATTTCCATAGGAACAAGTCTTATAGTCACATCTTAGTCCTACATTCCGAGTTTCATGCGAATCTCTTGTGAAATGGCTTAGTTCCTAAAGTACTGACATTTAAAAGTGGGACATTTAACAGTGTGAGCATTAACAATGACCACAACTTTTTGAACATGCACCCCCTTATACCTTGTAGTGAGACGTTGTCACGTCAAAAATGTTATCAACGGAGATACACATGTGTAAAAAATTTGTGTGGGAGCCCCCGGCCTTGGGGCCCGGTCACTTCCAACTTTCAATGGTAAGTGTTGTTATCGGAGATACACATGTGTTTCAAATTTAAAGAAAATCGTGTTTATTTTTAAAATTTTTATATGGGCACCCCTTGGCCATGAGGCCGAGGGGCCCCAAATTTAAATAGAAAGTGTTGTCTCCGGAAATACAAATATGTGTTTATAAAAATATATACAAATATATAAAATCGGACTTTGTAAAGTGAGTTAAAAATTGATCGCAAGATTCCACGTCAAACCGACCGACCGACCGACTGACCGACAACCGGACGTGCCACGGGCAAACGATGTAAATATAGAGAATTTCAAAAAATATACAGAACATTTTTTGACAGTTGTAGTTGTTTGCTTCTTTAAACATTAGAAATGTCGACTACTATGGAGCATTTAGGTGAAAAATAAAACTTTTCGCTGATACTAAAAAAACACAGCTGATTATTTTTTTAATCTGACAGATCTGATCAGAGAAAAAATTATCTGATTTATTGGAACTCGGATTTCTCATATTTCTCCGATTTCTCCGACACAAAAAACGGCAATAATAAGTGAATACCGTAGATGGTTTTTTGCGAATCAGTTTATGTTGAATTCGAATTGAGAAAAAATCTGGCATAGGCCGTGTTTTAATAAAAATGAGAAAGACTGTCGGAGACAAAACACAGCCCTGGGGAGTGCCAGCGTTTATGTGATGTATTTTAGACTTAAAACTGTCCAATATAATTTAAAGTGAGCAGTTCAAAAGAAAGATGCTAATCCAATGAAGCAGTTTTTCATCGACTCTATAAGCACGTATTTTGAACAAAAGAGATTAATGTCAAACTGTCAAATGCCTTGGAAATATCGAGTGTAACAGCCAAATCACCAAATTGTTGCAAAAAACCGGTTCCGGTGTTCGGTGATATATAGTATATACCATCAAATACCAAGTAGAACGTTGCGCACGAAATCCGTACCGTCGATTACTAAGGATTTAGTCAGTTTTAAGATATTTCATGAAAAGCAAATTGATAAGCGTTTCCATGACCATAGAAATAATGGTCGTCGTGCTATGGGTCAGCACGAAGAAGGAGACAACGGCTCGCCTTTAGACGTGACAACGTCTCACTACAAGGTATAAGGGTGCATGTTCAAAAAGTAAAATGTTAAATGTCCCACTGTTGTGATCAACAGAATGTGCCACTGTTGTGAGACAATGTTAAGTGAGAAACTTTTAAATGTCCGAATGTTGTGATCACTGTTAAATATCACAGTTTTAAATGTCAGTACTTTGGGAACTAAGCAATTTCTCAAGCGATTCGCATGAAATTCGGAATGTAGGACTTAGATGCGACTATAAGACTTCTTGCTATGGAAATTAAGGAAGATGATCATTATTGTCTGGAATTTCTGAAGCAAAGCAATTTTTAAGCGATTCGCATGAAATTCGGAATGTAGGACTAAGATGCGACTATAAGATTTCTTCCTATGGAAATTTTGGAATATAATCATTATTGTCTGGAATATCTGGAGCAAAGCAATTTTTTAAGCGATTCGCATGAAATTCGGAATGTAGGACTAAGATGTGACTATAAGATTTCTTCCTATGAAAGTTCTGGAATATAATCATTATTGTCTGGAATTTCTGGAACAAAGCAATTTCTCAAACGATTCGCATGAAATATGGAATGTAGGCCTAAGATGCGACTATAAGACTTCTTGCTATGGAAATTAAGGAATATGATCATTATTGTCTGGAATTTCTGAAGCAAAGCAATTTTTTAACAATTCGCATGAAATTCGGAATGTAGGACTAAGATGCGACTATAAGATTTCTTCCTATGGAAATTAAGGAATATGATCATTATTGTCTGGAATCTCTGAAGCAAAGCAATTTTTAAGCGATTCGCATGAAATTCGGAATGTAGGACTAAGATGCGACTATAAGATTTCTTCCTATGGAAATTTTGGAATATAATCATTATTGTCTGGAATATCTGGAGCAAAGCAATTTTTTAAGCGATTCGCATGAAATTCGGAATGTAGGACTAAGATGTGACTATAAGATTTCTTCCTATGAAAGTTCTGGAATATAATCATTATTGTCTGGAATTTCTGGAACAAAGCAATTTCTCAAACGATTCGCATGAAATATGGAATGTAGGCCTAAGATGCGACTATAAGACTTCTTGCTATGGAAATTAAGGAATATGATCATTATTGTCTGGAATTTCTGAAGCAAAGCAATTTTTTAAACAATTCGCATGAAATTCGGAATGTAGGACTAAGCTGCGACTATAAGATTTCTTCCTATGGAAATTAAGGAATATGATCATTATTGTCTGGAATTTCTGAAGCAAAGCAATTTTTCAAGCGATTCGCATGAAATTCGGAATGTAGGACTAAGATGCGACTATAAGACTTCTTGCTATGGAAATTAAGGAATATGATCATTATTGTCTGGAATTTCTGAAGCAAAGCAATTTTTTTAGCGATTCGCATGAAATTCGAAATGTAGGACTAAGATGCGACTATAAGATTTCTTCCTATGGAAATTAAGGAATATGATCATTATTGTCTGCAATTTCTGAAGCAAAGCAATTTTTCAAGCGATTCGCATGAAATTCGAAATGTAGGACTAAGATGCGACTATAAGATTTTTTCCTATGGAAATTATGGAATATAATCATTATTGTCTGGAATTTCTGGAACAAAGCAATTTCTCAAACGATTCGCATGAAATATGGAATGTAGGCCTAAGATGCGACTATAAGATTTCTTCCTATGGAACTTATGGAATATGATCATTATTGTCTGGAATTTCTGGAACAAAGCCATTTTTCAAGCGATTCGCATGAAATTCGGAATGTAGGACTAAGATGTGACTATAAGATTTCTTCCTATAGAGATTCTGGAATAGTATAGTCTCTGTTCATTTTCTATCAGCTCTGCTCTGCTCTTTCTATCAACATTGCATAAAATGATACAGTGCTTTGTGAGAGAGAAAAAAAATACAAATGTTACAAAAAAGAGGCAAGGCCATTCACAAGTTGCATGCGACGTTGCTGTTGCTACTATTTCCTTTTTTTTGGACTATCTTATCCTTACTCACGTATACAGTATAAAGAGTGAAGTTCGATTGCTGGTTTGATGTTTGGTCGTAAGTTGGATGTCTGCCACTGAACAACGAATCTCCCATACACCATTGAGTCAACTATCAAACATCATACATGGCATTAAGCATCGGTTCAAAATAACTATTCGATCATTTACAGAAATAAGTGAAAAATGCAAAAGAAATTTAATGAGAAATAATTGGACTGCATGTTTCAAAGCGACAAAGCATGGGCAGCACTACTCACTACTTTTCTCTTCTAATTTAATTTAAAAAGACTCATATTTGTTAGGAGTTGAAACCAAAAGCTGCATTACTGTGTTTGGGCAGTAACATGCAATATGCAGCTGCTTATAAGTAATTTATATATAATGTGATGTGATGATGATGTATGTGATCGTGATGTCGTAGAGGACTTGACTTCGACACAGCCTACCCTGCTCTTTTTAAATTCTCTATATTAACTTGGCTGGCTGGCTGGCTGGCTGGCTGGCTGGCTGGCTGGCTGGCTGGCTTTTTCTCTTCTTTTTTTTTTAATTCTCTATATTAACTTCGCGTGCACGTGGCTGGCTGGGTGGCTGGCTGGTCAGATTTTCTGATAAATTTTTAACCCACTTCCCATAGCCCGATTTTATTGAAATTTTGCACACATATATATTTCCGGCGACAATACTTTCTGTTAAAATTTGAGGCCCCTTGGACCTCGGGGTCGGGGGGCTCCCATACAAATATTTTACAAAGTTTACTCGATTTTTTTAAAATGTTATACAAATGTGTATCTCCGCTGGAAAACACTTTTTGTAAATTTTTTGGAGAGATCGGGCCCCTGGGTCGGGGGGGCACCCATACAAATTTTATGAAAAAAGTTTCCGATTTTCTTCAAATTTTATACGCATGTGTATCTGCGATGGTCAAAACTTTTTGTAAATTTTTTGAAGCGATCGGGCCCCGGGGTCGGGGGGCTCCAATACAATTTTTTTTATTTATCAATTTTTAACGCACTTCCTAAAACCCGATTTTCCTGAAATTTTGTACACATGTGTATTTCCAGTGACAATACTTTCTTTTAAAATTTGGAAGTGATCGGGCCCCGGGTTCGTGGGGCTCCCATACAAATTTAAAATAAAAATTACCCGATTTTTTTCAAATTACACACATGTGTATACCCAATAAACAATACTTTTTCTAAAATTTGGTAGTGATCGTTTTTTTTTGAACATTTTTTTAATTGCTTATAGTGGCATCAGATACCGTCGTTCTTGTTAATGACTGTGTGTGGTGTGTGCTGCGCAGTTGGCATGGTTTTGGTGGTGGAGAGAGAGAGAGAGAAATCTGAGCTCACGCACAAATGAACCCAGTAAATGAAACGAGACATACATGTTTTATGCTTAATTCAACTTACTTATTTACTGAATTGTATTTTTAGTGATGTTGTTTTTTGTTGTCGATATCAACTTGCAGATAGAACAACAAGTTTTCACAATATTCTGTCATTTGGCGTTTTCATAAATTAGTTCAGAGCAGTCATAGTGTTCTCAAGAAAATGCTCGTGTTTCTTATTTGCTCAGAGTATGAGCGTGCTCTAAGTGCTCAGAATAAAATTATCTGAGCATTTTAAAATTTGACATCTGATGTCAAATGTCTCTTTCGATGATTTTCTCCTACAATAAAAAAAAATGACCCAGGATCGAGGGGCTCCCATATCAATTTCTGTGCTTAGAGAATTTAGATGAAAATTTTTAATTTTTATGGGTTGTTTTTTTTGGGTATGATTTGGACAAAGACTGTTTCCAAATTCTCGGGAAGAGTCCGACAGAATAAAACATATGCAAAAGCTTACACAATGGTAGTGACAGCTTGGAAGCACACCTCTTCAGAACTAATGGAGAAATACCATATGGCCCAGCGGATTTGTTGGTGTTGAGATCGTATAAAACTTTACTAACTACCGACCTATTACTTTGTTGTCGGTTCTATCGAAGGTAATGGAATCTATTGCTAATTTCAACTAATAAGCTATCTGGATACTTATGCTCTTTTATCCGATATGCAGTATGGATTTTGCAAAAATCGTTCTTCAGGTGAACTCATGACTTATATTACTCATAGCAATCTAGGGGAATCAAGCGTCATGTCATGATTGTCTTATTAATAAGATTCGTGCGCTCAAATTACACACCTCTCTCATTGCATGGATTGAGGATTTTTTATGAAACCGCCAAGTAAAAGTTGTATTGATTTTCTTCATCTTCGTATAAGATCAATGTTGGTGTACCACAAGGGTCATCCTTGTCGCCTACTCTTTTCTTACTATATATTAATGACCTATTGTACCAAAAAATTAGTGATCTCGCTACATAAAATTTTTGTCCTTCGGAGATAAATTTGTTAAAATTTGAAGAAAAAAAATTTTTTTTTTGCAGTTTGCAGTAAAGTCTTTTTTTCAAAAATAAGCAAATTAAATTAACGAGAATGTAAACATAACCTTATCATTGCCAGTAACTGCACTCAAAAGTCACTAATACCGTCTGATAACAGGAATCCAGTTGTTATCATATTTTCTGGTTTACCGAGATAAGATTCATAAGACAGGGGTAGCCAACCTCTTTATACCTACTGCCCCTTTTTAAATTCTCTATATTACCTTCGCGTGCACGTGACTGGCTGGCTGGCTGGGTGGCTGGCTGGTCAGATTTTCTGATAAATTTTTAGCCCACTTCCCAAAGCCCGATTTTATTGCATATTGCACACATATATATTTCCGGTGATAATACTTTCTATTAAAATTTCAGAGAGATCGGGCTGCGGGGGCTCCCATACAAATATTTTACAAAATTTACCCGATTTTCTTTAAATTTTGTACACATGTGTGTATTCGATGGAAAACACTTTTTGTAAATTGTAAATTTGGAGTTATCGGCCCTCTGGGGACCCCCATACACATTTTTTAAATATCGCTATATTGCATCAGAACACGGCAAAGTCTGAGCTCTGTGCTTTGTGTGCTGCGCTGTTCGCTGCCGCTGTGTTTCATTTGGTGGATGATTTTGCCACAAAACGAGCACGCAGTGTGTGTGTGTGTGTGTATCCCCGATTAGAGAATTAACAAGAAAAATTTTAATTTTTATGGGTTGTTTTTTTTTTATTTTTGTAGACAGTAAAATTGTCTTGCCGCCTACCGGTTCAGTAGTAATTTAATTTTATTTTGACTGAAATATACTCGTAATTTTGAAGTGGAGGTTTAGTAGTCAAATTTATCTGTTTGTTTATATTTTTCATATTTTTGAATTGAATTTGAAGCTGCATTTTTATATCTCCATCTGCTGCGCAGTCGCTGTAGTTTGCGAGCCTCTTAACAGAGAAATGAGACATGGTACGCCATGTCATCCATCGCTTTTAAAATATGATTTGCCATCGTGAATTCCGGTTTGCTTGGCGGACTTTCGAGCATGGCCGCCGCTAAAAGAATGTATGATTACATTGGAAGCCGAGAATTAAACTAACAAAAAGTATCTTCAGCGTCACACAAAACCCCTACCGCCTACCATGAAAGAAAGAAAGGTTGTCTAACTCTGCATAAGACTAACAACAACGCATCAAGGTTGGAGACGAGCGTAGAAAAATATTGAAGTCGCGGTTAAGTACCTGTGTAGGTAAATATGTTTTATTAGTAAGTAGCTAAGAATATGTATTCATATTTTATCTTAATACCATGGTATAATAAGATTCGACTTAATCGTGTTCCTTTGTCCATGATAAACATTAAAATCTTAACACAAGTATAGGTTCGCCGTCATTGGTGCATTCATAAAACTTGACATTCAGAAGCTTCTAAATTTTTAGGATATCAAATTATGAAGATTAGCTTATAAATATATAACATTTTAATAACTGTTTTGAAATCTTAATGTGGTAATTTATAGATGTACTCGAATTTGCTTGAAAAATGAAACTCTAATCTGGCAAGTATAAATACAACGAGAAATTGCATATTTTTTATTTAGTAACGACTACTTTCCTTCAAGGTGGTTGCCATTTGTTTTAACCATCAATAACAAAGAAACAGTAATGGCTCCCAATCTATGTAAGAATATTTTTTAATTTTTTTTTTAAAAGAGTTCTGTTGTGAAAAACTATTCCTAATCTTTTTTCCAATTTAATCGATTCTCTAAAATCTTTTCCAGTTTTCCTTTTTCTTTCAAATATTTGTTTGAGAGCATTTTTTATCGATATATGTAGTATTTTGGAAAACTTTGTATAAATATATTTCTAATAATATAATATGGAATAATGTTTAATAGCTCAACAGAGAAATTCATAATAAATTATAATCAAAAATAAAACCAACCTTTTTTTAATCATGTATTTCACTTTTACTTTTCAGCAACCTTAATTCTTGTAGCAACAAGTATCACTATTATTCACACGGTTTCATTCAAAACTGTTGCAACGTCATCAGCAAGAACCAACCGATTACTGTTTGCAAACGAATTATTCCATGCAATCGCTAAGGACCGGACTAACGAAAATGTAATCGTTTCGCCCGCTTCAATTCAGACGTGCATGGCTCTAGCCTATTTCGCAGGTAAAGGAAAAACCGCTGAAGAATTACAAAGAGGACTCCGCCTAGGGGACTCTCTCAGCAAACAACAAATTGCAGAAAATTTCCGCCAACTTCTTGTATCTCAGAGTAAACCACATCTCAAAATGGCAAATAGGATCTACATTAAGAAGGGAAATGAGATTGCATCACAGTTTAGTGAGATTGCTAGCCGAAGTTTCAATTCAAATGCGGAACTCGTGAACTTCTCCGACTCCGATAAGACAATCGAGAAAATTAATCGTTGGGTGAAGTCTGAAACAAATAATAAAATAGAAAATCTGATTAAGCCAGGAGGTGTTGATAGTAATACGGAAGTTGTTTTGGTAAATGCAATTTATTTCAAGGCTGCGTGGCTCAACGATTTCAGCGTCTATTCAACACGAAAGCAGCAATTCTTTATAAGCCCCACAAGTTCCGTTGACGCTGATATGATGTTTGTCGACGACCGTTTCAAATACGGAGTTTCCGAGATTTTAGATGCCAAATTCCTGGAAATGCCATATAAGAACTCGAATTTGTCGATGCTCATAATGTTACCGAATAAAATAGATGGTTTGCGTCATCTCCAGGAAAATCTGAAATTTGTGAATATACAAAACGTATCCGCCAACATGAGGAAGAGAAGTGTCGATGTATTTTTTCCTAAGTTCAAAATAGAATTTGACCTTAGTCTCAAGGATGCACTGAATGACGTAAGTTGAATTCGAATAATATATTGTTTTATATAGTAATCATGCAAAAATATAATCAATAGATGGGCATGTCAAACTTATTCAGTGATAGGGCTAACTTCAGCGGTTTTTTGACGTCCGGAGTTCCTCTTAAAGTTTCCGAAATACACCACAAAGCTTTCATAGAAATCAACGAAGCCGGTTCTGAAGCCCAAGCAGCATCATGTAATATAAGCGTTCGTTGGAACTATACACTATACTAATATTCACATTTGCCCTGTTTCAGTTTTGAAAGCTGTACCAATGTCGTTTAGCATGGACCGAGAGATTTTTCGTGCCGATCATCCATTCATATTTTTTATTAAAAGCAAAAAAGCCGTCTATTTTGCAGGCCACGTTGCTAAGTTTTAATTAATGTCAAAATACTATAATGGTTACCCGGAATTAAAATTTGTTCTCCTAAGCAATAATATACTCGTATAAAAGAACGCAATAAATAAACAGTGCTAGTAGCCTTGGAAGTATTGGTTTGTGGTATTACGCCAATTTTTTTTTGTGATATGATTTAATTCTGTGGTATCACAAATGAATTTTTGTGGCACTGGTATGGTACGGGTACGGTAAGTTGCCTCTAAACAAATTTCCTATTTATTCCTTCCTATTTATATTTGACTAACTGTTCGGGGCGTTTTGCTGCTTGCATACGTAAAAAAGCTTGTCCGCTATAATTCGGAAGCGCTGTGTGGCGATTCATAAAAACATAAAAGTTTAACAAAATGTAAACAAAATGTTTGATATCTACAAAACATGACATATAGTGCTTTATGTTTAACCATAAAATATACTACACAAATATGAAATCTAACTGTAACACTAGATATTTGATGTTTTGATGATCGCCGCTTTGTGTTTGTAGAATCGCTACGCTTAAAAACTATAAGTAGAAGTAATGGGAGAGTGCTTTTTAAAATTCGATCCAATTAATCACATTTGTAGTGTAATGTAGTTGTTTTTGACATTATAATGAAGATTTTATATTTTATTGTATGACTGTTCTTGCAAAACCACTACAATAACCTATACTAAGTAAACAAGGTTTGGGGATCTGCATTGCAATTGATCGGGAAACTACTGACTGCTCAAAACTTGGTTTGAGCCAGTAGCGCAACAATCAAGTTCGTGATGTAGTTTTTGCTCTACCTCCTAGTGGTGGTCCCCGGGCAACTATGTGTATAAATCCTTATATATGTAGGCTAAAATTGCAAGTGCGAACGGTCTAGGGTTTCTAGTCTATGTAACGTGGGTTAGCACCCGGACTAATATTGGTTTCTGGAATGTGAGGACGCTCCTTGACTCAGGGAGTAAAGGACCTTAAAATGCCAGATTTCTTCAACTGGAACGTGAGTTTCTTCGATATAATTTGGACATACTGGGAGTGAGTGAAGTAAGATGGTTCTACGCGGGAGAGTACCAATCCCCAACATGTAACACTGTTCTACTTTATTCCGGCAAACCCTCTGGCAGTCCCCGTGGAAGTGGGTCTGCTGCTAACGCCAACAGCACGCAGAGGCCTAATTTCCTGGCACCCACATGGTGACAGGATCTTATCGGCCAGATTTCGGACTAACGTACGGCGCGTCACGATCATACAGTGTTACGCCTCAACGAATCCCTCGACTAAGGATGAAAAAGACAACTTCTAAAATCAGCTAAGCACTGTAGTCAACGAAACGCCGAACGGAGATATCGTCATCGTGATGGAGGACTTGAATGCCAAGGTAGGCAACGACAACGAAGGACTCAGACATGTGATTGGGCAGCACGGCCTCGGCGAACGAAATGACAATGGTGAAAGATTTGTTGATTTCTGCAACACCAACAACCTTGTCAGAGGAGGCACCATGTTTGAGCATAAGACCTGCCAAAAAGTCAGCTGGGTGTCAACTGACAGGCAATCGTCATCCAACCAAATCGACCATGTGGCTATAGGCCGACGTTTTAGGAGCTGTCTTTTAGACGTACGTAACAGACGAGGAGCCACCATGGGTATGGTACGGGATCATCACCTTATAGTAGCTACTGTCCAGTTACGTACTGCATCAGTTCAAAGAATCCGCCCAATATTATACGAATGCCTAGGTATAACATCGACCGGCAGCGAGGATTGAGCTAGAGTCCCTGTATCGAAGAAAAATGAGAGAAGTGCAGCGTAAACGAAATTATATTAACAACCAGGCCTCAGAAGCAGAGAAAGCAGCGAGCAGGTGCGATAACAAAACCGTTTACAGAATCACCAAAGAGCTGACCTAGGATGTTCTAATCAACATCCGGTCAAAGGCTTAGATGATGCCGTACTCGTTTCAGATGAGGATCAGCCCAAGCGATGGAAGGAGCATTTTTCTGCGGTCCTTAACCGTGTTTTCGCCAACTATATGCACCCAAATCAAACAGAGCTGCCGGATGTAACAATTTCCCGAATTCGCACCACAACTCCCAGTAAAGACGAGATCGCTACCGCGATCAACGAACTAAAGAACAACAAGTCGGTAGCACTAGATGGTATATACCCGCAGAGCTTTTATATCCTCTTGTAGAGAGAGATTGGGACGCAGAAAGTTTCCCCGACGAGTGGAAGAAGGGAATGATTGTCAAGCTCCCTAAAAAAGGTAGTCGTATGGAGTGCGAAAACTGGAGAGGCGTTTGCGTTCTTCCTGCCGTTGCAAAGGTAATAGCCAAAGTAGTACTTGAGCGAACTAAGGAACATCTGGAAGATAAACTCGATGCCGAACAAGTAGGTTTCCGCACTGGATCCTCCTGTGTAGGCCACATCAACACCATGCGGATCATTATTGAACAGTGCGTTGAATTCCGGTCAGTGTCAACAGACAGATTATCTGACTCGCCTTGCGCAGGAGAGGTATACCCGATAAACTAATAGCTATTATTAAAGCAACCTATGATGGCTCTAAATGTCATGTGCTGTATAGAGGAAAGCTGTCAGAGGCATTCGAGATCCTAAGTGGTGTATGACAAGGTTGCATTCTATCGCCGATACTCTTTTTGTTGGTGAATAGCGATGTGCTTCACGCAGCTTTATCCCTTTCTGCGCGCGACTGTTCCCTTTCAAATGTTGAATCTGTGCTGTTGTATGGGTGCAGCACTTGGAAGGTGACCGCTACTATCACAAAAAGATTACAAACGTTCGTAAATAGGTGCCTACGGAACATCTTAAGGATTTTCTGGCCTAACCGTAGCATCTTTACCAGAGAACGGGTTAGGAACCAATAGGCACAACCATCCAACGAAGTGGCAGTGTATTGGTCATACACTCCGAAAAGGCGACAGTTCCATAGCAAACTACGCAATGCAATGGAATCCGTTATCTCAGGATGGTAGAAGAATGGGTCGTCCGAGAAATACATGGCACAGAACAGTTGAGGAGGAGTCACGGTATTTGGGAAAGAGTTGGAGAGAGCTGAAGCTCATTGCTAGAAGCTGCACGCGATGGCGCGTATGCGTAGTAGAGGACCTAGGACGCTAGGACCCACAAGGGGATATAGGACATAAGGAAGAAAGAAAGAAGTAAACAAGGTGTAATATTATACTCATCGGAAACAGCAAAATGTTCAAAAGTTTTTGGATAATGAACGCACAAAACAACTCCTTGTGTCTTCGATTATTGTTTTCTATTAATATGTGCGTTTTATGCAGAAAGATAGTATGTATACGAGTTCGGTTTTATGAGAAAATTAGTTGTTCAGGGGCGCTTCACTACTCGTGCTGCTGCATGTCTCTTTCCGCACAGACAGTGAGCACTTCCTGCACTTGTTTTGGGCACCATCTATGGGAAAACTTTTGCGTTCAGAAGATTATCATGTTGCGAAAGTTTCAGCTTAATGGGATGGATAGCTGTGTTTTGTGATGTCTTACACACAGAAACACAGAAATTGATTTTTATATGTATAGCTATGTGTTTCATTTTACCCTGAATGAAAATAAGGTATGGTATAGGCCTATAGGGAGTTGGAGTTGGAAATTAGAGTTCTAGTTTGGGTACGGGTTTCTAAAAAGTGCATCGTATTGCATTATGTTTTGGTCTGATACTGGATTCCCAGTCCTGATTTTGACTGGAAATGTCTGGAAATGCATCTTTCAGTATTTCCAATTTGAATAAACTTTTACACGCTTCAACAATATTTTCGAATAATCAAAATTGTTTATTAAAGTTCTTGTTCGGTAGCGACAACTTTACGCGAATTCCAAATTTAGGTCGTCGCACTCGTCCGGATAAACGAACAATTAAACGTATTTGTGACCAAGATGTAGCGAATTTTTCGCAAGGACTTAGGTCTGCATCTCTATAAGAACACTTTGACTTAAGAACTGAAGCCGAACGACCTTAGCTACGACGTTTCCCGGTTTTCATCGCAAAATTTGTGGCTCGACGGCTTCGTTAATGAGCAAAATTGTCACATTTGGGCAAGTCAGCATCCTGAAGATATTCCCAAAAACCACACCAACAAAATTTTACTATTTTCTGCGAGTTTAAGTTGGACGCAGTCACAGTCAATGAAGATCGCTACCGAACCATGTTGACTGACAAATTTTGGGATAAATTGGAGCATATGAGGTTTCAACATGACGGCGACACATGCCACACAGCTGGCACTCCAGTTATTAAAGTCAAAGTTCGATAACAATGTTATGTTCAAAAGTTCATATAGATTTTCGTATAGAATGTATAGGTTTTGCAAAATGCCGGTTCATTTCTAATTAGCTGGAGTTGAAAATTCGAGTTAATTTTAAAACTTAGAATTAAAAGGTAATTAATTTTTATTTTGTCTGTTTTCTGTTATTATATTTTTGATCTTATTGCAATTCAAGTTATTCAAGTTATTTTTTCATTGCTTATATTAAATATTTTGGTTTGAGAAGAAGTACCCCTTGGTTCTCTTAGAATGCGGACGCTATAATGTCCTTGTTAAGTAATATTCTTAGATGTTTAATACATTCCGTACCTCAGTTTGTCAGTGTAACATCATTACATATCTTCTGTTTCTTATTCTTTGCTAACGCCTAAGGATTTCATTTTAAATATTACGATTATTGGTTCTTCGTCGGACGCAAGATACTTTATGTTTGTTTTTTATTTTTCTATAATTCACCCTCGGGGAGATTGACTTATTTTGCTCTCATACATAAACGAAGAAGGATTAAATTGCTATGCCACACGTTTATGTAGTGGCGGAGGCATCTCAGCCACTTTTAATGGAAACCCTTGTTTGTTCGTTTTCTTCAGTTTTCACAGTACCCAAGCTAAAGGCGCAGACTGACTGTCGCTGTTTGCACATTTAATTCAATCATTGTTTGTGTTAAACTCTGTGAACTGTATAGGAATATTAGACAAATATTTTGTATCTTTTCTCTTTATTTGCAATACGCTTCCTTGTTAAGCGTTCAATCAAATCATTGAATGTCTGAGGAAGAAGGATGAACTGAAAAGGCTATTCACATTTGTAAAGGAAGAGATAAATGGCAAGATATCCCTTATGTAATTTATTGGAAAAAAACTATTGAATTGAATTAATGTATTAGTTTTGTAACTTTTAACTGTAACAAGTTAAAGATTTATTAATATTCATATGAATATAATTTAAAACACGTTAGATTCGTGTCCTCACAAAAGTTAAACAAATGTGTGTAGATATGAATCTCATTTCCTCTCTTCTCGACGAGGTAACAGTTGAACGTTTATTCAAGCCGCGAAGAAACCGCAACAGCAACTTTAATTTTATATCTTCTGCCCTGCAGGCTGTATTGCTGTTCTGGAAGGAATCCGGATCCCTGTTTATGGAGAGAAAGGGAGAAAATATATTTCAACGTCAATCTTATTGCAACCATGCAATATTTCGAACATTAACCGTCGGCTTTTTTTATCATTTATCATATATAGGGAGTAAAATATTATAACCAAAAGTGTCAAGGTAGTGTTGATTTAGATTATTTAAATAATTGCTCTAAGCGATTAATTAGCATCAATTTTTTATTATATGGCAAATGAAGGCGAATAAAAAGACAAATGGACGGACTCGATGACAAATAGTATATTACATAATGAGCGAGGAAAGTGGAGTTTATGATGAGCACCTTTCTGAGAGTAATGTACGCTATTTTTCACACGACCAAACCGGTTTTTCTGCTAAGCCGGTTATGCGCAATGCAAAATTACTCTGAAAGTGTGTGTTCGCTGTGACTGCAGTAAATAAAAAAAATATTTTATATGTTAATTCACTAGAGTGCATAAAGTCTACTTTCGAAGCTAGTTTATAGTGGATGAAACAGTCATTTTCGTCTATGGGCGTGTGAAAAAAAATTGCGATTGCTGAGACTTATAAGTATTGATTATATCGTGCAATAATATTAATAAAAACCACATCACGGTTATACAGTGTTTAAGTATCGATCGCTTGTATGCGTGACCAGACGGAGTCATGCTCGCAAACACACCATCGCGCGATCTTTTCAGTTCAGTTCAAGTTTCCTAGCTGAAATGACTTCCAGGAATGAAGATGCTGCTGGGGCACCATACAAATTTTTTAACAAAATTAACTCGACTTTCTTCAAATTTTATACACGTGTGTAACTCTGATGGACAACACTTATTGTAAGACAGACGCCGGGGCCCGCGGTCGTGGTGCTTAATTAAAAATTATAATGAAAATTAACTCGATGTTCTCTAAATTAAATACACATGTGTATTTCCGATGGATACAACTTTTTTGACATTTTCTGAGCGAGGGGTGCCTATATAAGTTTTTTAAAAATTAACCCGATTTTCTTCAAATTTTAAACACATATGTATCTTCGATGACAACACTTACTATTGAAAGTTGCGATGACAACAGTTTTTGAAAAATTTCGAAGTGAAGTGGCTCTAATATTATTTTTTTTCAAATTAACCCGCTTTTAACTTTGCACACATTTGTATCTTTTATTAGAGAATTTACATGAAAATTTTTAATTTTATGGGTGTTTTTATTTTTTGTTGAAATAATACTTTCAAACTTCTTTCCATTTGATACTGCGCCAAAAAACAAACTTGTTTGATATTGAGCTATTAAACTTCCACTTGACTCGTTGATCGGTCAAAATTGGTACCTTATTAGAACGCTCTTCTAATAGGATTTATGTTTGTTTTTTATCGTACGCGACTAGAAGTCAAAACAAATATGTGTACAAGTTGTGAATATATTTTATGCTAAGCGACGAAGAAATATCATTTGTTCTATCTAGAGCATTGTATAAGAAATATTCAAGCGTTATATTAACGGACCAAAATCCAGTTCGTATCGGATTTCGGCAATATCGGTCAGGAATAAGTGTAGCTCATATCATAGCAGTAATATGATATACAGAGGGTTTTTTCGATGCTTTTCGCAAATAAAAACTTTTACTACAAGAGAAAGTTGAGTTTGTATAACTTAATAGGCTTATACAATCTTAATAAGATGAACTACTGTTTTAGTTTTCCTTGTGGTATGAAACACAAACCATAAAGTGGAAGAAGTAATAATTTTCCATCGATTTATATAGTGGAATTCGAGTCAATTGTAGCAGCAGTTGCATGGAAGCAGAAACATATAGTCTTTTAAGACTATAAGCTGCCGGTGTGCACGACAATTGTCATACCAGTACTTACGAGCACTAACGGATTTGAGACTAGGTGCTTAGCAAAGAGCACTCTGACCCCTTACTTAATTAATTTTGTGAGTGGACACATGATCATGATTGTGAGGTTTTCTAATATCCACTCACAAAATTAGGTCTTTTTGGGCAGTTACCTGGGCGGACTGACTTCCCTCTACCTATTGACCATCGCAGCCACCCAGGAAACTATAGAATCGACACTTATATCTTATATCTTAAAAATATATACGTGTTCGAATCTTGAGTGATGATCGCGAGTTCTTACAAAAATACCGTGGTAAAAAGCACTTTCAGATTTTCTCGAATTTTCCAATTTTCTGGGCAACTTTTACAATTCTTGCCGTATAAACCTTATTCGGGTTATGACGAACATTTTAAAACAAAAATGAGCCAAATCGGTCTAGCCGTTCTCAAGTGTTGCGCTTACCAACGAACAGCATTTTATTTTTTAAAACATTTATTTAACTTGACTTGACCCATTTTTGTCTGTATTTTGGACTACTTTGAGGTCCTTTTTAATTAAAATAACCTTCAACATGACATAGAGAGCTGAAATTTTGTGAGTGTCAAAGTCCCAAATAAAAATTTTTATATTCCGTGTGTGTCGCGTGTGATGTTTTGAAATTCCGCCATTTTCTCGTTTTTTGAGGTCCTTTATAACCACCTTTCGCACGACCTAGAGGGCTGAAAATTTGTAAGCAGCTCAATGTAATGGGCTGATTTTTATATTTAGCTTGTGAAGCGTGTGGCGCGGGTGATGCCTGGAAAAAAGAAAATACTTTGAAAATACTTTGACCTTAAAAACAGATATGTTGGCAATTATTAGTAATAAAGAATAAATGATTGTGTGGCGTATGTCTATGTATACATAAAAGTTTGTACCCGAAAAACCAAGTTTTTTTTACATTTACTTTTTGTTTATATAGATTACAATATTGCAATCGTGTCATTACTAAGCATTAACAAAAAACCAAAAACTGGACAAAAAGATATACGCATGGCTTACTGATGAAATGCCACATATTTCATATTTCTCTTTTCTCTCAAACTTTGGTTCTTAGTCCACACTTTTTTTGAGGATAACATACTATACCTGTTTTCCACGATTTATTCGATGAACAATTAAAACTGAACAATGATTATGACCTCCACAAGCCTTTGAACAAACATTGTAATTAAATTGCTTTTCCAAAATAATTAAGAGTTTAAAAATGAAACAATTTTATTATCATTCTTTTTTTAATTATGATTTTTTATAATTTATTTGCATTGATTATTAATTAAACGCACATGGCCTTAATAATAATTCTTATGACTTTTATCTTTTAATAAAATTTTAGAAATAGAAAAATACATTCCGAGCCTATCGCGTTTGGTTACATACGAAAAATATTAATCTTTATAAATCTATAATATGTATAAAAGTATTGATTTGCATTTGTACGAGTATAAATAGTGGTGGTGGGGGTATTGTTGTGGATTGCAAAATCGTTTAACGATTGGATTGCTTTGGGTCGTAGTCTGTAGAGAACATGCACAGTGCCAGCGCCCTCAGCACGACCATAGAGAATTGAAACCTTAATATTGTACACTTCGTTTATGTAAAATTGTACTATGCTGTTGTGTTTGTTATAGTGTAATTAAATATCGTCACGATATGATGCAGTTCTTATCTTTGTCCGCTTGGCTGAGCTGCTTGCGTTTGCGATCGTACGCCAATGCATCATTGGGCACATAGCTAACACGCACTCCACCGTAGTGACGCCGCTGTGGCAATTGGTAAAGGTAGTCCTCCGAACTCGACGAGCTCGACGAGCATGTCGAACAATCGCTCAAGGCGTCCGATTCATCATCTCGATTATGCGGATGCTGTTGTTGACTGTGTGGATAAGTCGACGCTGACGACGACGACGATGCTGCTTGGTTGGACGACGATAACGATGATGTCGAAGGGCCATGATGGTCATGCGAGTGCGAGCGGTAATGATTCTTCTTGTCCAAGCGGTGAGACGACGATGGTTGTGGCTGTGTGGAGTTCTTGCACGATGATTTTCTCCGTCTACGACGCCTCGAGCTGGATGTTCCTCCACCCTTACTGCTACCATTGCCAGTTCCTGCGTCATTACCAGAGTAGCTTCTGGAACGTGGCAAAGTGTCTGGGATGCCTTCGAATCGGACGCCTTTCTTCTTTTCTGATGCGCCTGATGTAGGCGTTGCTGTAAGAATCGATGTTGGTGGCTGTTGAGATGACTGCGGCGATGTGATGAATCGATCATCGAAGTCTGCATCGGGCGATTGCGACTGAGATTGTGAGCCCATTATGTCGGGCAGTGCTGTCGATGCTACCGATAAATTGGGAGTCGGAAGCTCTGGTACCTCTGATGGCGGCGACGCGATATCATTGCTGAATAAGTGGTGGTGAAGATGCTCCATTGTCGCTGCCGAAGGCGGTTCATTTGGGTAGAGCTCGGGCATACTGGAAGCCATAGATGTTTCAATATTTCCTTGAATATGCTGACTGAGGTTATAGCTATTTGTACTATTGTTGTGTTTAGGATTCCAAGTGTCCAGATTGAGCGTCATTTCGGTAAAGTTGTATGGGCTTGTAATGATGCTGTCGATTGCGCCGACATTGGCCAGTGACTTTGGCGCCGGCATTATGTGATGATACTCACCAGGCGAAGTAAGGGGAGTCATATTTTGCGAAGAGCTCGATGGTCCTCCACCCGAAAAGTCGGTAAAATTACCCGCAATATTTTCCATATCCTTTACGACATCCGATTCTGAAGAAGGTTGGAATGCCGATCCTGGCGTGTGCACAATTGTGGTATTCGGAGCTACTAACGAGGTGTCGCCTGCCGCAAGTTGCTGACTTTGCAAGTTGTACATTGCCTGGGTAAAGTTCTGCTGGTGCTGCTGTTGCTGGTGCGGTGACATAGGAGGCGAACTTGATGCATGACTGTGCTCCCGGCTGCTACCTGGCACGCGGGCCTGCGGTCTTACTCGTTGCGTTGGTGGTGCTGACGGATACATGCCCGTCCCCGAGCTATCTGATGGCGTAGGAGGTTCACCCTTGCTGCATGCAATCGAACAATAAATTGAACCACGTCGCGGCAAGAATGCACGACCGAGCAGCGAACAGCGACATGTATTGCAGGAGAAGCACTCGTCTGTAGCATGCCAGTGCTGGCCATCATGGCTCATTTGCCCTTGATCCACCCCTATGGCTTCGCCACAGTAGTCGCAGTATTCGGCGAACATTGAATCAAAGCAATTCAGACAATAAGGTTTTCCCTCGCGCATTATATATCTTTGGCCACCCAGCTGCTTCTCGCATTCGAAACATGCGAAATGGTTCATGTGCCACGCACGTCCCTCAGCTTCGGTGCACTCGTCGGCAAGGATAATCTATAAAACGAAATTTAGTTATTACTGAAATACGTCTATTTCGAGAAACATAGGTGAAACATAGCAAAAACTCACCTCATCACATGCTGAACAGCGGGGTTTTAGAGTTTCAGCATGATGACGGCCACAGTACAAGCGACCGTCACGGTGAAAGTAAATTAGGTCGACAAGCAGTTCGCGACATATGCAGCACATAAAACACCCTGGATGCCATGATGAATTTGGACCCAAACGGGAGGCAAACACTGCGATATCACCAGTGGATACAGGCTCATCACACTGCAATAGAAACAAAACGAATAGGGACATAAATTTAGTTTCGTCTTGGATGCTTATAGTGCTATGACGTTTGGAATTTGTGTTGAAACCGTTTCCCTTCACATTTTTAGCGGGTGCTTAAGTGTAAAGGAGTCTGAATTCGAAATAAAATCACTAAACTCTCAATTAATATTTACTTGAAGTGAAATGTTTATAGAAAGGTTTTTTAAAGATTTACAGCTTTTTACGAAAACATAACCAAAACAAACGAAAAAAACCATATTTAACTTCTTGTTGCGGGCCCAAAGGCGAAGCCTATATTCAGCGAGCATATATACGTTTGTTTGCCGTGTGGTATATCGATTTTCGATTTTTTTTAAGCTAGAATGCTTGCAAAGTGGGCGCCGTAGCTCGGTGGATGAGAGCATGGCTTCTGAGCAGGAGGATCGTGGTTCGAATCCCAGTAACACCAAAAGTATTTTTCACGGTGTCCCACCTCTCTCGAAAGTCTGACAAAAGTAAGGCCTAGGACCGCAATGGTTGAATGTTTTGTTACCATACGGTAACATTAGATTTTTGGGTAGTATATGCTTCCTAGGTCCCAATGTTACCTTATGGTAACACAACGCATTTTGCCTGCGATTTTATTTGAAATTTACAAATACTACAGAGGATCAGGTGGGTCTATGGGAACTTGAAACAAAACAATGAAGAGGAAATAGAAGAAGAAGAATTAGAAAATCCCAGCCAACCTGCGACATCAACTGGAAAGTACAGAAGGACAGAATTTTGTTGGCTAAATAATAAGTGGAATCAACCTAGTGTCATTTTCGTCGAAGAGGTTTATAGAAAAACGTTTTTGCGTACGCCGCTTCTTCAGTATTTTGAAGAATATTTTAATGATGATGTTATTTATGCCACTAATCAAAGAAACTTGGCTACTAAAGGAAACCGGACCAAAATCAAATTTAATAAAATTAAAAATATGGTTATATAATATAATATGATATATTACTATGAAAAAATAAGAATTAAATACGTACGAATAATGTTTTTATTTTTGAGTAAAAAGTATCCTAATCAGTCCCAATGTTACCATATGGTAACACTCTAAAACTCAGCTATACAATCATATTTTTCATAAATTAAAAACGGATTACATTTAATGGACTCAAATTCAATGCAAAAATTCAAATTTTTTGAACGTCATTTATAATTTTTGTACTGAAAGGGTTAAAAAGGAGCACAGATAAGTCGAATAAACCGACAGACAAAAAAATTCAAGTTAATGAAAAGTTTTTAATAAAAATATTTTGCGCGACAGATCGTTGCGGTCTAAAGCCTAGCTTCTAACGACCATTCGTTTTGCGGGTGTAATATTTTTATACACAAATGGAAGGGACCTAAAATTTAATGCCATATCTGAAAGGCGAGTCGAAAAGCTTTCCGTGACAAGTTATTACTCTCTGACGTTTGTTAGATATTCGTGAGAGGTGGAAGCGTGAAAAATACTTTTGGTGTTTCTGGGATTCGAACCTCGAACTTCCTGCCAAGGCATTTACCATTAGAGCTACGGCGCCCACAAAAAAAATTAATATTACATATTAAAATAATTAAAAAAACAAAAGTTAAATAAATAGCGCTTATACTCGGGGGGTATACTATACTTATAACCTTCCCCCACCTGTCAATAATTTAAATTGAAAATTTTATAAAAGTTGGTTTGTAAATGTGTCTAATGTTCATCCCCCCCATAGTGTGGGTGGGGTGTACTACAGCCTATAACCTTCCCCCACCTTCTAATAATTTACATTGAAAAATTATTTTTTAAAAATTTTAAATAATTTTTAATAAATTTTATAAAAAACGGTTTGTAAATTTGGTTGATATCAACATTTTACATTTCACAGCCCTAGCGAGAGGGGAGGGTTGTGTACTATAGCCTATATCCATCCTCCACCTGCCAATAATATACATTAAAAGTTTCATAAAAATAAGTTTGTGAATGTGGTTGATATTGACATTTAACACCCCCTGGGAGAAGGAAGGGGGCGTACTTTATCCTATAACTATATATTTATAAGAATTGGTTGGTAAATGTGAGTTCCCATAAATGACAGCCGCTCAAAATTTCATTTTTATTTAAATATAGATGCTGATATATCGACTGGCCGCCATGTTTTGTTATTGCTCTTCCTAGGTAGCGAAATTTCTCTTCGTCATCAATGGATGGGTGGTATAACTATTTAAACTTCTTATTGCCAGACTTAGAATTCTCCGTAGTTGGGTTTTACTTGTATTTACTTTTAATCCAAAATTTTGTGCTTTACATATCAGTGCCTCCAGCTTTAATTTGTGGGGGCAATAAGGTATATGTCTTCAGGGTATTGGATTCCATTAAGTGTGTGTCTACCTTAGTTTGCTTCAGAACACTATCCAAGATAATCAGAAAGACAGAATATATCGCACTGTTGCCGTACTCCTTTGTTGACGATGAAAATGGAAGATTTAGCGATTGTGTCGAAACCGACAAATAGTAGGAAAAGCTGTGATCATCTTTCTGATGAATCTGAGAGTATTTATAGGACCTAAATCCTGCCTGTTCCGTTCATAATGAATTTTAAATTGTTGGAGAATTACGATCCAAAATAGCAAAGCTAATACTTTCTGTACTATATTTAGCAGTGTAATCCCCTGACAGGTTTTGCAAAGGCTAAGCTCTGCTGGTAGATTGTCTAAGTACGGTGTTTTGTTGTTCTTTAATTTTTTACTTGCAGCTCCAATTTTCAAAAAACTTTCACCAGCTGATACTCAGTCATCGAGATCTTTTTATTCCAATATTTGAGCGGTCCTTTCTTCAGATACTGCCTTTACATTGGCGTTGGGTTAATTTTAGAAATGATTTGATGCTTATGCTTATCTCAACTAAGTTCCTGGTTTCATCAGGTATCCATGCCTTTTATTATTTTGCACGATCCCCTGATTCTACAGCTAATTTCTTCTTTAGGAAGTTCCGCAATGTGGGCACTTAGTTCCGTTCTATTTTCCTCAGGTATTGCTGGATCTGGATCCTGGTTTCATTAGGTATCCATGCCTTTTACTATATTGTTGGATCTGGATCCTGGTTTTATCAGGTATTTTCTGCTGTGAATTGGTAGATGCTGGTCGTAACCTAATTTGTGCAACCAATAGATGAGGTTACTATAAATATCTGCTCCGTGTCTAGTCAGTAGTGAACTGAGACACCGTTTTTTTTCAGAGGAGGAATATAAGGCTTTATTACCCGCAAAAAAGACTGCGCCGACAAAGATTTCATATTTAACCCTTAACCACCTACCAGCGGTCTCACAGACCGCAAGGGTTATTCAAATTCAAATATTTCAATCTGGGCGTGTCGTGCGACAAAGTCCATCCATGTACCTTTTCTACTCATCAAAGAGTGTCGCGCATGAGCTTGAAGAGTGAACACGTGTACGCGTTTGGCCTAGGATAGTAAAAAAGTTTCTCCTGCGGTCTCCGGTACCGCAGGTAGGTGGTTATGTGATTTTTTGTGTTTATTTAGTTTTCTTGTTTTTAGTATCAAAATGAATTTAAGTGACGAAACTAGTGACGAAGTATCTCCGACACAATACAGTTCGTTTCAAGCCGAATCAGCAGGTTCAGTATCTTCAAGATCTCGTTCTAGAGCGCGTAATGAGAGTGATTCTTCAGATGATAATATTCCCCTTTCACCCCTTGAAAAAATATTATACTACAACAAAACAAAAATAGGAGTTGATCTACTTAATCAAAGATGCTCAAACTACTCCACTTTCCGTCGTCCACGAAGGTGGCCTTTGACTATATTTTACAGATTGTTGGATGTATCTGCATCGAATGCTTACGTCATGAGTTTCAGCAATCAAACTCAAAAGACTGAAAGCAGAGTCAAGTTCCTAAAAAATTGGCAGAACAGCTTACAAAGCCGCACTTAGAACGTCGTGTAGAAAATGATCACCTTCAGAGGGATATCAAGAACTCTATTCGCCGTGTTCTACAAATAAGTGAAGATTCATCAAGCTTACCCAGTGTAGAAAAGCTTGAAATACGAAAACATGTTCCAGTTGTGATCCAAAAAAGAAACGCAAGACAGTTTACTTATGTTTCATGTGCAAAAAACCAATTTGCTTAGAGTGTGCGAGACAAATTTGTGGTAGCCGCCGTGAAAAATTGTGAATGTTGGTGGGTTTTTTATTTTGGATTTTTTATATTTATTTTATTCTTTGTTATCTTAGTTTATAAGAATTAATACCGAGAATTCGAAATTTTAAGTTCCTACTGCAACAGATCTCATTGTATGAGCGTTGTCATTTTTTGCGCTAAACGTGCTTATATGTGAAGTTTTTAAAAAAATTACAAAATGTTACTTTAATCTATGTTATTTTAGTCTTTAAAATAAAGCTTAAAGGTGTTAACAACAATATTATTGATTTTTTTTTTTAATACCGGAAATTACGAAATAGAGGTGAAACTCTGTAGCGGTGTCCAGGACCGCACGTAGGTGGTTAAGGGACTGAAACAGGTGGTAGGTGGTTAAGGGTTAATAACGTATTCAATCACCCTATTTCAAATGGGGAAAGTGTACCCTTGAGAACACACTCGCGAGTATGCATGCGATAAACACATATATAGGTCGGAACTGTGCTCGATGGTTTGAATTTAATTTTATTTAACTTAAAGTTTGTGTTTTTCCCCTAACTATGTTAAAACGCCCGTACTTACTCCATCGCATGGTCTAGCATTCATCAGTTGGCGAACGGTACCACGTCCGAGGGCATCACGTTTTCGCTGAGTTGAAAACAGCCGAAGTTCTTTGCGCTCCTCATCGGTCAGTGAGTGACAGTAACGAACCTGAAATGACAACAAACAAAAATCATTCATTAATTGAAATCACTTTTGACTGTACGGTGATGTACGGGTAGAAATGTGATCTATTCGCATCTCTGTCCAATAAAGACTCCTGTGCTGTTCCTGCTCTTCTCCACCAAGAGAAAGGTGCTCCTTGCTAATAGAAGTTGCGAAACTGGTCAATCAACCTGCGCGCATATTTGTAGATACCATCTTGCATTAACCATGCCCACTTAAAAAACAACGTTAGCGAGCTCTGTTGTTTGAGTAACTCCTGTAGTCGGTCATCAATGATTGTAAATATATGCAAATAGACAACTGAATCGGAATTGGAATCGAAAAACAATTGTGGTTCAAGCGGTGGCGTACGTCCGTCCGCCTGTCGGAATGCCATTTGTTCTGTGTCTGTTATACAATGAAAATGACCACGGTGACGAGACAAGGCACATTCCGAAAGCCGTCCACATTTGAGAATGTTACAACAGCTCATGTGAGGCCTCTGTCTGTTTGATTGATCGTCGACTTGACCTTCTAGCTGACTGCTGATTATTATGATGTAAAAGTACAAGTAACGGGCGGCTCTTGATTTATCTAATTCACATACCTCTCACTAAGACTTCACTTATATTTGCGAAAAATTCGTTTACACAAAGAACCCAAATTAAATTTTTCTTACCTCGTTATCATGCGGCGGAAGTTGGTGCAGCAATTGTCGCACTCGGTACTGTTCTCCAGGACTATTCACATATGGCACTTTGTCATCCGGTATCTGCGAGAAATACAGTCGCACCTGAAAAAAAAATAACACAAACTTTATAAAAAAAATACGAGAACCACAAACACTAATATAGAAAACAAAACTAAAAACAATAACAAACTATACACTTTACACAAGTACTATTATAGTTGACAATATTAGACTATATTCTGCGCATATACTGGTAAATATTTTTTTTACTTTAGTCAATATTTCTTCGAGGTCAAGTGAATAACGATCATTCGAATTCGTAAACAAACAAAAATCTTATCAAGAAGAGGCGTGGAGGGCAGTTCTTGACCTATACGTACTTCGTTATATCGTTCTAAAAAAGGACAAACTAAAGAGATTGAAATGCCAATTTATATTTAAATTCTTATGTAGTATAACGATTGTTTTCGTTTATGAAAGTCAGTCAGTCAGAAATAATAGTATGATACTCTACAGAGCAGGCAATCTAAACAACATAAACCAAAAAAACTAAAGGACTGCAGCAACTTGAAGATGACAACAGGTGCATCGGTGTGCATCTCCTACCACCGCAACCACTGCACTATATAGAAGCTTTACCCGCCTTTTCACCATCCGGTAATTTACGATATGGAAATATTAAAGTAAATTTATTATCGCTATTAGCTTAATGGACGTCTAAAAAGGACTTATGAGATCAAGTTCGATTGTATCGGGTCGGCATTATTGCAAGTCTTTGGAGTTGTAGTCGGTTGTTCAGGGAAAATCCGCTTAACGATTTGTCGTTGTTGCGTTAAAAATAGATTTTACTCGAGGCTCATTTAAAGCGCATTCTTTATTGTAGCTAACAAAGTGTTTAGTTGCGTCTTGGAGTCGACTGCGTTACACGTCATAATTATATATTGAGTATGGTTGTATTAGAGGTCTATTGGTAAATTTAACATAATGACCGTTATTAGGTGCAAACTGTAAGTATTTTTGCATCTTAAAAGGCACTCGGAACTTGTATGTAGAATTCTAACCGTTTGTCATTAAAATGTATGTAACCGCTTAAAAATAATTTACACCTTATTTAAGATGCGTTTCATAAATCTCCACCCAACGCTTTTATACACGGACTGAAAAGCAAAGGGGTCCTGATTTCATATCTCCTTTAGAAAATACTCATTTCTACTAGAAATTTGGATTAGACGAGAGCCGAGGTGATTGATTATATTGTTACAAAAATAGATTTAGTACAATTTACAGCGCCATCTGTACCTCAGTATAAATAATATTGCTTATAAAATTATTTGGAACTTATTCATAGAAGTTATGTGGTACTATTCCATTATGCATTTGTAAGTAGTTATATGTGGTAGTTGTATGTACTTATATGTGATGCTATCCAAATAGTAGTTGAACTTGTGTGTACTCACCGATACATTCAATTCAGTTTAGATGATAAATCCTCCTACCAACCAGCCTTCAGAAAGCACAGAAGAACTGATTGGCTCAAATATAGAGAAACGCTTTAAGCGCCACTTAAACTCTGAACTTTTAATTCCCTACCCGTAACACCAATGAACTTGACAACAAGGTCAAGGAACTCACCCTGGCCTTTAATAAAGCGCTGTCAGCTTCCTGTCCTCTGATTCAAGAAAGAAGAAACCCCTTTGGTGGACTTCGGAGTTGGGACTTATTAGGAACAGCTGCAGGAAGTTGTTCAACTCAGCCGAAGTCACCAGACTGGAGTCAAATTGCCTATAAAACATTCCTCAAATTATATTTTAAAAAAATTAAGGAAAGCTAAGCGAGTATCCTGGAGACTTTTCTGTGGCAAAATAGAAGAATCTTCCCAGGCATCTAGGCTAATAAAAATCCTCTCTACAATCCAACTATGCCTAGCTGTTTGAAAAAAGCGGATGGCACTTGGACTACCTCTAGCGAAGAATCGCTCAATCTGCTTCTAGACACCCACTTTCCGGGTATCTCCCATGTTGTAGGAACTTCAACCTTAACAGGCAAAACACTGACACAACTTTCTCAAATGATCTAATAATCAAGATAAACTGCTTTGGGCGCTGTCTAGCTTCAAACCATTTAAATATGCAGGACCAGACGGCATTATTCCTGCCGAGCTGCAAAGGACTTCGGATATTATCCTTCCTTTGCCAGAGACGATTCTAAAGAGTTATCAGATAACCATCCACATACGTACTAGTATTGACAAGAAAATTCTGTCCACAGATCAACATGCGTATTGCAAGGGTAAATCTGTGGAAACAGCTCTGCATACGCTGGTACGTTCAATTAAATATTCCCTACACTACAAGGAGTACACTATGGTAGCTTTCCTATTGAAGGCGCTTTTAATAACGTCAACATCACAGATTCACTGACGGCTTTTAAGATAGACGACTCACTTGGCGAAATTATTACCCTTCTTCTTACAAGTCGGATTGTTAACTCAAAACTGGGTGTGTCGTCTGCCAGAAGATCTGTCAGAAGAGGAGCCCCACAAGGTGAAGTCCTTTCACCCCTTCTATGGAACTTAGTGATGAACGAGCTGCTTGTATGCCTGAGAAGGGAGGGCTATCGAGTGATTGCTTATGTGGATGACGTTGCTATTGCCGTCTCAGGAAAGTACCCTAACAGCTTAAGAGAACTCCAGCAAAGTGCTTTCAACAAGCTAACAAATTGGGGCAGATTGCTACGGTTTAGGAGTAAAGCCACACAAAACTGAACTTGTCCTCTTTACTAGGAAGTACAAAATCTCACATGTTGACCCTCCTTCTATTAAAGGTACAAGCTTAGCATTCTCTGATACAGCTAAGTATTTGGGTTTTATTTTTGATAGGAAGCTAATCTGGAAACCTGACATACAATAAAGAGTTCGAAAAGCCACAGTGCCACTCTTCTCATGCTAAAAGCCCATTGTTGGCAGATGGGGTCTTCAACCCATTATATCTCATTGGCTATATACAGCCATATAATATAAGACCTACTCCGTTATACAGTGTGACTGTTTGGTGGACTGCCTCAGATAAGAAAGTGAATCTAGATAAATTAAGCAAAGTCCAAAGATCAGCTAGTCTATGTATGAGCGGAGCAATTCGTACAACCCCTTCTGCCGCACTGGACATTCTATTCGACCTTACACCTCTCTATTTCAATAAAAACTTCCACGTCACCTTCCCCATCAGATCGTTCTGGGAGGAAGGCGCGTACTGGAAGATAACCACATTCATTTTTACACAGACGGGTCTAAGACTGATGATGGTCAAGATGGTAGAGCAGTTTAATATCCACCTGTGCTGGGTGCCGGGGCATAGAGACATTCCGGGAAAGTGTATGGCTGCCGAACTCGCAAAACAGGGAACTACACAACCAATCTTACCGAAATATGGTTCTCTAGGCATTCCAATCGCTACATGCAAACTTATGTTAAAGCGGGATGCTGCTGACAAAACTAGTCGTAGGTGGTCAAACGGTACCACTTGCATAGCGACAAAGCAGATCTGGCTCAAGCTGGATCCAAGTGATTGATCTTTGACACTGTCTTATAGGCAGGCATGCAGCAAGACTCGGGTCTTCTCGAATGACTTCTGCAGAAGCTGCATGGATGAGGAGGACGAGGGGACCATTGCCCATCTTCTCTGTACTTGTCCAGCCCTCTCCCAGCTTTCTTCTACAACGACACTAATATCAGCAGTCTCCTTCGCTTCATACGAAGCTAAAAGTGGTTCAACGAGTAGGTCTCTTGATCCGTGTGGTAACACAATGGACCATTGCAGGCCTAAGTGTGTCGATTTTTACAGCCACCTTAACCTAACCTAACCTATGTACACATACATGCAGTTGCAGTTGTATGTACTTATACGAGTTGTTTATACCAATTGAACTATCTATTTGTTAGTTGGTAAGTTATATGAAAGAATTTATCTGTATGTTCTGGCTCTCGCTAGATAGTTCAGTTGGAACAGAAATGAGAATAAATAGCCCGCAGTGCGTGGCAGTGAGTTTAATTATCGACTGAATCTGTACCAAAATACAAGTACATGCAAGTAGGAAGTACAGTGTTATTTGTGTAAAATAAATGTAGTTACCAGGGTGAATTCATTACGAATTCATTAGTAATTCATTAGTAAGCCTAAATTTCGTAACAATATTTTTGCCAATGCAGTAACGCGTGTATGCTTTATTAAATTCTCTATATTAACTTCGCGTGCCCGTGGCTGGCTGGTCAGATCTTGTGATCAATTTTTAACCCACTTCCAAAAACCCGTTTTTATTGAAATTTTGCACACATGTATATTTCCGGTGACAACACTATTAAAATTTGATAGTGATCGGGCCGCGGGGTCGGGGGGCTCACAAACAAATTTATTTTTCCGGCATCAAATCATTTCATACTATAATGACTGTGTTCTGTGTGCGTTGGGCGCTGTGTACTGTGGGCAGCGCTGCTTGCTTTACGATTGGGGTTGTTTTGTTGTTGGGTTGCAGTGCTTTGTATGTTTTTTTATATTTCAGCATTTATAGTGGAATTCAGTAACTTTTGGTTATTAGAGAATTTACAAGAAAAATTTTATTTTTTATGAGTTGTTTTTTTATAAGCTTAATTTTGATTAGCCTATCGGCTCGATAAGTGTGCGTGCCTTTTTCGTGTTAAAGGCCTGGTACTACAAATGAATTCGGTATGATTTACTATCCAGTTGTTGACCTTGCAGAAGGATCGAATTGTACAAGAAAGGATATGAGAATTTTGAATGCTCATTTATGTCATTATTTGTAATATTTTTTGGTGAAGGTTTTTTGTAGTTTTCCCTGACCTGATCTGGTTGCGTTGCGAGTGTATATATGGAATCGTCAGCAAACGAAGCTTCTGTAACTTGGTGTAACCGGTGTGTATAATTTCAATTTATAACTGAATTGGTTGTTATCAAGAAAGCGCTTAAAAAAGCTGCCTCTTTCGTTCGCAGTTGATACAGCAACCAACTGCTGGCGGAGCAGTGGAGACCGAGATTATGGAATCGAGATCTAAGTTTGAACACTCAGAAAACCACGTACGAGATCTAAAATGGTGTTTAGCTGCGCCTTTTGATCTGCTACATCTTTGGCAAGAGTGTCTACTTTATTCTTTTCATTTAGATAATTCGAAGCAGTATGTATACCAATATTATTTCTTGGTATGTCAGGAAATGAAACCGTTTTTTCGAAATTTTCAATGTAATTGGTTTTGTGCGTAGCGTTTTGTTTAGCTATTCACTTCTTGGCTTGGAGAGGGTCGTAGAAGTTTTTATAAACCTCACAATGACGTCAAAAAGCTGCGTGTCTTCATGTGCCGCAAAGCACGCAAAACCGCTGCTCTTTGCTTATATCTTTTTTACTTGGCACTCTGCCGAACTCTGTATGTACCTGAACGCCATCTTGCAATTGGTCGAAATATGTCAGAATCTCTGACATCGGTGACCTTGCAAAATATTATTTTGTCTAATTTTTTCGAAGGTCATGACATGGCCTCTGATATAGCGAATGTTTTTTAAATTATCTACCCTGCTGCACAATTATATGTACCTATAACTTCATTAAGAATGTTATTTATTTCTTACTATGTTCCCTAAAAATATTTATAGGTTGCAATTTTTGTTTTACCCTACAAATTTTATAAAAAAAATTCCCGATTAGAGAATTTAAAAGAACATTTTCAATTTTATATATAACATAAAAAACATATTTTTATTGCTATTTGTTGTTTCCGACCCACTGGTTTATGTACGTCACTGTTGAGTTGATGCGTTTATTTCTTTTTTAAATTCTCTATATTAACTTCACTTGCCCGTGTGTTTGGGGGTTTGTGGGCTTGTGGATTTGTGGTGGATTCTTGCGATCAATTTTTAACCCACTTCATACAGCCCGATTTTATTGAAATTTGGCACACATGTGTATTTCCGGAGACAACACTTTCTATTAAATTTTGAGGCCCCTCGGGCTGCGGGGTCGGGGGGCTCCCAAACAAAAATTTTAAAAAATTTACCCGATTTTCTTCAAATTTTACACACATGTGTATACCCAATAAACAATACTTTTTCGAAAATTTGGTAGTGATCGGGTCCCGGGTTCGGCCGCAAGGCCCTTATACATTTTTTAAATATCTATACTGGCATCAGATATTCGTCGCCCTTTATGGACTGTGTGCGGTGTGTGCTGCGCAGTCGGCTGCGCTGCATGGTTTTGGTGGTGGTGGAGAGAGAGAGAGAAATCTTAGCGCACGCACAAATGAACCCAGCAAATGAAACGAGACATACATGTTTTATGCTTACTTCAACTTACATTTTTATTATATACTGAATTGTATTTTTATTGATGTCGTTTTTTTTGTTGTCGATATCAACTTACAGATAGAACAACAAGTTTTCACAATATTCTGTCATTTGGCGTTTTCATAAATTAGTTCAGAGCAGTCAAAGAGTTCTCAAGACAAATGTTCGTGTTTCTTATTTGCTCAGAGTATGAGCGTGCTCTAAGTGCTCAGAATAAAATGATCTGAGCTTTTTCAATTTTAACATCTGATGTCAAATGTCTGTTTCGATGATTTTCTCCTACAATAAAAAAATGGCCCAGGATCGAGGGGCTCCTATATCAATTTCTGCGATTAGAGAATTTAGATGAAAAATTTTATATATCTATATTAACTTCGCGTGCACGTGGCTGGCTGGTTGGCTGGCTGGCTGGCTGGTCAGATTTTCTGATCAATTTTTAGCCCACTTCCCATGGCCCGATTTTATTGAAATTTTGCACACATGTATATTTCCGGTGACAATACTTTCTATTAATAACATAATTTGAGGCCCATCGGACCTCGGGTTCGGGGGGCTCCCATACAAATATTTTACAAAATTTACCCGATTTTCTTTAAATTTTGTGTGTGTCTTCGATGGAAAACACTTTGTAAAAATTTGGAGCAATCGGTCCCTTGGGGACCCCAATATACAATTTTTAAATATCGCTATATCGCATCAGATCACGGCAAAGTCTGAGCTCTGTGCTTTGTGAGCAGCGCTGTTCGCTGCCGCTGCGTAATTTGGTGGATGATTTTGCCACAAGGCGAGCACGCAGTGTGTGTGTGTGTGTGTATCCCCGATTAGAGAATTTACAAGAAAAATTTTAATTTTTATGGGTTGTTTTTTTTCATTATTATTTTTTTTTGTAACCGCTGTTATTTCTAGATATTCTTCTCTGTTTATGCAATCGTCGTCTTCTTAATAACAGGTAGCTATTGTTTGACATTGTTTCTGTTATTTTTGATACATCTCCTGTATTTGTTGTAGCATCACTAACATGTTGCGTGTTTGCATTGCTTTTACGTTTAGGCTCTCGCGATTGCATAGAGTCCATTTTTTTAGACGCTCGCGTAGTTCTTGCTCACTTAATAATTTTATGTTGTCTATTATTGCGTGCTCTAAAAAAGTGTTGTCCATCTTGAAGAAAATCTGGTTAATTTTTTTAAAAAATTTGTATGAGGCCTGACGAAAATTAATATAGAGAATTTAAAAAAAATAACTCATAAAAATTAATTTTTTTTTATATAAACTCTATAAGTAACAGAATGTTGTGACAACTTGTTCAATGCGTAGGTTGCCGTCGACACCAAACCCCAATTCCACTATAAGCACTGAAAAATACGTAAATACACATGCGAAGTACTGCGTATGCACGTTTAGTGATTAAAATCAACCACCAAATCGTCCGGTGAAAGCAGTGCTACATACAGTCATTATAGTATGGCGTGATCTGATGCCGCTATATGGAATGATTTTTAAAAAATTTGTATGGCAGCCCCCCCGACCAAGGGGCCCGATCACTACGAATGGAAAATGTTTTCACCAGAGATACAAATGTGTGCAAAGTTTCATTAAAATCTGGGTTTGGGAAGTAGGTTAAAAATGTATCAAAAGATTCCACGACAAACAAACAGCCAGGCAGACAAACAAATGGAATTAAGACATCGTTATTTTAATTAAAGACATTATAAAGCAGTCAAGCGAATTTTGGTTACTTTTCAGGTGAGATGAATGTGTTGTAATTCCTTGCAGAGGTGAAGTTAAATTACAAATTTAGTAGCTGTACCGTTTTGGTTAAGATTTATGGGTTCACAGAACGTATACTAAAATTTAATTTAATCTAAAAATTGCTGTAAACAAATTATCATTAGCTTAAACGCTTTTTTAAATCATTCAGTTTAATCGACGTTACAATTAATTTAATTTACTACAAAGGAGTTACAGAAATTTTTAGCGGGGTGGTGGTAGTGGTATGAATTGACAGATTGTCCAGCATCCACCGCCATTTTTAGGATGGAATAAATTATTACCGGATGTGCACTATAAATCTTATGCAATCTTTTTTCTATGGAAAGGATGAGCCGTGTATGCACTTTATTTCGTGTGCGTTGTGTTATTTTTTTACTTCCTCAGATAAATAAAATATTTGCGATTTTTTGCCTTCATTCAAATTCCGCAACAGTGAACGTACATCTGTCCGAATTCCAGAGCAGCTTCCAACTTGTCAAGCATTGTGCACTACGCCTTCTCAAACAATAAAGAGCTCGCATGTAGTCATAAAATTCTCTCTATCACTGACAACAAATGGACGAGCGGGATTTAGTGACACGAATACCACATCAATTTCCAAAGTCAGTATATCACGCTTTTAATCCTCATCTCTTTTTATATCGAACATAATCCTGAATTTATTCGCACGTTTATCATTCTTAACGGTTATCGGATAGACAAGGCTTACCGCCCGTTAAAGGGGTATGCGTATTTCGAATGTGTTCGAGTCTCCACAGTGTACTCATATGCACTTGTGTTTTGCTAAAATGATGTGTGAGAGTTAATTGAATAAAATGATCATCCTTGCACTTTTATATTTCTATATACAGGGTGTATCCGTTAAGGTGGCAAATACTTAAAGGGGTGATTTCTTGGTAATTTTGTGAAAAAAATCGTATGGGGTGTACGTAGCGTTTTAATGCGATGAAACGTACACTGAGACATCATGCAACTCTTCTTATACGTAATAGTAGTACTCGCTCTTTTTGACTGAATGCACAAATATTTTGTTATGGATTTGTAGTAAATTGAATAGGCTTTAATACTGCATTTGTAAAAAAATGTATCCGATAGAATTTCTCGAATTAATCATGTTTTTAAATATAATTTTTAAAAAAAAAATGTTGATTTTGTCGACCTTACCGAATTAAATAATCTAAAAGAATGTACATCGTTTCATCTTAAAAAAGTACTTTTCTTTCAAAAAAGATTAATAGTAACCTTGTATCTTAAAGAGTTCAAGAGTTATAGGGTGTGAAGTCATATAAGACCAAAAGTACGTTTCATTTCATTTTAAAAACTTTCAACTTTAACCCTGCTCTTGTTGACCGAATGCATAAATGTTATGAGGAGGATTTGTAGAAAATTGAATGGGCTTTAATATTGCATTTGTCTAAAAAAATTATCCAAGAGCGTTTTTTAAATAATCGCGTTTGAAAATAAAAAAATTTAAAAAATTTTTTTTTTTGACTTTGACGACGTTCATATCGGTAATGGTTTTAGGAATTTAAAGAAATGTAGGAGCTTTGATCTCAAGAGTTACAGGGTGTCAAGTGATGTAAGGTCAAAAGTACGTCTCATCGCATTAAAACGCTACGTACACCGTAGGGGGTGAAAATAATACGATTTTTTTCACGAAATTAACCAAGGAATCACCCCTTTAAGTATTTGCCACCTTAACGGATACACCCTGTATGTATGTTTTGTATTTCTATTTCGTAACAATCAGTAACTGGGGAAGATGAGACAGAACCACAACACCCATTCATTCACAAATGGCATGCTAGGACAATATTTGTATATAGCTGTATAGCTCCCTAGGCGTATCATGTGTCCTCTGCGAATGTTAGTTGCGGTTATCTGATATCGTGAGCTTGACTACAACAGGTATGTGTATTTGGAGCGAATAATAATCAAATGGTATGATTTTGAAGCAGTTCCAAGTATAACCATAACGTATCATGCGAGTATAGCTGATTTGCCAAAACAGTAATTAATACGTGTATTCTCATTATACATATGTATATGCATGTTTATATCGAAATAAAGTAAATTTTCATGATGAGTTATTGTAGGTCCCTTCCATTTGTGTGCAAGAATAGAAGATGCACATCACAGCTGAGCCTTGGATAACAGTGGTGGACCCAAATATTATATTATTTTATAAGGATTAATTAGATTCGTTCGGGGTGAAACACAATCGGATTATTTATTATAAGGTGCGGGGCAGAATTTTGTAGAAGAGGTTTGTTTTGTTTAATGGCCAATCGCTGGTTGTGTACTTGTGATACCAATGTGCACTCATCAGAGAAGCACCTGGTTCAACGTGATATGATGTCATTAAGAAGCATATTTTAGGGGACTACTAAAACCAAATATCTAATAGGAGCTGATCCTTGACTTAAGACTGTAAATGAACGTTTTAAAGAGGAAAATAAGAGAGATACATTTGAAATCTGTTATATGACTTTGGATTCACCTTGATCTCAGCAATGGTATTAATATTGCCGTGACTGTGACACTAAAAATAATGTTATAACTGTAGTCTGAAGATGCTCTCACTGCATTATTATTCGACCAGTTGTTTTCTTTCTAGTTTGCAACTTCAGTTACGGCACCAGTTAACTTTACAGTTGAGTTGGAATACTAATAACTTATGGCAAGAGTCAGATTATAGTTCACGTTCGTAATGGAATCCAAAACATGTTGCAGCTTTAATGGGCACCACAAGTTCGTGCATGCGACGTAGTTAGTATGCAAGTAAGTACCTACTGCGATCGCGAGCGCATTCACATAACATGAAATTTTTGTTTCATCACAAAAAAAAAGAAATATGAGTAAAGCAGCTTTAAATCCCCAAAAAATTAAATAAAAATTACAAGTTTAAATTAAATATAATATTAATAATATTAAATATAACCAAAGCAAGGTTGGCTTGGCTTTTTGCAAAAAATCTGTGTACCGGTCTTGATTTCGAGCTGATGACATTCAGTTTTGGTTTGCTTTTCCGCTTTTAAGAACATCCAAGCAGCACAAACGTACTTTTCTTGACGCTCTACACTTGCTAAATCCAAACAACCACAACAAATCGGTTATTCACGCAAATCGTCTCGTTGCAATTCAGTATAATCCGCTTACGTAGTAGGTGTCTCACTTTATCATAAGAATTGAAAAGAAGAGCCGCTTTGGATTATACAATTTTTTGAACAACATAAAAACATATGATTAGGTTGCACTGAACTCGTCTGCATGGATGCGGAATCAGTCATTTCAAAAGATCATATTTTGCACATATCTGCCATTTTTCACAGCTGCATATAGAAGGAGCCAATCGCTAAGCGGGAGGTCGTAAATTACTCTTTATTAAGATGCAGGAAGACCAACTGTATCGCGTAGACACTGTTGTTTTTATTTATAAAGTAGTGTGGTATTCACATCTTCCGAATACTATCTGTCTTTTAAAATCACTGTGTTAACTTTACGTCAGGATGTGTTTGTATGTTTGTTTTATTAAAGTGGTTTTTATGTGTTGGTATTTTAACGTTTGAAATGGCGTCGAGGGATACATGTGGACCGAATTTTCCTTAACGGTTCTAAGCTTACATAACCCTTGGTGCGACAGAGTACCTAGTAAATATTTTTTGGGTACTCATTTTTATTTGTTTGTTTGTTTGTTTGTTTGTCGTGGAATCTTGCAATCAATTTTTAACCCACTCGGGGTCGAAACGACTGGTTCGATGGCAAATGTAAGCTATCGACTGAACGTAAGAATGGTGCGTACCGAGCAATGCAACAATCTCATGGAACGCGGGCACGCGAAGATGAATATAAAGAGCTCAGAAGAAATGAAAAAACAGTTCACCGGCGAAAGGGAGAAGAATCTCGTCCGTGAAGTAGAACAGTACACAGAGCGAGAGAGCCTTGCACAATACACATACTGCAAAGACAAAGAGGGTAATCTGATCGCCGATCACAAAGGCATCTTAGAGCGATGGGAAGAGCACTTTCATGAGTTGCTTAATGGCCAGCTAATTGAGGAATTGGAGGATCAACCAATGACCGAAGACCACACTATGCAGCCGCCACCATGCATAGACGAAATTAGCAGAGCGATAAATCGGCTTAGAAATAATAAGGCCCCCGGATCAGATGGTATCCCAGCGGAGCTAATTAAAACAGGAGGCCCCGCAATACACCAAGCAGTTCATGAACTAAAAGTGCAAGTATGGGAGGAAGAAGCGATGCTAGAAGACTGGCGAAGAGACATCCTGTGCCCCATATATAATAAATGAGATATCACAACCTGCAGCAATTATCGTTGTATAATGATGTTGAGTACCGCGTATAAGATTTGCTCCTCTATCCTTCAAAACAGGATAGCCCCATACGCTAAAGTCATCATTGGTCCATACCAGTGTGGCTTCATCCCAGGCAAATCCACAACTGATCAGATTTACACCCTTAGGCAGGTAATGGAAAAATCTCTAGAGCTTCAAAACTCACTACACCATCTTTTTATAGACTTTAAAGCTGCTTGTGATAGCATAGCCAGGGTAGAACTTTTTAAAACCATGAGAGAATTCGGCATACTAATTAAACTGACAAGACTATGTAGGTTGACCAAGACCAATGTTATAAGCCAAGTAATAATATGCGGATCACTATCAAGCCCATTCAACATCTATAACGGGCTCCGACAAGGGGATGGACTGGCCTGAGTCCTCTTCAACATGGGCGTTGGAAAAAGTTATCCGAGACTCTGACGTAACGGCGAGAGGGACAATCCTCCTTGATATGTCCATTCAGATATTGGCTTACGCAGACGATGTTGACATCGTTTGTAGAAACCCAAGAGCTGTACAGGAACCTTTCATCCAGATCGAACAGGCGCCACGAAATCTGGGGCTGCACATAAATGAGAGCAAAACAAAGTACATACATGGTGGCCACGTCTGCCAGTAGAAGATCCAACATTGGTCCCTCAATTCAAATAGTGGAGCGCGAATTTGAAGTAGCGCAATCCTTTAGCTATCTCGGGTCAACTGTAGCAGCCGATAACAGCATGGAACCAGAAAAACGCGCACGGTTGCTTAAAGCCAATAAAGCCTACTATAGTCTGTCAATATTCAAATCTGTCTGTATTCCAATCCAGGAATTTAACCATTACATAACCATGTAAGACAAAGGTCATACCAGTACACTTACACATGGATCCGAGACTTGGGTGCTTAGCAAAAAGCATTCTGATCTCTTAGCCGCGTTCGAGAGAAAAGTCTTACGGAGAACTGTTGGGTCCTTATGTGAGGAAGGATGATTCCGGAGACTCTATAATGATGAGATCTATGAGCATTACCGCGATGTCGACATCGTGAAGAGAACTTAGCTCTGTAAGCTCCGGTGGGCATGACACCTAGCTCGCATGAGCGAATATGATCCTGCTCGGAAAGTCCTTTGCGATAGGATTCATGGAACACGACAGCGAGGTCAGCCAAGCTTACGCTGGAAGGATGGCGTAGACCAGGAGCATAAGAGATGCCAAACTGGATGACATCGACTTGAAATCGGGACCGGTTGTAGAGCCAAATATAATGATGAATATAATATAATTTTGCAATTATATGTAACATTCATCGGTATGTCGTGGCTTTTATTTTATTGAAGTATGTTTTGTAAACGACCATGAACACATCTTAGACGGAGAACATTCGGTTTTTAAACAAAATTGTTTCAAAACATACATGTAGTTCTGTTCAGGAATTCAGGACAGGAACCCGGATTGAGATCATTAATATTATGATGACGTAAGTCTTTTTTATCTTCAAAAGATTAGATATAGGATACACAGTGACCGTATTAATACATTTTATGCTACATACCAATAGATTAATCATGTCTTAAAGCGAAACCTGCACGGCATTGGTAGTTACTTACAGGAAGCCACTATTGGAAAAAAAGTACCAATATCGAACCAAAACAGAGTAGGTTGTCCTAAAATTAATATCTTATTAATGTTTCTCCCAATGTAGGAGGAATTCATTACCGTGTAAATTGGTAAATATGAAGTGAAAATACAAAATCGGTTATAGTTAAACTTTAACAAACGATCGGTGGTATCGATCTGATTCTTGTGAATTTGTTGGACACTTTTATTGGTGCTCTTGATATATGTTGTGATAACTTAGATTTTATGCTGCTGACCATAATGTCGGCATCCTAAAATTAGAAGGGAGTATTAAGCGGACAGGTGGGCGTCGTAGCTCAGTGGATAAGAGCATGGCTGCTGAGCTGGAGGTTCGTGGTTCGAATACCAGTAACACCAAAAGTATTTTTCACGATGTCCCACCTCTTGCGAAGGTCTGACAAATGTCCGAGAGTAATAACATGTCAAGGAAAACTTCTCAATTCGCCGTTTAGATCCGGCATTGAATTGTAGGTCCCCTCCATGTGTGTGCAAAAATATACATGCTCAAGACAAATGTTTGCAAGAAGCTAGACCTTGAAACGCAATGTTCTGTCCCACCGAATATTATTATTATTAAGCGGACAGACGAATAAAATGGAAAATGGCTTCAAAGATTTCGGTTTAAAACATATTCGTGCCCCCTCTGCAATTTAACATTTTAATAGGAATTAGGAGCAGAAATCTACAAAGAGGTCAACTGGGAAGATTGATTCTACTTTTTAGCAATCACAAGACATTACCTACTTAACTTTGTGTCAAAGGCACACTTAATCTACTGATAGTAAAAATTATTCTGCGGCATTTAATTTCCTGTAGTATTAGCTAGCTATTTAACTTATCACATAACTTATCCTGCATACAACTTTGATACAAAAAACATGATTCGTTCGCTGCTAAGAAGGGTTCGACTAATTAGAGGATTGCATGACTTGTAATTCTGGATGATCGAACAATTAGGATGTGAGGTGTTTTACGAAAAGTGTAAAGCACTAATGTGAAGTGGCAAATGAAGTAAATTTTAATTGCTTCTGGACCATCAGTTGAAGAGGTTCCAATGCAATTTTCAGTTATAAGATGACAAGGATGTTCCGCCTAAGGGGCAACAGAATGACTAAATGCACCGTATCGTGCCCATTGTTGTCTGTAAGAACCGGTAATATTTGCACTCATTCACACAGGAAAGTATTGCGAGTTACCCTGCATGCTTAGGGATTTTTTTTATTCTTTTTTCTTCCAAGAAAGACTCTTTAAGCACAGCATGAGTTTAGCATTTCTTCATTAGGCTATGCTTCGTCTTGTCGTCAGCACAGAACACAGTTGAACGATTATCCAAGGAGGGCTTCGATATAATCTTCGTGCATGCCGCACGGCGGCAACATGAGCAACAAAGGAATCTTCGTTAGTCAAATTGCATGGTCATTTCGTTATACAACAAACTTAATCCTATAAACACAATATAATAATTATGATCGGTGCGGTGACTGGCGACGAGCGTCATGCATGTGCGAGAGACATACCTGATCTGGCCTAAGACCAGGTGGCACCCAGGTGTATTCTTCCAGAGCGCACCCGCTGTCATCGTCCGATTGAGAATGCCTCTGGATGTCGAGCTGTTGTCCAACCAAATAACTGGGATGCGTCGTGTGATGGTGTAGGAGTGATGGCGGTGACGGCGATGATATAAAAGGTGGCTTACCGATGCTGCCGACACTCCCAACAGCATTTCCTCCTCCAGATGCATTGTATTTTCCAGATGTGGTGTCCGTGTGCTGATGCGGATGCTGATGATGGTGGTGCTGTGTCGGCTGGTGCTGATATTGATGATGGTGGTGGTGATGATGAATTTGTTGTGGCTGCTGAAATGGTAACCCATCCGCAATATGTTGTTGATGGAGGTTTGAAGGTGGCAATGAAAGTCTCTCGCTTGACAAGCCAGTGGGCATCAATGATTGTGTCGCAGACAAAGTTGGATAACATTGCCGTTGCATGGGAAGTGGAGACGTAGGAAGGCCGGCACCTCCGGATGGAAGTGTTGTCGCCATCGCTGCGTTTGGTGATGGTGACAGTGACCCAGCTGGAGAGAAAAGTGTACTCGCTGACGAACTCGAAGGAACTTTACCAATGCCGCCGCCGACCTGATGAAGTCCATGGCTGTGGCCATGACCGATACCTGGAGGGCCTTCTCCACCCGTAACACCCGTTAGAGTTCCGTTGCGTGGTGAAAAATGCCGGGGAAGTGTTGGAATTTTCTGCAGGTAGGATACTTGACTGAGCGGCGTCCGGCTTATGGGTCTGTAATGAAAAAAAGTTGGAGAAAAAGTCAATTTATAAGGTTTTCCCATAAAAATTAACGAATTATTTTAATTTGTGTGAACTTTGGCCACCTTTTAAGCGAAAAAGTGGATTTTACTTTTCAGTTATGTGAACCGACCAAGTAAAAAGATGAAATTATTTTGTTTGGTTGATGTTGCGGCTTTTATTAAAATTTGCTTATTTTGATTTAAGGCTAGCTATGTTATAAAAGCCACAGCAAACAAACCACCAGCTACACATTGAGCGGTAGACATTTTCTGTAGCTTTTTCCTGCATTTGTTGTTGTTTTTTATTTGCCCGTATCTGCACACTCAAATTGTGCCAATTACCAATCGTTAGTACCAAATGAGGCGGGAGTGTTTTTGTGTGGTGAGCTTTTACAAATGCTATATGAAATGTCGTAACCCTCACAAAAGGAATCACTCTTGGACACATGTGGTAGAATGGAGTTTTTTAACTGAACGGCATCACAGACACTGCGGTTTGTTATCACAATCTTATGCATATTCGGAGCACTGATATGCAAATTTGAAAGTTTTATGTTCGTTTTATCGAGTTGTATGTTTTTTCAGGATGTTTTAACTGAATTCTGCCTAGGATTTTGTCACATGCGCATTTATCAACTTTTATATGCATAATAATACATAGGTTGTCTTTCATTTATATTCATTCCAAAGGAACGACCATATGGATATACACAATAAATATACACGGAAAATTGATAAGGTATTACTAGGAACATGCAGGATAAATTTGCTATAAACGTTTTTGACTCTTTTTCCGTTATAATGGAAACCGTTAAAATTAAAATTATGCAAACGTTTTTATTAAAATGTAAAATCAAATTAATTTCTCTCTCTCGTTTGATATGTATGTACCCGGATTTTTTTTTGTCAAATCAAAACTTTGGACAAATCACGGATCCACCTCTATACACCATAGATACCATATATACACAGTTAAAATAATGCACTTCCGTTATGTAATCGGCGCCGAAGAAGGCAAAAGCAATTCCATTAGCTGAAAAAGTTTTGGCTACAGTTTTCTATGAAGAAAGACGAAAAACCTACTTCGATTAACTTAAAAAGGGAAGAATAATAATATCCAACTTATTAGATGTTTTCAATGAATGTTTGGAATTAGAAATTAGAAAAACATCAGACTTTGTGGATGGTGCGCTAAAAGGATATTATGTTGAAAAATAAAATGAGTTTTGTTCAAAAAATTTTTTTTCTTGCTAAGGCTAAATACTTATCACCCTGCCCTCGTATTTGTTACTTTGCTTGAATCTAGAATTAAGATGCATTTTTTTTTCTTTTGTACTTAATGACAATCAGACCTTATCTCACCTTTAAGGGCAGTTGTTTGATGGCCAAGTCTTAAAATAGCTAAGATAGCATGACTACAAAGAAACGTCTGATTAGGAATCAACGCGTGATTCGGTCTATTTAGGTATATAATCTCAATTCACTGCCACCTCTGGATCTAGTTATTCAGAAGAAACTAAATCAAACTACAATAGACCGACGGTCAGAGTGCACAACTGTACTAATATGAATGAAAATTAAAACGTTGTTGTGATTTAATAAGATAAGATAATGCTTCATTTTCTAACTATGTTGGGTTATAACTTGCCCTAAACATAAAAACATTAAATGTTTTTTTTAATTACAACCGATTTCTAAATAAAATAGGACTTAAGCCAACTCAAGATACAGCGATAAAGCCCGGAAGTAGGTGTAATCTGGGTAGATGCGCTGCAAGATATAAATACAGGAATGGTTGGTAAAAGCGGTTTGCATCTCGTGCTACGTTACGCTGTTTCTGTCAGAACATGACTTTTGATCATAACAATATTTTGACACCCAGTAATGGCTACAAACCGTGGGCGCCGTGGTTCAGTGGATAAGTGCATAGACTTCTGAGCAGGACTATACTTCCTTGTTCTAGCGAATGTCTGACAACATCCGAGAGTAATAACTTATCACGGAAAGCTTCTCAATTCGTTGTTCGGACACTGCAATAAATTGTAGGTCCCTTCCATTTGTGTGCAAAAATATACATGCACAACACAAATGGTCGCGAGAAGCTAGAGGTGTTCCTTCACTATTCGGGCAGCTATCCCAGGAGAGACGGAAACGGCATATGTGATGGAATCATCTGTGAAAAGCATGGTCCTTGTTCCAAATGTATTGGTGGGTTGATCCGCGCCTGGGACAGCAGCGGTCTGTCGCGCCAAATAGTATTATCATTATAATGCCTTAAATCATACATGACTACATAGTGAATGTACCATGCACTACCTGGAATGCACATGGATATTCATAGAGAGAATTTTTCCTCAATTAAAAGTAGTACTCGTAGTCACCGATACCTCACTATTGAAGGGATCATCATCATCTAACAGGGAGAATGATACACATCTTTTATGACTGGGAAATTCGCTACCATTTCATTTAAAAAATTCAACAAAAAGTTCCACAAGATTTAATCTTTCATCTTTAAATCTAAACTGTTTTTATGACTTGACATTCTCTCATATGATATGATCACTAGGTCAGTGGGATCTGAAGAACATTGCCACATCACTACTTACAGTATTGTTAATTACTGGCACATCGCAATAAATAAATAAGTGGTTTTCTTAAATATTCTTTTTGCATATCAGAAATCTCATTTATCGGTATTACAATCAAAATATGTTATTGGCAAATTAGCTTTATCATTTTATCAGAATAGGAAGAATATGAGAAATCATTATACATAATGTTAACGAAATAAAAACATTTGTGAAGGGATCACACCAGTTTCCATCCATACATCTTTTAATTCCGAGCTTCGATACTTGAGATCCGCCTAACGCCATATCAGCATATCATTCATCCATCCATACATCCGTGTATACCTAATGCATTTCCCTCGTAATTTAACGATGGGAAGCGACAACCCAAAATATTATTATGAAGGGTTCATGTTACAGAATACCTTTACCTGCGCTATACCAAATGCATGTTATTTAAATGATTTATAATAATGCTGAATATCTGAATATAATATTATGAAGGATTCATGTTACTGTATACATGTATCTGCGCTATGTCAAGTGGACGGAGTAAGCCCACTCGAATTCCAGACATTGTAAGTCATAACGCTAATAGCTTTGACTTGTTTCTTACTTCTCTTCCCAACAAATACACCGTCAGTGTATTATAGCCTCTAGGCTCTTCAGACCATTGTGTAGTATCAGCTAGTTTCTCGTTGTCAAACCACATAGTTAAAGAGAAAACTCCTAAAAAAAAGTATGGCTACACGAGAAAGCCGACTGGGATGGCCTCAATAATTTCTTTAGAAGCATTGTTGGCCCCTTAACGCCAATAGTGGTGTGGATGCTATTTCTGATACGATCACTAACATAATTCTCGAGGGATAGTTTATCTCTTCTAGGACAGTTTATCAAACCGAAGGAAAATGCTTGGTACGATTTAAGCTGCAAAGAGACTACTAGGAACCGTAAGGTATGCTTTCGGTTACATAAAAAACCCCACTGTGGAAAATCGAACCAAATTTTGATAAGTCAGAAATGATTGCAATGCCTACCTTAAACACGCCAAATTCGACTATGACCTAAAGCTGAGACCAAAAATACTTCAAAGTCTCAAAGAAAGTAAAAATGTTGGTCATTCGTGAAACGAATTAAAAATACTGCCTCGTCTTCGATTCCAACGCTCATTCACAATGACATTCCAACTGTCAGCTCTATAGACAAGGCCAATCTGCTTGCTTCACATTTCGCAGCTAGCTCTACGCTACCAGATAGCGCATTGTCGCCTCCTGTACTTGCAAGAGTTGAATCCTCTATAGAACAGATTTACTTTCGTACTCGTCAAGTGGCTAGAATATAAAATGATCTAAACATTCATAAATCTGCTGGGCCTGATGGCATTCCCGCTATAGTTTTGAAGAGGTGGCATCACCACTGCGCAGAGTTTTCCATTTCTCTTATTCTTCTGGAGTCGTCCCAAGGAATTGAAAAACAGCCTTTATCCAGCCTCTTCCTAAAAAAGGCGAAACGTGTTCTCTTTCCTCGTACCGATCCATGACTCTGAGCAATCGTAAGCTTATGCAATATCTGAATCACGTGAAATTCTTAGTAACCAGCAGTATGGTTTTCGTAGGAAACGTTCTACAGGTGACCTGATGGCTTATATAACTGAAAAGTGGAACCAGTCTATTCACAAATTTGGTGAAAGTTAAGTTGTTGCACTTAATATTTCCAAGGCATTTGACAGAGTCTGGCATCAAGCTCTTTTGTCTGAATGAATGCCTATGGAATTAATAACACTCAGATCTATTGGACTACTAACTACCTTTCTGACCGTTCAATTAAGGTTGTATTGAACGGATTTAAATCCAATGTTCACTGCATAAACGCCGGTGTTCCCCAAGGCTCTGTTTTGTCTCCGACACTCTTTCTGATTTTCATTAATGATCTCCTATCCGCCACTTCAAATCCAACCCATTCTTTCGCTGACGACAGCACTCTTAGCGTTTCATATGATTTCACGCTTTATGCACGCCCCTCTTCGTCGCAAGTGGAACTTGAAAAACAACGTATGTTTAGCACGTTAAATCCTGACCTTGACAGCATAGCAAGGTGGAGACTACATAATAGAGTTGAATTTAACGCTTCTAAAACGCAATGCTGTCTTCTGTCGTCCAAGCGTAATTTAAACCCCCAACCTTTATCCATGAATGGATCTTGCATCGAAGAAACTGAAAAACTCGGAATTATCAGTATGTGCGTCAACAACAAGCTTTGTTGGAATGACCACATATTTGCCATTGCTAAGAATGCTGCGAAATGTTTAGGTTTCCTAAAACGATGCAAAATGTACTTCATTCCTTCAGATCTGGCTACTATTTATAAGGCATATATTATATTAACTTGAATATAATTGTATTGTCTGGGCAGGTGCCCACAAGACCACATTGCATCTACTAGACAGAGTTCAGAACCGCGCGATAAAACTTATTGGTGACGTGACTATTGCGAAAACAATCGAATCGCTTGAACATCGTAGGAATGTTTCCTGCTTGTCACTGTTTATCGCTTTTTTCACAAGCGGTGTTGAAAAGAAATATCCAGATGCATCCCGCCCATTCTCAAACCAATCCCTAATACCCGTGCCTCAACTCAAGCCCATGGATCTACCTAGGCCTATCTTCGGACGTACTAACCAATTCAGAGATTCCTTCTTTAGCCGCACTACAGTTATGTGGAATAAATTGCCCGATTCTGTGTTTCCGCATTTATATGATCTGCAGTCGTTTAAGACACGCGTGCATAGACATCTCATCTTTTTCTCTCCCTAGTTTTCTAACGCCCACGCTGTGCTAAGCACTATAAGGGTGCAAATCCCTTTAGCGTGTGTACATTTATAAAAAAAAGTGATTGCAAATAATGCTGATGCGCGGAATATATGTCACGTAAAAGAAGTGCGAGGTGATTAGAAATATGTACGAATTTATAATGAATTTTCAATTTTTAATTCTATCAACCGTTTATTGAATCTATCTTAAGACTTACTTATATTTTATATATTTATTTTTGGGTGGTATTTATAATATCATAAATGATGATCTTACATTTTTCATCGTCATTTGCATTGCATTTTAGTGGGTGTTATTATAACTGTTATTATCGAAGGCCAGAAAATTTAATTGAAAAACAAATTGAATAGAAATTAAAACCAAATTTGTGTATATAAACACAATAAATTCTGAAAATAAATGTTTTTCTTCTACAACCACCGAGTGTTTTATTTTCACGAGAATCTAGCTCAATTTGAAAACACTGCACCTCGTCTCGATCTATAATATAATGGTTTACCGCTTATAGAGGAAAACTACAGCATAATAGCTAACGTTTTGTAGCCTGAGCTTAAATACCAAATAATAAAAATAGAATAAAGTTGTTAGAAGGCGATAAGATAACAACTTTGCACACTGTAGTAGTGAGTGCTCTCTACTACCCTACTCACTCAATTTTGCCAACCTCAGAAATACATTCTGCTTCATAAAATAGCACTAACCACATCTGATATTTGTATTTTTTATTGATAGTTCTACGTTCTTCTTCTCTCTTTAAATGCAACACAGATTTCAATCACAATCAACGCGCAGCCTCATTATCAAATCAATGCAAATCGTCCCTTACGCGTTTGTCTGTCGAGAACACATCATCGGAATTGCTATCAGAAATCAAATTGGATTCTGTAAGAATTATCATTTCACGGTAAGACCGAATGGTCCAAGGCAGTAATCATTTTTCGTACGTAGCCTGCGGTGTTGGAATGAGGTGGACCATAAAAAAGAATTACGAATAATATACGACAGTCGGACCACTATCGCGGCGGACCACTATCACACATTGAAGAGATTTGTAGATCGTTTTTACTCCACATCATATCGCATCCTGCCCGTTGATGGCAGTAAGACTTGACTACGAATTTTGGACATCGAATAGCTCTTTATTCGCAATGTACCAATGCAACATATTTTCCTGACCGCTTCTTTCTTTGCAACCAGTAAAGGGACATTCACTTTATCTTACCGTTGCAACAGATTCATGCACGTGCTCTCCCAACTGCAATTTTACTGTAGAGCTGAGCTGAACTGCTCCGTTTATTCGCCACATGACTTCCCACATCAACATCGAACACCTTCGTCGGTTGGTAGGTCGGACACGTCGATCACGGCCCAGACGTGTCCATTCATTTCGAGAAATAAAGATTTTCATATAGTTTTGGTGCCCGCATAGATTTTTATTTCGGTAAATGTGAGGAGGTACATTAACTTTGTCAGGTAGATTGGACTTAACTTTTATTAATAATATATGTGCTGGTACCAGTTGACATTAAATATCTAAACAATAAGATAATTTTTTTCAAAAAGCATAGGGGAAAATAAGCTTAACATATTAAAAAACCACATTACACGCTCAAATTTCCGCTCGCAGTTTTGGTTTTGCGCTCCATTTACAAACCTTCTTCTTCTTCTTCTTCTTCTTAACCGGAACCATTTTTTACCCGGTGGCGACGACGATAAGATAACGTCTTATCGTGAGTGAACGACCGTTTTATATCAAAGACATCAGATGGGAAAGAATGCAATAAAAGGAAGTTTCTTTATTAAACTCATAATATCAGAAGGACAGCTCGGGGCAAAATGGAATCCCATTCGACAAATACCTCTTGTAGCTCCCTTGTTTAGACATTTTGGCCACCAACTGTGATTTAAGCTGTTGATATACTTGCAAGCAGAGTCGCCTTGGAGCCTGGATGTAGGAACTCTACAACAGAGCAGAAGTTGAATCTTCGCGCGTCTAGTGTTTCCACATGCACTTAAATTTGAACGTGTTGCACACAACATGCCATCGCTTTCCGCCTGCCGATAGTATGAAAGAGATTTCTTAGCCACCTTCAGTCATAGGTCCAGCCAACATTTGCTAGCAGACGACAGGAGGCTACAAAGCTACAATGCTCAATATGCGCTGACATTGAAACCGAACACTTCGAGAATTTATTTGTTTGGTTCAGCCGGGCAGGTCGATGTCGCTTTTCGCATCCATCGGCATTATGTTAATGTTCCACCGTTTTATACGGAACTAAAAAAGTCACTACAATTGCAGCGTTACAACAATCTCTGGGGAACGTAACAGAAAGTTTTTAGGTTCTATATAGTATAGCTATCTTCTATCAGTAAGACTGCTCCCGGTACTTAAGCGCTGGTCACAATATTTTAATATGGGCAATATAAACGTCGGCACAATGCTGGAGGACGTCGAAGACATACATTCATTTATACCTTTAAGCGATAACCGAATTGGTGTTTTGCTTCTTGAGTCCTCAGCTCTTTGGCGCTGATTAATTTATTAGTATTGCGAACTGACTTCCTAGCCATGAGCTGGTGATATAAGCTCCCTCGAAGCACAAAAACAAATGTAAAAGGGAAGCATTGCACTCATTGTAGCTTCCAACATGATAGTAGTTTGGTCAAATTGAAAGCGAAATTGTTTTGTCTGAAGAGGCCTCATTTTCAAATTCTTATACTTGTACAATAGCATTTATGACTAACTAGACCCTAATTCGTTGCATATTTATGATCTCAACATAACATTGAATGACTAACTAATTGAATTTGTCCAACAGTAAATGTGTAGCTTCAGGATTTTATTACAAAAACACTAAAAATTTTGTATTGAATTTTGTGGAATTATGATCATTTAGATGCTAATTATGATCATTTAATTGCTATTTGTGAGACGTGGTTTGGTGTAACCCAAGCAGAAACCAAATTATATTTTACTTTTGAAATATTCTAGTAATTATCTTTTCATACTGAAGTCTAAATAATAACCGATAACTAAATAATTTAATAACTAATGTGGAATAATTCGAATTGCAAAATCTTAATAGCCTAATTAATAAAAATAAAAAAATAAATATATATATACATATATATATATACATATATATGTATATATATACGTTTCCACACCGTTCATCCTACTTACATCCAAGTACTGCACCCATACAAAAGTACTGATTCGACGTTGGAACAGTCGAAGCTTAGTTCTTAAGCTGAAAACATTGCTTCTCCAGACTTTCGATAGTATTCCGAACGCAGCCCTTGCTTTTCCGATTTTGCTGCACACATCCAGTTCGGTACCACCGCGATCAGCCGAGACACCTCTTTCTAAGTATAGAATGTTGTCAACATTTTCGACTACCTGTCCAGCAATGTTGATTTGAGAGCGGATGTTAGAAGTGTTCAGGGTCTTTGTTTTGGCAGCGTTTATCTTGAGCCCCACTTTGCTTGTTTCGGTTTCTAGATTTTGGGCCATCATAAGAAGGTCCATTATCCGATGTGAGAGCAGGCAATCATCGTCAGCGTAGTCTAGTTGTTTAATGTAAGTTGTCATATTCCATCGAATTCCAATTTTCCCTACCGTCAGTGCTGCACGGAATACATCGCTGATGACCACCAGAAATAACAGCGGTGATAGTATGCACCCCTGACGTACTCGAGTCGAGGAGGAAGCAGGGTCCTTGGGAATGAGTTGACGGCAGCGTGTAGGCATTGTTGACGCCCTATGCCCCTCGAAGGGTGAACGGATTTAAGAAGAAGACACCGTTCATCTGATCGCGTTCAAATTTTGTGTAAGGGTTTTGTATAAGGGTTTAGCTAAAACACCCAGCGTCGCCTGGATGCCCACACCACTCTACCCTCCCCCCAACCACCAAGACCATTCAACACCCACCTTGAGATACCCTCCACCCTTATCACATATAACAGCACTATTATTATTTTAAAATAGTAGCATCCTAAGTGTTGGTATTTAAAGAAAAAAACAAACAAACGGGAAAGGGTTCCGACACTTTGGTCAAGGGGCGCCCATACAAATCTTTTTTCTTATGTTTTCATAAATTGTCCACCATTTTTGTAGAGTAACCTCCTTAAATTTTGCAAACGAATACGAACCCGTTATATATTGGAACGGGACCGCTTGAGCAATGTACTCCATAGAAATTTTTTGTATGTTTCTATGTTTCTACGTTTCTATGTTTCTATGTTATGTTATGCTTTATGGTGAAATACCACTTACAGCAGAAATAGCAGCAACAGAACTAACAATCAAGAGAAGAATTGGTTGTTGACTTAAGATAGTTATTTATATTGGCAGAATTAGAACTGATTTCGTCACTAATGGTTTCTATCAAAGTCTTCTTTTGCACTGATACATTTCTCCGAGGGGCATCCGGCGACAAAACTCCAACAGAAGGGGACCGAACACTTTCGTTACTCTTTGATAGAGAAGAACACCTACGGACAGAGTCATTGACCTTCAGCTTCAACTGAAGTTAGACAGATTAAAGACACTTAATCTGAAACAACAAATTCAACAGCTTGAAAATAGGTCTGGAGCCAGTATTCAGGCTGTACATTGGCACCGATAGCTTACTTGGTAACACCTAAAACAATGGACAACGAGTGATGGAGATAGTAGCAAGCAATAATTTGTAATTTGCAAGCAATAGGCCTCGCTCTAATTCCAAGGAGAGTCCTTCGATTAAGATGTTTGGCGTAGAAGAGAAATAGACACGTCTTTAAAATACGGTCATTAGTACACTGATTCCATCTTTGGCAGTAGTCGTAAAGATCGGAATGACTGTTTCGAATTTCGATTATAAATATAAGCTAGCGGCTGAACGTAAGAAAGATGTTGCATACATATAAATGCAACAATCGCATAGAACGCAGGCCTGCGAAGAATAATATAAAACGTTTAGAAGATATGAAAATTCAAAGGCTGAAGAAAGCAGCCTGGGAGAAGAATCTCGTCCCTGAACTAGAACCGTATAGAGAGCGAGGATCCGTACCAGGCGCGTAAGTTCTAGCAAAAAATCCACGGTGTGACGCAATATACACCACGTTGCACATAATGCAAAAACAAAATGGGTAATCTAATTGACGATCTCAAAGGCATCTAAGAGCGATAGGAAGTATACTGCCACCACCAAGCATATGCGAAGTTAGCACAGCGATAAATCGACTCAAAATTGAGGTCTCGGGATAAAAGGCAAACCAGCGGAGCTTATTGCAGCGATTTCAGAAGACTGGAGAAGAAGCATACTGTGCCCCAAACGTAAGAAAGGAAATATCACAACGAACAGCAATTATCGTAGTATCGTTGTTGAGTAACGTGTATAAGATTCTATCCTTGAAGACAGGACAGTCCCATTGTAGGCCCATACAGTGTGGCTTAATCACAGACAACTAAGCAAGACATTTTCGCCCTAATACAGATAAAAACTAGGTTCCGACAAGGACTGGACTGACCTGCGTCCTCTTCTACGTCTTGTTGAGAAAGTGCTACGAAACTCTGATATAGCAGCGAGAGGAACAATCCTCTATAAATCCATCCTGATACTGGCTTACACAGACAATATTAAAAACATTGGTAGAAACTTAAGTCCTGTATAAGAAGATTTCATCCAGATCGAGCGATCCGATCGAAATCTGGAGCTGCACATAAATGACAGCAAAACATAGTAAATGTTGGGCAACATGGTCTGCGAGCAGAAGATCAAACATTGGTCCTTCAATTAAGATGGCGAGTTCATTTGATATAGTGCAATACTTTGAAATACAGCAGCCAATAAAATCATGGGACCAGAAATACGCGTAAGGTTGCTTAACGCCAACAAAGCCTACTTTAGTCCAACAATCCAGGAATTTAATCATAACCTTCAACCTACTGGTGTATAAGATAATGATATCTTGTACTTACATATGGATCCGTGACTTGGATGCTTAGCAGTATATAATAAACAATATATTTGTCGTGCATATTCAAAATGAAATGCACTCCAAATGATAAATAGTAATTAATGTCTTCATATATCCATTATGTATGTACGTTGAAGTTGAGAAATTATTTGCCACTTCAACATTCACAAAAATAGAACAGCTATCAGAACCAAAGAGAATCTCCCGATAACAATTATTATTAATGTCTTTGCATTAACATATATTCCTACTTTTTCCATAAATTAATCAAGACTTAGTCGTGCGATGCTGCAGAAGTAAATAAATGTTCAACTCTTACCACCTGTCTGATCTACCTGTTGTCGTCAAGAAAATGGTACCAACAAGTGATTTTATAGGGCTCAGCACCAACTTGGGCTTTAAAAAATATTATGTTCATTTTTGCTCTATACTTCGATTGATATTTTTACATACAATACGAGTATGCGTGCTTGTATTTTATTTCTCATTGTCAAGAGTACATAAAGATAGTCCATCGTATGCTATCATCCACACACTTTTATACACTGCCATTAAATTGGAAAGGTTACAGTTTATCTTTCCATGAGATCAGTGATTGATTTCAAAATTCCTTTGAACTGACAAATTGTTGAGAAGTCATCGTACATACTCGTATAATGTAGATCTCGCTGTGTCTGAAGTGAAACAAGTGATTTAAAAAAGATTTTCAATCTCGGTTCGGTAATATCGTCGTTTAAAAGTATAGGGTAACTGAATCTGGTACCGGCACGGCACTTCACATATTATAAAAAATGAAATGGAACCATTAAGTGCTGAAGCGGACTGTGACCAAGCCAACATGTGCGGCAATAATCAATCAGTGAGGATTAAATTTTTTATTTCCTCTCTTACGGATTAACTCATGTTAGAAAAGACATACATGCGACATAAAGACGAATGAAAATGGAATAAAAGTGGATAAATGTTTAAAACTTAAAATTTATCTTTATGACAGGTGATTGAACAACACTCGACTGATCGGTGTGGTACGCCTGTTCAAATAAATCGCGGAGCTTTTTTGAAGGTCAATAATTGTAAACAACTCTTAAGTACAACGGGAAATTGAAATAATCTTGCTTAAATAGCCAAGTAGAAATTTTTCATTCTTAAAGCTTACTCATCACTTGGCTTTATCAAACGGTGGTCCAAAGAATTGTCCAACCCTTATGTGACTAGATCTCTCGATATCACTTTTGTCCGTCCCCTCCTCGAGAACGCCAGTCAAGCATGGTCTCCCTATCATCAAATTCATGTGTCTAGAATCGAGAGCGTCCAACATCGTTTTCATTGATTTGCTCTTCGGGGGGCTTACCTTGGGACAATCACCTTTCCTGCCCCCTACCAAGACCGCCTAAACCTCATAAAGTTAAAAACACTTGAGGAACGCAGAGACACTGCTGACATTCTTTTTATACATCGTCTCCTCCTAGTCGCCATCGACTTCGCGTCTTTATATAACTCGATTTTTTTAAACACTAACCCCCGTAATCTACGTTGCCAACTTCTCTTCTATCTACCAACACACCGCATCATGTACGGCTCTAACGAACCTATTTCCCGTATGCTGCGAAAGGTTAACTTAAACCTCAGTGTTTTCGATTTCAACCGCAGCACTTCCGACCTTAAACTTGATCTCCTTCACCGTTCCCCCAATCTTTAAGTGTCTTATGTCTTAGTTATTAAGTTGATGCTGTTAGTTTTTGTTTTTATATTAGCTTGTAACAATCTCTTATGTCTTAGGTTAAAGTTAATGCTGTTAGTATTAAGATAATGCTATTAGCTTGTAATAAGCCGAATAAATGGGGCCGATTTTCCACCACCAAAATTTAAATATGAAAAATTTTAATTTTTATGGGCTGTTTTTTCTAACGGAGTCCCACATAATATGCTTGCTTCTTTTGGCGCGTATCTTAAACCACCTGCCGGACTATTTCTTAATTCATATATATAAGAACGTGAATAGGCCAGACAGACCATAAGGTGGATGCGTTAAGTTACATACACTGAAGTCACAATTTAAAAAGGGTGTGTTGTATAGTTATGTAGCCGGTGTATATTAATTGAGACGTAAGTATTTATAAACTATGAGATACCTAAATATTTAAATTTTTTTTTTATTTGTACTTAAAGTCATTTTTTTATTTATTTTTAATTTGATTACGGCAACTGATTTGCTGAAAAAATTGTCATTCGGCTGTTCGCCTTACTTGCAGAGCAAACTCCGACTTATATAAGTACTGTGCAGCAATCTTAATTTGGTGGTTTAAAACTAATCAACAAAGGAGCAGCATAACCTAAATCACTGATTTTGGTGTCACACTTTGGCAAGGAAAGGATTTAAATAAATTAAAAATAATTTTATTTTTCTATAGAACCACTCTTTTATAATCCGTTCGCAAAACATAATAATTTATTTATTTATGTATGTAAGTATTTCCGAAAATATCAATCAAACAATGGTATTTAATTATTTATGTAACGATATATAGCACAACTTTTGTATTCGTACTTAGAATACTTTTTAGTATATTCAGCCAAGAACACATTTATTCCTTACGGTCCTGAGGCAAAACTGCAGATTGCGTACAAAAGGTAGTGCCAGCATCGGAGCCAAACAACGACAGGTGGGTCATAAAAGTCATTTTTATATTTTTCATTGGGGAGTCGTTGCGGACAATTTCTACTAGAGGATTGCTTGAAATTTTATTGTTTGCATATTCACACTAGGATAACAGCTAACAGAGTCAACGAACTAAAGAAAGAAGCATATGCTTGAGCGTCCTAAAAAGTTCATTTAATAACTCTATCACTCCCCTATATTTACTCGTATGGCTTTAATTCTACTCACTGCTATATTGTCAGCTACTGAAAGCGCAATTATTGCTTAGAGTGGAATGATCTGACATTGCAATTCTTGGCGGCGTACATGTGTGATATCAACACTCGTATATAAGAAAATTGTTTTATAATTTGCGTATAGCATCGATGTCTGTCTCCTAATTAAATTTGAAGAGGTTGCGGTTATAAGAACTTCGAAGTGGTAATGAAAAATTTAGAAAGAAAAGCAACAACCAGATAACAGATTTTCCCACTCAGGTAGAATGATTAAGAAACCCGAACAGCTTCCGGTTAAAATTTTCTTTTGTGTTACCCGACACCAATTGAACACAGCACAGCACAGCACAGTTGTAAAATGTTGTTCTCGGCTGTTTTGATCCAGCATCTTTGACCAATTATTGTTACACGAACTCAATGATATAACGGAAAAGGGAATTATGTATGCGATGTATTTCTTGTGATAGTGGAGTAAGATGTGGCAGTTATTTACCCGCTGAGACATAACTAATAATATGCGGTACACTCAGAATGGCGCGGCTGTAATAATAATTATATTGCCTTCCCATAATCGGCGGCGGACGGATCAGGGACCGTTAAGATTATTCGTCATGTTTAAATTACTAAATTCACACCTCTGTGTGGAGCTTAGTTCTGGCTTGAGTGCTGATACTGAACTAGACTGGACATTAGTTTGCCCACACAGTAATGTTGCAGTTGATGCCTGTTGCAGTAAAGCGGTTACAAGTTACAACCACAGTACGGATGGACAGTAAATTTAACACCTGAGTGTCGACTGTTGCCGGACGAGTTTTTTTTAGAAACTACCTCTCGTTGATCCCATTCTTTCGCGGGCATTATGCACGAGTTAAATGTAATCATTACAGTGTAATGTGTCGCACATGTTGACACTCGTGAATTTATGGTATTGTTTTTTGTGAGTTATTTCTCAAACAATCTGACGATATTGTGGACCATAGCATCGAGCCGACGCAACTTTGCAATGTAAATCAGCGATGTGATGTGAGATGCTAATAATTTTTGTTAGAAGTTTTATTTTTTATTTGTTTTCGGAAGGGATGTGGAGTTGACATAATTTTTAGCAGTCATGAAATTACGTGTTGAAGCTCAAAAGTGTAAGACATGTATATTGCAATCGGACTCTAAAGTCCTTGGGCAGCACTTTAAATTATTAGCTTATAGTAAGGATAGTTATTATTTTTATATTATGTGTGTACGTCAAAGATTTCGATTTCAAAATTTGCTATCCAAATCTGCTCCTATCCTTCTGGGACCGTATATTTGGTAAAACTCATCAGACATATATATTGAAAAAGTACTAATAGCTGGGCGTTCTATATTTACAAATATGTATTTTATTTTTAGCAAGTTCTATAATAAGCTTCGTCTTTGATTTTATTTTTTATAAATTTTTTAGTGGGCGTGTGGTTCTAGGGTTAGTGCGTTGGACTTGTGGGCAGGAGATTTGAATCCAAAAAAACGCAAAAAGTATTTTTCACGGTACACGCTCTCATAATTAGATAATGCAAAATAGGGTTTGCCATTTATATCGAAAGTAGCTGAGTATTTGGAAAAAATCCCTTTCACATTGATGTTAGCTATAATCACGCCTGAACTAATTGCCCACGAAAGTTTTTTCACTCTAAATACTTGTGAATTGGAACATATTTTTTCGCTAAATTATAAGTTATAAGAGGTAGAGTAAGTCATTAAGCTTTTATTGTTATAATTAAAAAAAATTATAAATGTCATTCCCGTAGTTATATAAATTTAATCTGATGTTTAAAAAAGGACTACTGTTGTTTTTTGTTTAATGTTCGCCGTCGTAAAACTTAATATATGTAAAAATGTTATTCTCTTTCATCAATCCCTATGTACATCTAAATTTAATTATCTTCTGCGCATCTAATCGCCTTCGATCATCTGCATACCGATAGCACCAGCATTTCAAACAAAAAACAGAGCCACAAGGACATGACCAATTACAATATGCTGATGTTTAGGGACTTGCCGTCGGACAGTATTGGGGAAGGAAAGGTTTATGATGAGAGGAGTTTAAAGGACATAGACGCCATTTTGTAATATTCCATGATGATTTATTTATGTTCCTTTATTAAAGGGTCTACGCGACGATGATGATGACGACGACGACAAAGATCGTCGGATGTTTAAGCGATTAAATCTCCTGTGCGCATTGTGTTTGCTGGCTCATATAACTCTTGGGTATGGACGAGACCGATGGACACGGTTGCGCTGTTCGGTTTAGTTAAAGTTATTACTACAGGGACTGCAGGGCATTTGAACGAACGACCAAGTAATTCTGTTTAAAATAATCAAAGTGTAGCTCGTAGTATACCTACCTATTCATAATATGCAGAGGAATACGTATAAGTTTGAGTTCTGGAAAAACATATACGTACGTATCATTGTAATAATTACTTTTTTATATCTATCTATGCCAAGAGGTTGTTCATTAATTTATATCCTTTTTATTACTTTTTCTTAAGGAATCAAAATGAAATAGCGATGTGATGCGGTGGTAATGTCCGCTTTTTATGTACCTTAATTATTTTTATGCTTTGCGTTGAACTTGGATGAACTTAATTGCTTTCTCTTAAACCCGGCGAAAGTGATCCGAGACTCTAATTTAACATCCCGAGCAACAATTCTCTCTTGGTCCAATCATATACCAACTTACGCAGTCGATGTTAATTTACCAGTAGAACTGTTGTAGGCATGTTCAAATATATTATGATCAACATCTAGTTTGTCAAACTCTTCAAATCCTTTACTTTAACATTCAACCCGCTAGTGTATGACACTGGTGGTACCATAAATTAAATACAAATCCAGGACTTGGGTGCTCTGCAGAAAGGACTCCAAACTCTTTTTGCAAAAGACTTCGTAATTCGTTGCACGACACCTGTCTATCTATCCGCTTTTTAAGCATTACTTCTTTCTATTCTTCTATTTTGCTATTTTCGAAAGTTCTTACCTAATGGCTATTAAGATTTTGCATTTTAGCCCTAGAAAGGTAATCTTCGTCGATTCGGCGCAATTTTATTAAATTCTCTATATTCACTTCACTTGCCCGTGGCACGGATGTCGGACGTCTTTCGGTCGTCGGTCGTCGTGGATCTTGCGATCAATTTTTAACCCACTTCCCAAGGCCCGATTTTATTGAAGTTTTGCAAAAATGTGTATTTCCGGAGACAACACATTCTATTAAAATTTGAGGCCCCTCGGGCCGCGGGGTCGGGGGGCTTCCATACAAAATTTTTAAGAAATTTATCCGATTTTCTTCAAATTTTATACGGATGTGTGTCTTTGATAGACAACACTTTCTGTAAAAATTTGGAAGTGATCGGACCCCTGGGTCGGGGGGGCACCCATACAAATATTATGAAAAAAGTTCCCGATATTCTTCAAATTTTATACGTATGTGTATCTCCGATGGACAAAACTTTTTGTAAAATTTTTGAAGCGATCGGGCCCCGGAGTCGGGGGGCTCGCATACAAATTTATTTTTTTTTAATTATCAATTTTTAACGCACTTCCTAAAGCCCGATTTTCCTGAAATTTTGTACACATGTGTATTTCCAGTGACAATACTTTCTTTTAAAATTTGGAAGTGGTCGGGCCCCGGGTTGGTGGGGCTCCCATACAAATTTGAAATAAAAATTACCCGATTTTTTTCACACACATGTGTGTACCCAATAAACAATACTTTTTCTAAAATTTGGTAGTGATCGGGCCCCGGGTTCGGCCGCAAGGCCCTTATAAATTTTTTAAATATTATATAGTGGCATCAGATACCGTCGTACTTTAATGACTGTGTGCGGTGTGTGCTGCGCAGTCGGCTGCGCTGCTTGGTTTTGGGTGGTGGAGAGAGTGAGAAATCTTAGCTCACGCACGAATGAACCCAGCAAATGAAACGAGACATAAATGTTTTATCCTTAATTGAACTTACTTACTTATTTACTGAATTGTATTTTTTATTGATGTCGTTTTTTGTTGTCGATATCAACTTACAGATAGAACAACAAGTTTTCACAATATTCTGTCATTTGGCGTTTTCATAAATTAGTTCAGAGCACTCAAAGAGTTCACAAGAAAAATGCTCGTGTTTCTTATTTGCTCAGAGTATGAGCGTGCTCTAAGTTCTCGGAAAAAATGATCTGAGCATTTTCAATTTTAACATCTGATGTCAAATATCTCTTTCGATGATTTTCTTCTACAATAAAAAAAAATGACCCAGGATCGAGGGGCTCTTATACCATTTTCTGCGATTAGAGAATTTAGATGAAAAATTTTTATGGTTTGTTTTTTTTTTCAATTATCTCTTCTCTTCTCTCTGATGGCATTTTATCTGCGTGTCACGTTTGTCATCTCTAAGTTGTGTGTCACGTTTGACATCTCCAAGTTCTTGTAGTGTGCGAACGTTCAATGGCTTAGTTGCTTGGGTAAGTGTTGTCTTAATCAAAAAATGTATGTAACTTTTTTTGTTCGATTAGATTTTTTGATGTATATAAACTTCCTAAATACTCTATATTAACGTCGCGTGCCCGTGGCTGGCTGGCTAGTAGAATCTTGTAAACAATTTTTAACCCACTTCCTAAAGCCCGATTTTATTTAAATTGAGACCAATAAGTCAGCCTTTGAAGTCGAAAATGCAACTTTAAGGTTTGGTCTGCCGTTAGCACCAAAACTGGCAAACCTCATATGATTGAATTCTACAAACTAGGGGTTTGATACATTTGACCAATTGTGTAGCCACATGTCATGTTCCCGTTAAACGAATAGATGGCCCATGTATATGTTGTACGGCAACTTGAAACTTGAAGCCAGTAAAACGGGGGGATTTTATGAAGGAGCTGCATTCGTGACTTGTAGCGCTTGGATGAAGAAGCGGTTAGAAGCACCATCTTTACATGCCAGGATTGGGGCTTATATTGAAAATAATAGCACCGAGAGTAAAGAACCAATAACAGCCTATCTTCGGACGTACTAACCAATTCAGAGATTTCTTCTTTAGCCGCACGATAGTTATGTGGAATGAATTGCATGATTCTGTGTTTCCGCATTTATATGATCTACAGTCGTTTAAGACACGCGTGCATAGACATCTCATCTTTTCCTCCCCCTAATTTCCTAACGACCACGCTGTGCGAAGCATTATGAGGATGCACACCCCTTTAGCGTCTGTACATTATATAAAAAAACAACCCATAAAAATTAAAATTTTTCTTGTAAATTCTCTAATCGGGGATACACACACACACACACACACACACACACACACTGCGTGCTCGTTTTGTGGCAAAATCATTCACAAATGACGCAGCGGCAGCGAACAGCGCTGCTCACAAAGCACAGAGCTTAGACTTTGTCGTGATCTGATGCGATATAGCGATATTTAAAAATTGTATATTGGGGTCCCCAAGGGGCCGATCGCTCCAAATTTTTACAAAAAGTGTTTTCCATCGAAGACACACATGTGTACAAAATTTAAAGAAAATCGGGTAAATTTTTTAAAATTTTTGTTTGGGAGCCCCCCGACCCCGCAGCCCGAGGGGCCTCAAAATTTAATAGAAAATGTTGTCTCCGGAAATACACATGTGTGCAAAATTTCAATAAAATCGGGCCATGGGAAGTGGGTTAAAAATTGATCGCAAGAATCCACGACAGACGACCGACGACCCACGGGCAAGTGAAGTTAATATAGAGAATTTAAAAAAAGGGAACAACACGTAAAATAAAAAACAGAAAAATTTCCAAATATTGTCCGTACACAAAACGACGCAAGACTAAGTCAATATGTGGTAGGATGCAACGAGACCATATGCGGAGAGCATAAATTTGAATTTTGCATAAAATGCTCAAAATAATTTTTTTTGTGATTTTATATTTAATGAATTCATTTTCAACTTTTTTATAAAATATGTACGCTTTATTTTTTGATTGATCTCAAAATACAATTGTTCAAAGAACTTTTGAAAAAAAGAGAATCACATATTTAAAGAAAACAACTATTTCGGATTTTTATTTAAAAAAGGGACAGAAGGATAAATATAAGTTATTTAAATTAATAAGAATTTGTCAAAAACGTTTCCGAAAAATTAGAGTTCAATATTACTTCGTCGAATCGACGAATGTACCTTTAATGTACTAAAAAATATGATTACCCTTCTACGGTTAAGGAGAAACAAACAATTTGCAGTAATTTTTAAGACTAAGATTAAGATTTAAGATCGGTCAAAACATTCATTTATATTCCAATGAATATTTATTCCGAACATTACCAATATACAGTTTTACCCTGTAATATTATAAAAAAGTTTACTTGTTTTTTTATATCAAACACTACAAACACTAATTTTTAACTTTGCTAATTAAGTAATAAATGTTTTTAAAACAGAAATAAAGTTGTATTATTATAATGTCCACTATCGGAATAAGTATTTAACCGATTATAAATAACTGTCGATAAACTTTGTGCCGTCGCTTGTAACATGCATAACATGTTGTACTCTTTTATATGTATGTCTATAAAACCAAATAACCGAACCTGAAGCCTTCTTAAGTATCGCGACGCGACGCGACGAGTGCATGTTCTTCAAGTTGACGCAATGTGTATCTTAAAATGAGTCAGACAGTAACATTCACATTTCATAGCTAATAGACTCCATCCCGACCGAGCAAAAAAACGCTTAGAACATCTTAATTTTCTTGTTGACTTGGTTTGCATTTAACAAAAAACGGAGCATCTTAAAGTGCACTGTGCCAATTGCGATCCTTCACTATAGCGGTATGCAATAAATAAGCCATTACCTATGGGAAAATTCGTTAATTCTTAATTTGCCGACATCTTTTTGTAATGCCCAAATACTGACCAATGAGCGGAGACAGACAGTTTCAAGGCATATCCACATCAACGGCTACGCTAATAACTTTGGGTTTTAAATATTTAATGCGTCTGACAATTATTCTATTTGCGCACTCGGTAATTTGGTAGATTCGCACTCGGACGACTAACCAGCAGATCCCAATGGACTTCTGCGTTAGAAAAAGCGATTCGGAAACCAGATTCTTTTCGGAGCACCATCATCGTAGCAGTTCCATCGCATTCAAAGCCATCAACAGCGCCAGTGGGACGGCCGACAACAACCGCTCCAACATAAACCTATAAAATTAATCGCACAAGTGCGTCCTGCTTATCTGATAGAAGTCATCAAAGTACGCGTACATTGCGTTATGTTAGTAAGATCCAAATATGCTAACGAGAGGTTCAATTAAAAATTTAACATAAATTATGGAGTTTATGACAACGCGAGATCGGCCGACCAACCGAGACGTGCCCTGCTCGCGTTGATCAACGAAAGCGAGAACTGCCACGCATAAGAGCAGAACGGTAAGCAATAACATGCTGACGAAGATGGTATATTATTTGTGTTAATTTTTACGAGTGCGATGGTCATTTTCTAGTCAAGACGTGCCTGGACACACGAAGACGTTCACTGCCTTTGGGTCTTTGTCTTTGTCTTTTCCTTTCTCAACATGAAATTAAAATAGTTTTTCCTAATCGCGTAACCAACCTGCTGCATAGAGACTAACTCTTTAAAATACAAGTAATTATTAGCTATTTTCATTTTCAAGCCTATTGGCTACACAAAAAGTGGATAAGTTTGATCATGGGAGGGATGAGCCGGGCTATATGTATATGGAAGTATGCGACATGAACTCTGAGCCACAAATAATTATGTGCTACAAACTGAATAGAATGACTCTAATAGAAAATAGCTTAATATTCATTACAGAGAGAGATGACAAAATTTGCATAATACTTCAAGACCTAAAGTCAAAATAATATATCATTCATAAAAATGTTTTTGTTCTAAGTAAAAAGTAAATCTAATACGTCTTTTCTGCCGTCCTGAATAACCTGAATGTCTGTGAATAACTCTAAATACACTTGATTCCGTGCATTACGCCGATTCCATGCTATTGTGCTTCACTTCCGAGCTAATGATGAGTTGTTGGGAGCTGCGGCAAGAAAGTTAATGCATTATACCGCCTTTTGCTGTACTCTAAATCTCTTCCGATTCGCAAAAGCAGATACACAATTTATATACGCTATAAACGAAAGTTGTCCACCACTACGTTCACTGATTCCAAATGTAAATCTTTATATGTACTAATACTAATTGGCTATGTCACTCACACGTACAAAGTGGTTGTAAAACTGTGATTAAATATCATCAGCATACCAATAGTTTATACGTTTAAAGGGAGACATAAACCATAATGGGAGCAACACTTTTAAATAAAATTCAGAATATTTTTGTTGTAAGACAATTGAAATTAAATTAATAAATAATAAGTCTGAATGGTGTGAGCAGATTTTGCAGCGGATATACTGATTGGCTATGTCACTATCTAAAACTGTGATTAAATATCACAGTTATACCAATTCAGTGGTTCACAAGTTTTAACAGAACCATAAACAATAATGAGAGCAACACTTTTAAATAAAATTGACAAAATTTTTTTGTTGCAAGACAATTTACAATTTACATTAAATTAAATAACATGTCTTAATGTTGTGAGCGGATTTCCCAGCGTAGCGGTTGCGGTTTTTTGTAGCTAGCGTGAATGGTCTGATTTTTTTGTGTGGCTATTAACGAAAATGTCACTTATTTTTGGCAGTTCTCCTGGAGGGAAAGTTGCAGCCCACGCAGTACGTTTTTAGCTGCTGTAGAAGTAAGTTTTGACATCTAACCAAAGATCTAACCAAATTGTTTGCACCTGATCTCTCAAAAGATCGAAATGACCGAACTGGTTCGAAAAAAAAAGATCAGGTTAAAAAGGATCGACTTGCTGATTCGTTCACTGAACTGGTTCGCAAAAGAACAAGTGCAAAAGTAACGACTTGCTCATACGTTCATTTCCTTTGTCTCGTTCTTATGTGCCTCGCTTGTGAACCACCCAATATCGAACTGTCGAACTAACCAACGTATGATTTTTCATGGGTGGGAAAAAGAAGGGTTGCTACATAGAAAAACAACTGAAAATGAAATTTGATTTACAAGAGTTCTCTTATTATAGCTGCATTTTATTTGCCGAGCGAGTTCGGAATTCGAATGTCAAAACCAGCCAAAACCAGTCAAACAGCAGGTTTTCACAATTCCAAAGAGGGAATTCGACAGTGCAATTGTTGTTGTTCCTCAGCAAATAAAATACGGCTTATATCATTTTCGAATCGCACTCGCATGGCAAAAATGTTTTCCAAGTGTAGCATTTTTTTTATATGAGAATCGAAACTGTTTGACATCAGAATCAGTAAAATTGTTTTTAACTGTAATTTAAAACTAGTTTGGCACTTTTTATGTATTGTATATTTAATTGTATATGCAGATTATAGCCCATTTTAAATATCTGCGCAAATTTATTATTTCCTTCGGTTGTTTAGTTTTAGCTGTATGTGTTATAAGCAGAATCATATATTTTTAGGATTTCGGGGTATTTTTGCAATCCTTGTTTTTTGTAAGCACAAAAAAATGGTATTTTCTGTTTAGCAGTTCAAAAAAAAATATTGCAACCAAACTGGAATTTATAATTTACTAGCTGATTACCCGGCGTTGCCCAGGTATTTATTCATCCAAATCTTCTATTAGGCAGGGGTAGAAAAAAGAATGATGTCTATCTATAAGGTAAAATTGTAGTTTTTATTAACAAAAATATATTTTAAATTATAGCTATAGTATTCAAATTATAAAATAAAATAAAATAGACATACATAAAATGAATTTAAAACAAATCTTGGTTGTATACAATGCTTTGAAACTAAAAACCTTTAAGAGAAGGAATAAATAAATTCTTAGTTCAACCCAACCCAGAGCAAGCAAAATAAAGTTGTCCGTGGGAAAAACATGGCAATCTCAAATCTATACTTCGCAGTACTTAATAAACTATCCGACTTATTGATCGTCATCGAAAACGCAAGTTTTACTGGAAATTGCAATCTCTTAAATTTAAAAGGTAGATCCGTCGAAATGAGTGCTATCCGTGGGATAAAAACTGTTTCACACTGTCCCTTTCCTGTCAAGATAGTCGCTTCGATTATATTTCCCGGCATCTCTTTTTTTTTTCTTGTGCCGTTGCTAAATTTTGGCGAGTCGAGAACCCGTAGTAAAAGATTTGGAGATCGAACTGTAAAACGATGTGGTGGCAATCCAGATGAATTAAGTGAGTTTGGGAATTCACTTAGATAATTAACTTTCTCATCAGTATCTACAAAGGTACCGATACACTTATATTCAGAGACTACGCCTATTAACACTTCGTCAATAAATTATTTAGATGTAAATGCTCCATCATCTTCTGGGCTCCAGCAATGAACCGGGTCCATCTCAAGCAAATGTAATGCAAATCACGTCAGGTCCACAAGCACTCACTCAAACCTTAACTAGTTTTATTTTAAAACCAGCATATGTTTCTAAGCAGTTATACTGCAACAGTTTTTCGTCGTTCGTTATGTTTGTGTATTAGCTCTTGTCCCTTGTTCTTCGATATCAGCATAATCTAAAATGAACTTGTCTAATCATGACACATTCTCAGTTTCTTAAAACTAATCGACAGTCAAACTGGTTAATAACCTGTTTAAAAGATCTGATTAAATGAACCTGGTTAAAATAAAAAAAAACCAATTCGATCCTGGTTAGCAATTTAACCAATTTCACCCATCACTATTTCACAGTATATACTCTGCGATGTCCGCAGTGGCTGCGTCACACTATCAAAGCTAATATCAGTGCATACATCATACATGGTATTCGCGGTCGCTGAAATGATTAGCGTTAGTATGGGTCGACGGTGTATGGTGTTTGTCTTAATTAGCGTTCGAGGGCTCTTGAGTTTTTTTTGGGGGGCGGTGTCGATATTGATATTAAGCGCCCCCGACACGTTACTGCATTCCTTACATCATCCTCATGTACGTGTGCGGTACATTTGCACCGACATGTTACTGCATACTTTTGAATCATTCATTTTTCGTTTACTGTCTTGAAGCGCAGACCACAATGTCAGAAGCGGTTAAAATAATTTTGGCAGTGATTGCAGTGTGTTTAAAAAAAAAAGAATTTAATGAAAAACAAAATCAACGAAAAAAAAAATTGGATGAAAAATTGGCACAGAAAAAGGAATGAATTTAAACACCAAAATTTGCTGAACGAATTAAAGGTATCTTCGCAAGCAGACTTTAGAAACTTCTTACGAATGAATAATTCAACTTATGAGGAATTACTCAATATGGTTGGAAATAATACAGAGGAGATTCTAAGCAATCGTCTACTCCAGCACCACTTTTTTCTAGATCAGTTAAGCGTTTTATCTCGCGCTTGTAGTTGCTGCGTAAAGTATTTATTTTTTTAGTAACTTCTTTTCTATCAGCATTTGGGTATCTTTCCCGATATTTCTCGACTAATTGCTGATTCTGCTCCTCCCTAACGACTATGTTGCTATATTCGTTGCTCCTTATATGCCATAACGCAGGTAAAGTGCGGTAAAATTCGATGAACTCAATAATAAAAGTTCTTTCGGTGTTTTCCGCCATCACGTCTGCACTCTATAAAATTTAGTGTCGAATGAATGCAGTTTCAGTCACTCAAACACGTGACGTATCGATTGAAAAACCCATGCATGCAGTAAGCAAAATCCAAATCATTTGGATAATTTGGTGCAGCATAAATAGGAGAAAATGGTTTGATTTGCACAAGTCAATCATCAGAACAGTTCACTGCGGTACTGGTACTGGTTCCGACTCAATTAAACAACGGGAAATTAACGAAAATCAAGTTGCAATTAAATGGACAAACGGACAAGTAAAATTAAAAAAGTAATTAATTAATTTAATTAAATTGTTGTTTTACAATATAAGAAGTTGTAAGTATAAGTGAAGTGCATATGCACAGCTACTATATGGTTGGCAAAACCAAGAAAAATTGTAACATAATTTCATTTTGTTTTGTGCGTAATTATAAAAGATCAATGTGAATATTGTTTCCTGCACATCTCGGTGGGTTTTCCACTGTGATCACTGCTATTGAACCGCCTATTTATTTAATGGAGAACATGCGATTTGTGATAAAACGTGTTTCTAAGTCATTTGTTGCCAGTCGAGAAGTCGTCTATGTACATCGGTGTATTTTCCCTTACGTAACCACATTCATCGCATTTAATGTGTTTGTGCTATTCTGTTTATTTTATGTTTTCCGTTTGTTTGTGGGTATGTTTCATATCGCAAAAATAATCGACTGACTGCCAGTTTCGTTCAAGAACTTCAATTTTGCACTCTTGCATCTGCAAGACTTCCTGTATTCCCTACCACTAGCTGAACTCACGCAAGTGGACGAGAGCAATTAGGAGAATAACTGCCACTACCGCAAAGCCACTTAAATACTCTATAGTCTGATGAACATGCGCTTAAGCATATTGCGTGTAGCCAAGCCATCTTTAGTAAAAATTTAAACCAACAACGAAAAAATCTTAACTCGCGATCAAATGAAACTTAGGCACAGTAGCAAACTTGACTCTTTTAACAGAGACAAGACGATATTTTGACTTTTCCTACCTTAAGGGCAAAGACAAAAACAAAACGCAAAGAGCAATAATGTCGGTAGAGGAGAAAAAAGGGGAGAACATGAATTCTCGCACGTGCATTGGTAACCTTGGAGCTACGTAATCTAAATTCCTGGAATAATAATTCGCATTTTACGCAATTACAGTCGTTCCATGTGGTTTTCTTAATTTACGTATTGAAGTGCTTATTAACTCATCTTCAGGGTTATTGAATCGTGGTGAAGAGTTTTTGTGTCTGTCTATATTCTAATGCTGTGTATGCGTCTTTATGATAAGAAATTATGAAGAAGCTCTTAAAGTTCATAAGAAGCCAGAAAAGAAAACAACACAGCCTTAGGAGTCTTAAAAATCAGTATTCTCATTCTTATAATAACAATCGACTAAACTATACTTAAGTTGTTGTTATTTTTTAAGAGTCTTATAAAAAGTCAACATTTTTATCGATTACGGTGTAGTGGAAATGGCGGAGTATTTATTGCTAAATAAATCATATGTAACAATTTTTTTGGTGGTCAGCCATCAGCAAAATTAGGGGAATTACAGAGAATGCTTTAGAATTGCATGTGGCCGTAACTATGTATCTCTGACTGGTTGAAGTACGATCAAGCCTCCACGTGGTGGCCGCCTGTAATTTTCCTCCAGTTTAGGAAAAGCGGAATGATCGGGCTTCAAAGTAAGGTTGGCGCGAAGTCAATAACCTCGCCCGTAAGAAGTTTTTATTACGGAACCCAAAACCAGCCTCATATACACTGATGAACGACAACGACCACGGCAACAAAAACGGCTAAACAATATAAGAATTTTATCAAGGAACGTACGCTCACTGTATAGAGCTCGAGCTGCACAGCAGCTGGCCGACAACCTGTTTAAATATAAGGTTGACACAACAGAAATCCAGGAGATGCGATGGGGTCTTACAAAAATCAGAATATATTATAGCTGTCATGCAAGACATCATGTGCTCGAGGTGGGGTTTCTAGTCAGCAAAATAATGAAACGCACCGTTATCGGCTTTAAAGCAATAAATGAACTGCTATGCACCCTATGCGTGCGGGGCAAATTTAAAAACATAAGCCTCATAAACGTTCACGCACCTACAGAGGATTCCCCAGATGATGAAAAAGAAAAATTCTTTGAATCAGTCGAACGGGAACTATATACCTGCCCTCAGTATGATATAAAAATCATTCTGGGGGATATGAATGTTAAAATAGGTAGGGAGTCAGTATTCAGGCAGTACATTGGCACCTATAGCTTACACGAGAAAACTAATGACAATGGACAACGAGTCATAGAGATGGCAGCAAGCAATAATTTGGTCGTTGCGAGTATAAAGTTTGCGCGAAAATATATCCACAAAGCCTCCTGGGTATCTCCTGATGGAGCCACTCGCAACCAGATAGACCACGTGTTGATAAACCGTCGCCACAACCCAAACCTGATGGCGGTACGAACGTACCGAGGTGCCAACGTCGACTCGGAGAACTATCTTATTGGTATGATGCTCCGAGCGCGGATTGCATCATCACGATAGCCTGCATCCGCGAATCAGATTCGAGACAACACGGCAGCCCTTTGCAACGAAGAAACCAGAAACAACTACGGTCAAGCGATAGGACTCGCCTTATATGCCGGGAGGGTAAGTCGTGAGGCTGAGATGTCAGGCGTAGAACAGAAATGGGCACGGCTCAAAAATAATAAGGCCCCGGGATCTGATAGGATCCCAGCGGAAATTATAAATAGGAGGCCCCACATTACACCAAGCAATTCATGAAATAATAGTGCAAGTGTGGGAGGAAGAAGCTATGCCAGAGGACTGGCGAAGAGGCATCCTGTACCCCATAAAAAAGAAGGGATATATCACAAAATGCAGAAATTATCGTGGTATAACGTTGTTGAGTACCGCGTATAAGATTTTCTCCTCTATTCTTCAAGACAGAATAGCCCGATACGCTAAAGTCATCATTGGTCCATACCAGTGTGGCTTCATCCCAGGAAAATCAACAACTGACCAGATTTACATCCTTAGGCGGGTGATGGAAAAATGTCTAGAGTTTCAAAACTCACTACACCATCTTTTTATAGAATTTAAAGCCGCCTATGATAGTATAGCCAGAGTAAAACTTTATAAAGCCGCGTCCCAACTAAACTGAAACGAATATGTAGGTTGACCATGACCAATGTTATAAGCCAAGTAAAAATATCCGGATCACCGTCAAGCCCATTCAGTATCTATAATGGGCTCCGACAAGGGGATGGATTGGCCTGCGTCCTCTTCAACCTGGCGTTGGAGAAATTTATCCGAGACTCTGACTCTGATATTGACATCGTTGGTAGAAACCCAAGAGCTATACAGGAAGCTTTCATCCAGATCGAGCAGGCGGCACGAAATATCGGGCTGCACATAAATGAGAGCAAAACAAAGTACATGGTGGCCTCGTCTGCAAGTAGAAGATCCAACATTGGTCCCACAATTAATATAGTGGAGCGCGAATTTGAACTAGCGCAATTCTTTAACTCGCGTCAACTGTAGCAGCCGATAACGGCATGGAATCAGAAATACGCGCACGGTTGCTTAAAGCCAACAAAGCATCTGTCAAGTCTTTTGAGACTAAGATTTGAGAATTGTTGGCCCCGTATGTGAGGAAGGAATATTTCGGAGACTCTATAATGATCCGATATACGAGCTTTACCGCGATGTCGACATCGTGAAGAGAATTAAGCTCGGTAGGCTCCGGTGGGCAGGACACCTAGCTCGCATAAGCGAAGAGAATCCTGCTTAGAAAGTCCTTTGCGGTAGAATTTATAGAACACGACAACGAGGCCGGCCAAGCCTACGCTGGAAGGATAGCGTAAACCAGCACGCCCAGAGTTTAGGGATGCCAAACTGGATGGCATCGGCTCTAAATCGGGACCGGTGGAGAGACTTTTTGCGGGAGGCCAAATATGATGATGATAACAACATTTTTTGAATAATTCAAGGTCTCCTATTCTGCTATATCGAAGTTTACCTTTTTCAAAGTAAGCTTAATTAATTCTAATTAATTGATGGTACCGTAAATGTATTACATATAGATGGATATGACATTAACTTCCAAGAAAAAAATCGAACTTTTCATACATCAAACCTTCTTTTACATCATACAACGATATCAATGTCTCCGTACTACACCGCATGTCCGCGACGAAACTCTCGCTTTGCGAAAACAAAATGATGATAAATGCGCAACTATCAATTTATTGAATTAGAAAATTAAGTAGATTTGACAGATGCAACAACTTAAGTATTCAAAAGGAAAATTGTTTAAATGCACACGATGCCGCTTTTGGTGGTTGCGTCGCTGACAACTTGTTAGCTATGTAGCTCTCCTTGACATAAAAAGCGTACGCACATGCGCAATTATCGTAGCGCAGTCTTCTTCGTAAGCTGCATGAAGGACGCACAATCTAGCAATGTATTCCAAAAGTGTTGGCATATGATTTAACTTTATATCAATTAATCATATTATTATTCTGCCACCGCTAGAGAAATAGAAACGATCAATTATGTTTCCAACATAGAAGAGCGGAAAATGCAATTAACCGAACCATTAATTTATTGTCAAATTGAATTAAAACCTAGAAGAAGAACGATATTTATGTACTTGTTCAATAGAATACCATGTGTTATGTATTACAGTATAAGCACAGATAATATATTATTTATTATCTTTGATGATTACATAATGACCATAAATGTCTGTATGTACGAGGATTTATTTTAGCGGTTGGTTGAAAAAGATGAATAATTAACTCTAGCGAAGCAATAATCATCATATTTGGCGTTACATTCTTGCTACCGTTCCCGATTTCCAATGTTAATCAGTTCCATGCTTACAGCGTAAGCTTGGCCAGCCTTCCTCAAAAGATTCTCCGAGTTGGATCCTCTTAACTCACGCGAGTGACCAAAACTTACTGAACTTGATTCTCTGCACGGTGGCAACATATCAGTAATTCTCGTATAGCTCATTATTATAGAGCCTCTGGAATCGTCCTTCTTCATATACGGGCAAAGAATTCTTACAAGACTTTCCTCTCGAACGTACCACTCGCCCGATCTGAAAGAAAGCTCCTTGTAAGTATTGGGTTTCTACAAATGATATCAATATTGGCTGCGTAAGACAGTATCTGGATGGATTTATAGAGAATTGTTCCTATCGCCGTTACATCAGAGTCTAGAATACAATGCCAGGTTTAAGAGAACGCGGTCAGTTCAAGTCCATGTCGGAGCCCGTTATAGATGTAGAAAAGGCTAAGTAGTGATCCGAATATCTTTGCTTGGCAAATATCATGGGTCATTGAAAAATTATAAAATGTATGAAAAACTTCAGTATACTAGCAGATTTAAGGCCGTCAACCCAACCATCTAGCTCACCAACAGCACAATCAAATGGGATAGCGCGGTCCTTAACTCTTTTTCCTTTTTTTGCCCGTTTTTCGAGAAATATGCGTTTTTGTAGTCGTTTACCGTTTGGTAACAAAAGGTAGGTAATAAAAGTTCCATGCACAAAAAATAAAATTGCTTAATTTTCTGCAAAACGGACCGTTGTTGCACTGTGCCTCGCTTTAGTTGCGTCTTATATTTTTGCACACAAATGAAAGTGTCCCGAAATTTAAAGGCATACCCGAAAGGTGAAAGGTGAGATGCTTTTTTTTGACAGTTATAACTCTTGTGAGACATTTGCCAGAAGTGAGATCGTGAAAAAGTTTTTTGGAGTTTCGAACTAGTGCCAATTTTTACATGCGAAAGCTGAAATTAACCTTTTACATTTACAATAGCTTATAATTAAGAAATACATCAAAAATTACTTCAAAACACTGTTTTTGTTTGTGTAAAATGAAATAACTAATAAATAATAATATTCGCCGCGACAGACCTTTGCGGTCCAAGGCCTGGCTTCTCGCGACCATTTGAGTTGTGCATGTTTTTTTTGCACACAAATGCAAGGGACCTACAATTTAATGCCGTATCCGAACGGCGAATTGAGAAGTTTTCCGTGACAAGTTATTACTCTCGGACATTTGTCAGACATTCGCGAGAGATGGGACACCGTGAAAAATACTTTTGGTGTTACCGGGATTCGAACTACGAACCTCCTGCTCAGAAGCCATGCACTTATCCCACACGAAATAACTAATAACCCAACCATTAGATTTTCCCGAATATTCCAATTTCCGGGCAACTTTTCCAATTTTTCTTTCCGTTAAAAACCTTATTTGAACTATTTAAAAAAAAGAGCCAAATCGGTCAAGCCTTTCTCAAGTGATGCGCTTACCAACGAACAGCATTTAATTTTTATTTATATAGATTACATCTTTTCTCTCTTTCCCTTACTCCGCGGGGGAGCATAGGGCTTCTACAAATGCCCGCCAACCAACTCGATTTATTGCCTGTGGTTTCAAGAGACGCCACTCTGTCCCCTGTGATCTTACTTCCTCTTCTATTGTCCTTTTCCATGTCTTGCTAGGACGGCCAACTCGGCTGCTTCCTTGTGGATTCCAGTCGAACGCTATTTTCGTAATATCGTCCGCTGGCTTTCTCAAAGTATGGCCAATGCTTCCTGCTGCGTCTTGATTGGTGATAATGTCCGGCCATCTTATTCTAAGTATCCTCCTTAAGCACTTGTTGACGAAGACTTGGAGGCGCGTCCCAATTGACTCTGTGACTTCCCACGTTTCGCAGCCATACAAGAGTTTTGAAAGAATGTTAGATCTGAAGATCGTTAGCTTCAGATTCCGGGAGATTTGCGAGAAGTTCCAGATATTATTTAGCATACTATAGGAGTGTCGCGCCTTGTTTACACGAGAGCACACATTCGAGTCAGCGCCATCATTTTTTGACATCCAGCTGCCCAAATAACAAAACTTATCGACTTCCTCTATCTGATGTCCGTCAATCGAGAGATCACATGTTCCACTAGCGTTATCGCAAAGTAGTTTTGTTTTTGAGACGTGTATGTTTAAACCCACTTTGTTAGCGTGGAGTTCTAGTGAGTTCAATTTTCGCTCCATGTCACCTAGCGATTGTGATAGGAGACAGATATCATCGGCATAGTCCAGGTCTTCTAGGCGGTGAAAAACATATAGATTAGAAATATAGATTACATATGTAAGTTTTATTCCCTTTCGTTTTTTGCCAAAATACTACAGAAACTTAAAAAAAGTTGTGCTGTTTTATTCTAACTTTGAAGAACATGCACATGCGTATAAACCTTTATATATTAGTTTCGAGATTCGTGATACTCTTCTATATACTATATTCTATGAGATTCAATATAATTACTATTAACATAAGAATTTTAAACATCAGCAAATTTGTCAGTATGAACAACAAAATCAACAGGTTGACCAACAGTCATCCGACTTCATAGTCTAGAATTTAATTAAAAATATCTAAGAGATGTTTATATGTAATAATACCAAGAGACTTGTAGATGCAGATTCTTCAGTTTTACGAGGTAGGTATGTATAAAGGTAGAAAATGCCGCAATAAAATGGCAATTAGCAAGTCACTCAGTTACAATCAACGGCATATGCATAAACTGCGTGAAAGTATTTTTCCAGAAGAATGCAAAATGGCATAGGGGGTATTTGCAGTCCAACCACCGCAACTAAAACATCAAATGCGTTTTACTAACTGAGGTGGAGTACAGAAAAGGTTGATCAGTTGAAGACGAGTAGACTAGGTAATTGTGGTGTTTGTCATGCCATATTATTACGAGTATTGTTGCCTGCCACCTGTTGTAAACGTAACTATTATAGGTTGACGGTTGCACTTTAAAGGATAGCCTACTGCACAATCGCAGTTCGTTTGTGGCTAGCTAAGTAATGCTGATTACATGAGTGTATCTTGCGTGGCGTGAATTTGATTTAATTTTATTCATCTTTTCTATGGGTTCCACTCAGCGATACATAACACATATAAGTGTCTATGTGGATATTTTCTCACTGATCTATTAAAGTGGTTTTATACGAAATACAAATATGTGCTTTGCGTCCCACAATTCCTTAACAAAACTATATTGTCTATATTGTTAAATTTAAAATTTTTATCCGCAAATCTAAAATAATTTAACCTTCCTACTGCAGAATATAGAGTGAAAACAGAATAGAATAAAAAAACGTAGACTGGTGCTTTTTATTACTGAAGCGCCTACAAAACCATATGAAGCACACATTATATTGCCGATGCTAAAGCGGCGATGGAACTTGTTATTACAAATTCGCTCGAGTGCTAATTACTTGAGGCTAAGCTATAATTTCTAAAATATTTTAAGTTTTTCACCATATTTAGGTATCAATTATTTTTGTGTTGAATTTAAATGATGTTTTCTTGGGTATCATGTTGAGCCAATTGGCATCATTTGGATTTTTAGCCTAGAGGTCTTTAAGGTGTAGTCTTTTTTCAGGACACGAAATATTAAAGCCGAAGTGGACACTGCTGTCGATTCAGTTACGAATTTTTAAGCTTAAGAAAATAATCAGCGAAAAGAAGTAGACACGAGTCTTTAACGAAGGAAATGCCCACAGGTTGTTCAGTTTTCAGACTTCATTGTCCGTGCCGTCGTGAAATGGACTACCACTACTGTGGCTATGTTATTATTTTTAATTTTGCTTTCATCTGATGAAGAACAAAAAATTGGCGAAGTTGCTTAAATTGCTCCAACTATAAGTGCAGAAGCTACGGCTTCCGAAAATAAGAGGAGCACGAAAAAAACAAAAATAAAACATGGAATTTGCTAAAGTAGTTTTTATTAGAATTTTCTCATGGAACGTAGGATAACTGTATAGAGCGTGATCTGCTGAGCAGCTAGCCGATACACTGTTCAAATATAAACCTCACATAACAGGAATCCAGGAGATGCGGTGGAGTAGTCGTAAAGATCGGAACAACTGGTTCGATGATGAATGTAGCGACTGAATGTAAGAATGTTGCGTGCTGAGCAATGGAACACTATCATTGAACGACGGCACGCGTTGCACATATTGCTAAGTTAAAGTGGATTATCAGATAGCCGATCTTAAAGACATCTTAAAGCGATGGGAAGAGTACCTTTATGAATTGCTGAATAGCATGCTTCCTGAAGAAATTGGGGCTTTACCAAAGACCGACGGACAGATTTTTCTGACGCCACCAGCCATAATCGAAGTTAGCAGCGCGGTTGATCTGTTCAACAAATAAGGCCCCGGGATCTGATGGTATCCAAGCGGAGCTGATTAAATCGTTAGGTAGTGCCGGCTACACTAAGGAATTCAATTAATAGCGTAAGTATGAGCGCCCTGCCATTCGCAACAAAGAAACCAGAAACAACTAAGGTCAAGCGATAGGACTCGCCCTAAATGCAGGAAGAATAAGTACTGGGGCTGAGATGCCGGGCGTAGAAGAGAAGTGGACACGCCTTAAGAATACTGCTGACTGATCGTAGAGATCGTAATTCCCCCAATGACCGAAGTCATCCCGGCGGAGCTGATTAAAACAGGATGCCCCGCAATACACCAAGCAATTCATGAACTAATAGCGCAAGTATGGTAGAAAGAAGCGATGCCAGAAGACTGGTGAAGAGGCATCCTGTGCCCCATACATAAAAAGGAGATATAACAATCGGCAGCAATTATCGTGGCATAACGTTGTTGAGTACCGCATATAAGATTTTCTCCTGCATCCTTCAAGACAGCATAGCCCCATACGCTAAAGTCATTATTGGTCCATACCAGTGTGGCTTCATCCCAGGCAAATCAACAGCGCGAATTTGAAGTAGTGAATTCCTTTAACTATCTCGGGTCAACAGTAGCAGCAGATAACATCATGGAACCAGAAATACGCGCACGGTTGCTTAAAGCCAACAGAGCCTACTATAGTCTGTCAAGACTCTTCAAATCCAGGAACTTAACCATAACAACCTAGCTGCTGATATATAAGACAATGGTCATACCAGTATACTTTCATATGGATCCGAGACTTGGGTGCTTATCAAAAAGTATTCTGACTTCTTAGCCGCGTTCGAGAGAAAAGTCTTACGGAGAATTGTTGGCCCAGTATGTGAGGAAGGACGATTCCGGAAAATCTATAATGATGATATTTACGAGCGTTACCGTGATGTTGACATCGTGAGGAAAGCTAAGCTCGGTAGGCTCCGGTGGGCAGGACACCTAGCTCACATGAGCGAAGAGGATCCTGCTCGGAAAGCCCTTTGTGGTAGGATTTGTGGAACACGACAGCGAGGCCGGCCAAGCCTACGCTGAAAAGATGGCGTAGACCAGGACCCTGTTTTAGGTGTTTTACTGGCATCCAACTTCAAATTGAAGATACAGCTGGTAATCGACAATGAATCCTTTTTTAAATATCAAAATGTTTTTGCGGACCGAAAATATATTTTTTGAGCTAGAAATTTTTGGGGTTGGCTCTATTTTGTCGTTTTAGATTTACGAAGCAATAACATTTAGCCTAGTTCCTTCGAATGGTCTTCTACGTAACTCAACTCATTTATTCTTTCGTTTAAACTTATTTTAGATTTCAACTTAAGCAACCTGTTAATTTTTCGTAAATAACGAGCTTTTAGAGTTAGAGGTCTAATTTTTACATTTTTTGCTGTATTTTCTTTTTCATAATTGCTAAGTTTTCTTCAATATTATTATATTCCGTTCTCTAATATGCACAATTTTTTGTTTGGGTCTCGCAATCACGACAAATGGGTTTGTCTTCTTCTGCATCGGTACAAATTAATTTCGAAGGAGGTTCGTATTTCTATGATTCTTCTCCTGGTGCGTTACTGGAACCAGGTTTAGAATATCATGCACACTTTTGATATAACTGGAGTCAGGCATGTTAAAATAATCATCTTCAGTTTCGATATCAATAGAATAACATAAATTTAAAGATGGGATAGTACCCGGTTTAAGACTATGTTGAAGCTTGACTTCGTAAACGAAATGATCCTCACATACCTTTAAACATTTATTTTAATTGTTTCTATCTAACTTTTTCATTTTTCAATCCAATCATTATAAATCGGAGAACTGTTAGACGGAAAAGAAAAAACTTTCTTTTTTGGGAATCTCCGCTTTGTTGCTCTACAAACTGAAACTGCACAAACTACTCCAGATGGCAGATACGTTGATTTTGATAAATTCACTATTTACCTTCAAAGAAGCAAATATCAAGATATATGTATTCAAATAAGCACACAGTAAATGTAATTTGTAAATGTTAACATTACAATAATGAATAAAAAAAATAAAAACAACCCATAAAAATTAAAATTTTTCATCTAAATTCTCTAATCGCAGAAATTGATATGGGAGCCCCTCGATCCTGGGTCATTTTTTATTATTTTTAGTTTTTTATTGTAGGAGAAAATCAACGAAAGAGACATTTGACATCAGATGTCAAATTTGAAAATGTTCAGATCATTTTATTCTGAGCACTTAGAGCACGCTCATACTCTGAGCAAATAAGAAACACGAGCATTTTCTTGAGAACTCTTTGACTGCTCTGAACTAATTTATGAAAACGCCAAATGACAGAATATTGTGAAAACTTGTTGTTCTATCTGTAAGTTGATATCGACAACAAAAAAAACGACATCAATAAAAATACAATTCAGTAAATAAGTAAGTAAGTTCAATTAAGCATAAAACATTTATGTCTCGTTTCATTTGCTGGGTTCATTTGTGCGTGAGCTAAGATTTCTCTCTCTCTCCACAACCAAAACCAAGCAGCGCAGCCGACTGCGCAGCACACATCGCTCACAGTCATTAAAGTACTACGGTATCTGATGCCACTATATGATGTATAAGGGCCTTGCGGCCGAACCTGGGGCCAGATCACTACCAAATTTTAGAAAAAGTATTGTTTATTGGGTATACATATGTGAGTAAAATTTGAAAAAAATATCGGGTAATTATTTTTTTTTTAATTTGTATGGGAGCCTCACGAACCCGAGGCCCGATCACTTCCAAATTTTAAAGGAAAGTACTGTAACCGGAAATACACATGTGTACAAAATTTCAGGCAAATCGGGCTTTAGGAAATGCGATAATTAAAAAAAAAGAAATTTTGTATGGGAGCCGACCCCTCAGCCCGAGGGGCCTCAAATTTTAATAAAAAGTGTTGTCATGGGAGTTACACATCTGTGCAAAATTTGAATAAAATCGGGCTTTAGGAAGTGGGTTAAAAATTGATCACAGGATTTGGTGTGCCAGCCAGCCAGCCAGCCACGGGCAAGTGAAGTTAATATAGAGAATTTAACAATTTTAAATTGTATAATAAAATTTAGCGTACCAATTTATGACCAAACAGGGACCAAGCAGGGGTTAAGTTAAATGAAAGTTTTTAATAATATTTCACTTTCACTACTTTCAAATTTATAAATATATTAAAATTGTATTCTTCTGCTAGTTTCTTGTTAAATCGTTAACTGCACCGTACTGTAGTGATTCGGTGCTTTTTTAGAAACTGTCACTGTAGTTTTTAAATTAAAAGCAAATATTTAATGATCGCGATCTATCGAAATCGAAAGAATGCCTGTTTTCATTCATGAATTGACTTTTGAACGTAATTAGGGATTTCCGGGATTTTCCAGTTAATAGCACTAAAAAGGACATCCAGATAGTCTTTCAAAAGGATTTCCCAGTTTTCAGTACATCACTAAAAATCCATCCAGGCAGTCTTTCAGTTAGTAATTAGTTTTTCAGTAACAGCCGGTAATTTGTTAATAAAAAGGTAAATGTAAAAAAAACTAATTTTTTCAGGTACAAACCTTTAAACATTGACACATGCCACACAGTCCTTTATTATTTGGTAATAATCGCCAAAATATCTGTTTTTGAGGTCGGGCATATTTCAAAGTGTTTCCTTTTTTCCACAAATGACACGCGACTCGCGACATGCGCCACATGCGGTATTGGCCTCTGAAATTGAGCTAGGTCATGCGAAAGGTTTTTCAACACCTCAAAGCTCAAAGTCGTCGAAAATACAGACAAACCGGGGTCAAGTCAAGTTAAATAAAACTTTTTAAAAATAATAAATATCTATAAAAACATATTATTATTCACAGCGCACGGTTGGTGCGACGTTCACACAACGACGTGCGAAGTACCACTAAAATTCTTTCTTTTCAGTTGATTTAAGCTGTAAAGCAGTGTAAGTGCGTAGCCATTTCCTTATATAATATGATTCAAAATGCAAATTAATACGGACGCACACAACTGAGTGTACAACCCATTTGAATTGCGAAACCTATTCATTTTTGTGTAAAAATTTTTTATTCTACTTCGTTCCTCTTGATATCCTCTTGATACTCTTTGCTTGTACGTTTTTAATTAACGACAAACGTTAAAATATTTTTGGGTTGTACTCGTGATTGTAATAGTTTAAAATAATATTTTTTTTTTGAATGTATAAAATAATACACTCCTAATAAGGAATCAAATTCAATGGTCGCAAACAATCACAAAATGTCTTTTATGTTAGATGTTTTTTTCTTATTGGATTAAATGATTATAATAGCAGCCACGAATGAAAACATTCATTCACATTTTTCGACTTGAAGCATTTGACAGACTCTGACGCGAAATAGCTGTTGAGATTATTCAATATGAATCGGAATCGCGCATGTCCACTTTTCTGCATAATAATTTTCTTTTGTTACAAAAATCTGAATTTGATTAGTTATACGAGAACGGTGGGGAAAAGATCCGAAACAAGTTCCATTGTTACTCGTACCTTAACATTGCTGACCACAGCCACATTATGATAATTATGAAAGTGAATCAGAGAGGGATACTGGAGTTACGAGTATTCCAACCGAAATGACAAGACGAGATCCTACTTTATTCAATGAACATGAATGCCGGTAGTTAATGGACGAACTCTTCATGTTACCTTACACCAGTTAAGTGTACCAGTCTTAAAAGAGCAACGCACGGTGAATTTTAGTGGCCATAACCACAGATATTTTTAAATTACCAGTATCTAGAAAAAATTAAAACGAAGATACAAGGTTTCTTGCTCTCAAGCCCATTTTTTGCTACTTTAAGTCAGCTATACCGTGTGGTGAGTATAATTGCATCACTTAAAGAATTAGAGAAAATTCTAAAAATATAATCTGAAGCGAGTGGGTGCTTCCAAATCAAATTATATAGCAGATGATTTACAATAAAAAGGATTTACAGACGCAAAATAAACTTCGCACGATATGATAACCTAAGAGAAATCTGGATAAAAATTGAACCCGAAATGTACTGAAACGAAAGTATCCCTTTTAGTGCGATAGTGTAAAGTATATTGCTGTTAAAGTGCATATGCTTTCACCTTTGAACATTTAAAATAATAAAAAAAATCTCAAATATATTGATAAAATATCGTTCCCGGTTTACCCAAGTAGTGTCCGACAAGTTAAAGAAGGCCAGTAAATACCGATTATCGGTGTAAAATGTATAATGGGGTTTATCTATGTGATGTGAATGCAACATTACAATAACTTATGGTATGACTGAGCAAGTGAACTTAAAAATGGTGTACAAAGGAGAATATGACTTGCTACGAAGCATTACGCTTGCATAACCCCACACAAAGAATTCTAAACTTACTACGAATTCCCGCAGAACCAGTACAAAGGAAAGAAGACGTCTTTGTCGTCATGGTTTTCGCTGTTCTTGCTGATTGTTTTCGGTAGGTAAACTTTAGCCAAACCAGAAGGGCAAACGACAATGTGACAGGATGTGGTGTCGGTCATCTCTGCTACTGAGCAATACTATGACAAAACACAAGCGTAACTGATGGAATGGTTCGGAAAAACAAAATGGAAATGGAGACTTCATCGACAAAGTAGAACATCACTGCGAAATGGACACTGAATGAAATCCGAGTAATCGATCAATGTGAAGATGATGAATAATGGGGCGCAAGTGCTCAGTCTTTTTTGACAGATTGACAAACAGATGAATAATTTGACTGAAACTGATGAAGTCGAAGCGTTTTAATTCTTATTATTTATGGGTGGTCTGGGAAGATGCTTTCGCTTTATTTTTATGGTTTTTTATCCTATTATTCTAAAACCCAACTAAGCTAACGTATTGGTAGATAACAGGTTTGTATAATTATGTATTACTTTCTAATACATAGTAAAAGGAAGTATAGTAATCATGAAAATTTTCGAACTAGGGACTTTTGCAGATTTACCCATTACCGTATCTACTGACTCAGAAAAGCGAAAATAAAAAAGTCTCTGTCTGTCTGTATGTCTGTATGTTTCTCCTCTACAGCCCAGACGGCTGAACTTATCGGAATGAAAATTCATATTTAAGCTTTTTACATAAATTGTGTAGGGCCAGATGATTTTGACGGAAATCTGACAGCCGGTGGTGACAGGTTACTTAGACAGTTTTTCGAGTTTTTGCAAATAACTCAAAAAGTATAGCACTTAGGAGAAATCTGTTAAGTGCAAAAGAAATTCAAACAAAAAATATGTAAAAAAAAAAATGTAATATACATTTACTGAAGATTCCGGCCTCGTCCGTAAAAGAAAGCGTGTTGTGCCCACACCTCCATTTTGTTATTTAATTAGAGTCCCAATTAATGTCCTTAATGCCCGTTTTCACTATGTGTGTTTAAACTCAGTTTTAACTCGTATCAGAGTTTAAACTCTAGATTATAACAAAATAGCGTTTCTCAGTGGATGTTTAAACGTCACAGAGAGTTTAAATAAGATTTAATTTAATCGCTCAGAGTTGATGGTTTAAACCTGTTTTTAGCATGAACTTTCATGGCGCAAAGTTGCAAATTGTGCAATTAAAATTATAATTATTATTTAAAATAGGAAAAATAATTTACAAATTCCCGTGCATAACAAAATATGCAGCAATATTTAACGTTTCTTTTTACGATTGAGGAAATATAATAATGTCAGTTCGTCTTACTGATTTTACAAATATTAATACGAGTATCCCGAACCTATGCCACTTGTTGTTGTTTAATCACATAATGAATCGAAGTATATCTCGTACTTTGCCGTTTTCGAGATCTGATAGGTTATTCATTAACCGCTTACCTAAGTGTTTGTGCCTTCTGTGCATTAGTGCCGGTAATGAGCAAAGAAGATGTTCTATGGTCTCTTCCTCCTCCTCGTCCATGCAAGTTCCGCAGAAGTCATTATATTCGACACCCATCCTTCTCGCGTGTTTCCCTAGAGGGCAGTGTCCCGTCATTATCCCTACAACCGATCTTAGTTCACGTAGGGAAATAAGCGCAGTTGAGCGCATCAAGTACAGCTTCGGCCAGACCTGTCGTGAAATATTGCAAGTGTCTGTGTTTTCCCACCTTACATTTGTTATTGTTTCTGCCTCTTTCCGAAGCTCAAATTTCAGTGTCGCGATAGGACTCCCTACCTCCACAATTTCCGGTAGCACCTGGAGAGTCGTACCACGTCTAGCTAACTCATCCGCCCTGCAGTTCCCCTCAACATCCGTGTGACCCGGGACCCATATGATCCTTATATTGAACTGTTCATTGTTTACTCATCTCGTTAAGAGAGGAGTGACAGCTCAACGCCACCTTAGATTTCAGTGAAACCGCTTCCAACGATTTTATGACCGCCTGACTGTCCACATAAATGATAACCTTCTTTGAGGATAGTACATTATGCTTAAGCCAACTCATTACCTCTTCAATCGCTATCACCTCAGACTGGTATAGGCTGCAGCGATCAGGTAGACGGACAGAGATGCTTACTTTAATTTTGTTACAGAAGACTCCTGCTCCTACTTTACCGTCTAGTTTAGAGCCATCCGTAAAAAACTGTTTCGTTATCGGTTACGGGTCCACTCTTCCAGTCTTCTCTGGAGGGTATTGTTGTCCGAAAACCTTTTTGAAAGCATAACACTGGTGTTATGTAATCCAGTTTCATCAGCTCCTGCTTTAGCGATTTAGTTATGGTGGAGGGCCCCTTTTGAAGACTTCTCCACTGATTGACAGCTAACAGCCTGTAATTGCCGCTTTCTGTTTCTGTTTGCCTGAAGGGCGAAGGGTGAAAATGTTCGTGGGATGATTTTTTACGATTTTCGAAAGGGGCTAACTTAACAACAGTACTTCGAATCACTTCATTTGACTTTTGGCGAAGAAGCACCATCCTTGGCTAGTGTTTATAATTGGTACAATGAATTTAATCGCGAACGACGTTCACTCAAAGACGAGCCTTGCAAAGGTCGTCCAAAAACAGCTGTTGTACCAGAAAACATCGATGCTGTAAGAAAACTGATTGACGAGGATCGTCATGTGACTTAGCGGGAAATCGAAGCTTGCCTAGGCATTAGTAACACCAGCGTATATACGATCTCACATGAACATTTAAAGGTGTGGAAGCTATGTGTACGTTGGATTCCACATTTTTTGACAGACGTACAAAAAAAGGTTCATGTCGATTGGTGCTGCCCAATGCTTGAAAAATTCGTTGAAGGTACTTCCAAAAACGTATACAAGATCGTGACAGGTGACGAGTCATGGATATTTGCGTATGAGCCGGAAAGAAAATGGCAATCGACTGTTTGGGTCTTCCAATTCAAAGAAAAACAACAAAAGTTGTGCGAGCTCGGAGCGTTGAGAAGCAAATGGTACTGTGGCTCTTGAAAATGAAAAGACAGTCAATTCAGCTTGCCATATGACCATTTGTTTGCCCGATGTTTTTAACAAATTGAGAGAAAACAACCCAAAACGGCGAATCATTTTGCATTACGATAATGCGAGCTCACACACATCACATTAAAGAAGCGAGTATTTGAGCGCTCAAACGATCGAAATGATGAACTTACAGCCCCGACTTGGCACCCAATGACTTCTTCCTGTTCCCAACAATCAAAGATAAGATGCGTGGGCAACGATTTTATCGCCTGAAGAAGCGGTTGAAGCGTTCAAAAATCATATTTTGGAGCTATCATCTTCGGACTGGAAAAATTGTTTCGATTAATGGTTTGAGCTTATGCAAAAGTGAATAGATCTTAAACGCGAATATTTTGAAAAGCAATAAAGAAATTTTCGATAAAAATTTTAATTTTTTATTATATTTTCTGTAAACTTTTACGGCAACCCTCGTACCAGTCATAATTTGATGGAGCTTGTTTTACGACAATGATTCAGCGCTCGACATGTTATGGGTAGTTTTAGGAAGAAAAATATATATAAAAAACAGCGGTGATAACTGTTAATTAAGTCTTTAGACTGAATTACAACTCAATAATTAATAAAATAAAATGAAATATTATTCTCAATAATTTTTTTTAATAAATAAAATTTTACATACGGATTTAATATTAAAATAATATATTCCCAGGACTTAATTAGGAAATGCATAGTAGTGTGAGAGTCTTTTTCCATAATAAATGTTGTTACTTACTCGTTGGACTCATGGCTCTCTGGTTTTGATTTATCCTTGTCTTTTACCGGCGCCATGGTGACAGCGATATCACCACCATCAACTTCCGTATCGATTTCACTAAAGGTAAAACTGATATCATGTGGATTCTTGAATGGCTTCGCACTTTTTGGCAAAGTACTTGCACTGACACTACCACTACCACCACCGACACTCTCGCAATTAATATTACCGTTGGTACGATTTCTTAAATTTAAATTTAAAAATTTCAGATCATTGTCACTTATTTGCAGATCATTGTTACCACTAACACTGCCGAGCGTATTCGAGTCCGACGAGCTGGGACCTATACTAGGACTGACCTGACCACCGCCGCCACTCAACAAATAATTTTTAAGGTTCTTTGGCGGCAACTCGTGCTCACATTCTGGTAATATTTTCGCAGGTAACTTATGACTGAAATTGTTTTGATCGACCTCCGTTTCGAAGCACATATTGAAATAGCTGCGAATGTGATCGGCGTCACCCGGGTCTGCGTAATTATTATGCGGCTCATGTGAATGCGAATGCAACGGACCATCATGATGATCACCAAACCCCTCCTTATCATCCTTATCATCCTTATCATCTTGGTAGTGATCAATTCCAAGCAGAAATGGATCGTCAAGAACGGTGACTTTGGCATTGGATTTTGTTAATTCACAACTGTTCTTAAAATTGGCCGCGGCGGAGGTTGCTGTTGCCGTTGACTTCCCGCCGGTGGAAATGTCGTTCTTATTATTACCCCGTAATGATCGCAGTAATTTCTTGCTCCGGCGTTGCGTCGAGCTGCTACTACTGCTGCTGTACTTATGCGGAAACAATGGCAATGGTGGCGGACTGCCCTGATGGTGACCACTGCTGGTACTGTCCTTCTTGCTTAGGGTTTTCGTGTTTGTTGGTGTATCAACGGCTACTGGACATGGACCATCGACAATAACTTCGCCAGCATCGTTGTCCAGGATCTGCTGCTCCTGCTGCTGATCGAGGTCGAATCCATCGTTGTTATCATCTTCGTTGCTCGCAATATTTTTATTGTTATTATTCGTCGCTGCAGAGCAGCTATTTTTTCTTTTTCTGGTAGCATTTTGTCGTTGATCGCCATCGCTGTTGCGACCACGGCCGCGGCTATAAGAGGATAGTGCTAAGCGTTGCGCAGCCGCTTTACTGTAAACCTGTCGATAATACTTTTGCTGATCGCCATATAAAAAGCAGACACGCCACCATTGTTTGCACGCTAGCAAATTGGCTGTGCGCGGCATAACCGGCTCAATTGATGATGACATGTTTTCCATGTTCAGTCTGGTGCGGTAGTTAAGTTTGCAATTTTGCTATATAATTTTAATACGTGTATGCATGTGTAAGGGAAGCAAACGTCCTGTATTAGGTTACATCAAGTGATACTGGTTCCTTTGTTTTATTTACAGCGCGCGTTCAATTCAGAGCAAATGTAGCGTCGAGTTTTTTTTCTCTATTGGGCCTCCTTGACGGAAATCGGAAATGTAAAGTTTCCTAATATACAAAGAAACAGTATTAAATATACAATCAATTTACTGCTGTTTGCTTCGTTTGCGCCTCCTAAAAACGCATGAATCGCGGTTGTGTCGTTTACTGTCTAAAGAAGTTTAATTTTAAAGGCTGAAAAGAAGGAATTTATCTGGAATAAATTCCACAGAAGGGCAATAAATTGTTTAGACATTAAATTTTTTCTAAGAAACACCAGATACTCGTGCAGAGAGAATGTTTGTAAACACGGGTTAGGTAAAATGTTTGCTCATTTTCAGTCTATTTAAGGGACATTCTTCCCATTCTTCTTTGAAGTTAGAACAACTTCTTATTAGGAGCGTGAAGGGCGACATCTACCAGTCAAAATTTCGATGGCACTTTTAAAACTATTGTTTAGGTCTCGGCTTGCAATGGCATAATGTTGAGACTTTTTTATTAATTTTAAGAGTAGTTTTAGGAGGAAAAAGATATAAAAATGGTTTTTTCGATAATAAGTCTTAATTAAGCCTTTAGACTAAATTACAACTATCCAGATGGCAACATGAGAAGCTCGGCTTTATTATCTCAATAACGAACAGCGGCTACGATTGCAAAGCTGTTTTTCCGTATGGTAAATATGTGGTTGTATTTGTGCAAGCTACATTTTGAGGTCGATTTTAAGTCGATTGTAGATGTTATGAAGAAAACAAAATTGTCCATATAAAAATAAATCGCATAGTTTTTTATTATTAAGGGGTATGCTAGGTATAAGTGAAACCATTGAGCAAATACATAAACATTTTTTTATTCTGTTATGAATCCTCTCAATCTAAACTCCAGACTGAAAACACGAAATGCTCTTATCGATGTTCTGTGTGAAACAGTGAATGTAATAGCGTGATAGTGTATCGAAGCGTCCCCAAGCAGCTACTATCAATTTAAATATACATTTCAGTGCAGTATTCACTCAGTTGTTGTTATTAGTGATGGATTTTAACTACTTTCTTACTTCTTTTACATAATAAAAGTAAATATAGTCATCATCATATATAGCTGTACAACCGGGGTACGGTTCTGGCCTCCTGCAAAAAGTCTCTCCATCGGTCCCGATTTCGAGCCGATGTCATCCAGTTTGATATCCCTAAAATCTGGGCATCCTGGTCTACGCCATTCTTTCATTCTTCTTGGCCGGCCTCGCTGTCGTGTTCCATAAATCCTACCGCAAAGAACTTTCCGAGCAGGATCCTTTTTGCTCACATGAGCTAGGTGTTTTGCCCACCGGATCCTACCGAGATTAATTCTCTTCACGATGTCGACAACGCGGTAACGGTCGTAGATCACATCATTATAGAGTCTCCGGAATCGTCCTTCCTCATATACGGGCCAACAATTCTCCGTAAGACTTTTCTCTCCAACGCGGCTAACAGGTCAGAATGCTTTTTGCTAAGCACCCAAGTCTCGGATCCATATGTAAGTACTGGTATGGCCACTGTCTTATATACCAGCACCTTGGATGTTATGGCTAAGTTCCTGTATTTGAAGAGTCTTGACAGACTATAGTAGGCTTCGTTGGCTTTAAGCTGTTATCGGCAGCTACACTTGACCCGATATAGTTAAAGAATTGCACTACTTCAAATTCGCGCTCCACTATTTTAATTGCGGGACCAATGTTGGATCTTCTAGTCGCAGACGTGGCCACCATGTACTTTGTTTTGCTCTCATTAATGTGCAGCCCGAGATTTCGTGCCGGCTGCTCGATCTTGGTTTTCTATCAACAATGTCAATATTGTCTGCGTAAGCCAGTATCTGAATGGACTTATAGAGGATTGTTCCTCTCGCCGTTATGTCTGAGTCTCGGATCACTTTCTCCAACGCCAGGTTGAACAGGACGCAGGCCACTCCATCCCCTTGTCGGAGCCCGTTATAGATGTTGAATGGGCTTGATAGTGATCCAGATATTTTTACTTTACATTGGTCATCGTCAACCTACATAGTCGTGTCAGTTTATTTGGGATGCCAAATTCCCTCATGGCTTTATAAAGTTCTACTCTGGCTTTGCTATCATAGGCGGCTTAAAAGTCTATAAAAAGATGGTGTAGTGAGTTTTGAAACTCTAGACATTTTTCCATCCCCTGAATTAGGGTGTGAATCTGATCAGTTGTTGATTTGCCTGGGATCTTCTGGCTTAGTTGCTTCTTCCCATACTTGCACTATTATTTCATGAATTGCTTGGGGTAATGTGGGGCCTCCTATTTTTATCAGTTCCGCTGGGATCCCATCAGATCCCGGGGCCTTATTATTTTTGAGCCGATTTATCGCTCTGCTAACTTCGTCTATGCTTGGTGGCGGCAGCATAGTATGATCTTCGGTCATTGTTGGAGCCTCCAATTCCTCAGTTAACTGCCCATTTAGCAACTCATGAAAGTGCTCTTCCCATCGCTCTAAGATGTCTTTAAAATCAGCGATCAGGTTACCCTCTTTGAATGATTTCTACTTATGTTTTTAAATTTGCCCCGCACGCGAATGGTGCATAGCCGCTCATTTATTGCTTTAAAGCAATAAATTGACTTTTATTGACTAGAAACCCCAATTCTAGAGCATTCTGTGTTATTCCACATATTCAGGCAAAAGGAAGTGTAGTAATAATGAAAATTTTCGAACTGGGGAATTTTGCAGATTTACCCATTTTCGTCCACTGTGTCAACTCTACAGCCCAGACGGCTGAATTTATGGGGATGATGATTTTATTATTTAATGAATGAATTAAGATTTAAGCTTTTTACATAAATTGGGAGGTCCCAGTTGATTTTGTCTGAAATTGGCCAACCGGAAGTGACAGTTTACTTTGACAGTTTTTCAACTTTTTGCAAATATTTCAAAAACTATAACATTTGTGAGAAATCTGATAAGCGCAAAAGAAATTTTAAAGAAAAAATTTAAAAAAGGTAATATACATTTGCTGAAAATCCGGTTCTGAACGTAAAAGGAAGTCGTATTGTGGTCACACCTCCATTTTTAAATTCTCTATTCTTGCCCGTGGCACCTCTGTCTGTCGGTCGGTCAGTTTGTTTGTCGTGGAAACTTGCGATCATTTTTAGACGCACTTACCAAAGCCTGATTTTATGGAAATTTTGCACACATGTGTATTTCCGGAGACAACACTTTTCCACCATATGGGATGGCAAATAACCACTCAACATCAATAATTTATTAGCAAAATTGGCAAAGTCCAGCATTTCTTTCCCAACTAAACAACCCAAAGAACACCCTTATACAAGAATTAACCACGGTTTCTTGTTAGTAAAACAACTACATATGTAGTTTAAAATAGTTTAAATACTCCGTTAGAAATTTCATAAAAACCAGAGTATTTTAAATTAAATGTTGAATTAGGAAATGGAGTTGAACCAATTTTTGGATGAGATGAGTGATCATTATGACTCAGCAATTGCAACGTATGCATTACCAAAAATTTTTCATTATTCCGCCTCAACTAACAACAAAAACAATCAACTTTTACATGAAGTAGTCAGCCGTAACTACTCGTACTCGTAGTAACAACAATTGCGAAAAACAAGTGTAAGTCTATTTCATATATGGCTCGCAACACATCAGAACACAAATATAGAAACTTAACTGACATTTCGAAAAGTTTCCATCTGTTTTCACCACTGGAGCGTTACGAATTACTCTTTATTCAGTTTCTAGTTCAAAGCAGAAGGAAATCTATGTCCCATAAAGATTTCAATATGGCATGCTTGTTAACACCCATATAAGATGACAAAATGACTTGGACTAGTTAAAGCCAAAAACAAATTGACAACACGTCCGTTATCTTTCAATTACCTCGTTCTTCTAAAAAACGTGTTTGATTTTATTTAAAAACAAAGATTTTGATCGATAAGAGGGTTCGATGAATTAATGCGCAATTAAATTTGTTCTTTTGGAAATCAGAGCTCTAAACATTCGTTTAAAATCATACTCAGTTTTCCAATCTCTAAGGCGAGCGTTAAGTAGCTTCAGCATAAACTTTAACTATGTGTTTAAACATTGCGCGCTACTAGATGAATTACCAAACATTTTGGCATTATCGGTAGAATAAAATTTCCACGCCGACCAACAACCTATTAATCTGGTATTTTAATCGCAAACCGGTCACCACTGCAGAAGCCATCAAACCTTTTCTAAGATTCAATCCAGAAGTATTAATCGACGAACGAATAAACAGCACAGTTGATGCCTGCTAAAAGCACTTAGAACAACGTTAAGCATCACAAAGGTAATGATCACTTATCATACTGCAGATGGTGATGCACGTAGTGCAATTCAAGATGAAAGAATCGAGATATAAGATGGACGATCGATATCACATTGTCAGTTTGCCATCGTGACTATTGTCTTCTGACAGATTGATTGACGTTCAGTTCAATATAGCGTACACATAGAGGATGATGATGCCCAAATTTGGAACCCACTTGGAATAACATTGCATTTCTCTTCTATGCATGTTTGTCGGGTGGTTTTTTGTTCAGATTTTTGGATGCTCGTATATTATGGGTATGGGCGCAGATGAACGTATTCGTACTTCCACTTGATAACTTCATTAAAACTACGACTACTGCGCGTTGTATTATAGGTGAGCGGCGTACGAAACGGAAGGAAACATTTAATTATTTTAAAATGAAAACAAACTGTGCCTTCCTTTACAGGGTAGGTCAAGCCGTTTCAAGGCTGTCTGAATCAGGTGAAAGTCAAACATATTTGAATCAGATTTGAATGTAAAAAGAATTAATTTTAGTTTATACCTAATGACTGAAGCATTTTGTAGCAATATTCCATGGAGCTGTTTTGATACATTTCTTAAAAATGAGCATAATCAAAAAATAAAATACAGATTGAAGAAACTAAGGAAAATTATTTAATTTTTGAAGATCTTAAAAGCTATACATAAATTAATAAATGTTTATTATTATGTATTTCAAAAGATTTTGTAAAAGCATTTGTTAAATACCTCAATATTCCAAAATATTAAGTCTGAACAGCAATCATAATATATTCTGTTCAGGCATAAATTTGATATCACTAACTAATGTCGACTAAAATGTTTCTGGCAGCAGATATCATTCTAAATCAACTAAAGATAATGTAGCTCAGCCAAAATCATTTGTTCAATCCTGTGTATATGTCTTAATAAATGGAGCTGAAGATGTGTGTACGAGTATATGTAGCCTCACGACATTTTTGAAGTGCTTTTAGTTTTATATCAATTCTGAATTCTTGTTAATATCTTATAATAACTGTGGTCAATTAGATCAGATTTGAAAGACCCTGTATGAAAATATCTAGTCGATATATATAAAGAGCAGTCATTATTGTTGGTGGCTGCTGTACGAGATAGGAGTATACTAGATATATTATGTGCTGTGATATTGTTGAATTGATCACGATCTTTGAAGTGAAATCCTGACAAGCAATTAACAATCTGTCTTCTCTGGAAGTTTGACGAGCGTACTACGAAAGTCTTAACTTGTATTACTCCGTCTGCCGTCTGGTCTATTAAGACCATTGCACATTCGTCGGCACGCAGAAGCATGAATCATTAAAACAATAATGTCTTCGTCAAAAAGGTGTGCGAGCAGCAAACAGCTAGCGCCAAGCCCAATCATAAACTTCACGGTGAGCGCTCTAAAGTTCTTTCATCACAAGCACAAAACTATTTACGATTGGAGTGTGACTATCCCTAAAGTTGTGTTGGGCGAGCCCTTGTGAGTGTATCTAAAGTGTGGTGAATTATGCAGCAACGTGTATATCAGCACCATCGCTTCCCGGTTGCGCTTCCCATTGGGAATTTCTTCTTAATAAGACATTTTAAATAACTTATGAAGTCTTAGTCAACCTCCATGGCTATTGCCTTCCTTCTAGTACTATAGATGGATGCTAAATTTAGAAGTGTTTAACTCTTGAATGCGTTGTGATGGGGCAGAGTGCTCTCTCGAGCCTCTTCGAATGGCAACGACTTCTGTTCAATTTAGTACTAGGATACCTCAAGCTTCTATCACTGATCATTTCCTATCCTCATTCAAAGTTCAGAAGCTTGATTGGTTTTCTTGGTCCGGGATAATGGTCGATACCAATTTTATGCAGCAGTATTTACAATGATCTTTCAAAGTGAACGTGATTTCTATTAGGTGTTAAAGTAAACTGCAGTAGAAATATTCGAGATGGACGATTTTGTTGCAAAAATCGTGAGTTCCACCGTGAATAGACAGCGATCGACAGGGTATGTTAATACTAATAATAATTCACCGTTTATTTCGATTAGATAGAATGAAGTTTTTATGGAATGATATACATACTAACGAAGATTTTCATTATAAACGCTGCAGGAAGATCGAATTAACGGTGCTGGTTCGTCTCTTTCAATGTTGTATACGTTCTTTAAGTTTCAGGGAACAATGCGGTGGCATCGGAATTTTCATGCTCTGCTAGAGAGATATGCAGTCAGATTTAGAGTGTTGTTTTACAAAGGTGAGTCAGATGACGTCGGTTAGAAAATAAATTACATTCTGCATTGGCGCGCGCACGTATGCAGTTGAGATGAAATTGATTTTTGCATTATCCGCGTAAAATACAGAACGCAGTCTACGAAATCGAATACCGAACGATATAGATGTTAGTTTGGAAAAAAACTCATGTTGATTTTAGGTACAAACCGCATCTGAACAAAACGCATCTGTACGTTTAGTACTGCACTGAAGTTTTTATATCACAGATCATGAAATACCACACATGTATGTACTTACATTCCGACAGGCAGGAATATTTGACATTTGATACAAAAAGATCGCGGTTTTACTTTTACACTAACCAAAACAGACATAACTAATTGTGCCAACTAAGGGTAATACAATATACCCTTTACAATATCGAATAGATAAACTATCAGTCAATGTCAATTGATTTGTTTAAAGTTGTGGCAGTTCGGTATTAAAAAAACAAAATGTGGTTAGCTAGTTATTCAATCGTAAGAAGCCTAACAGGTTATATTGGATTATTTAAATAGCCTCTGAGATAGATTTCCAGCTCGAAGGCTTCTTGGGTTTTATAACATAGTTTTTTGTTTTTGTATCTTCCTTATACAAAATACACCATGAAAACGTCGCTTCATCAGGTTGGGTTTTTTGAAGAATAGTTTTATGTTTTTGTATTCGGTGGGTACTATTTAAAATATACAAAGAAAACGTCGGTTCATAGGGTTTTTTTTCTTGCATTTGTTGTATCTGTTGGTATGTATCTTATATAATTTAATAATTCTATAATCACATATATATGTAGAAAAATATATTTTGTGCAATTGCACAGTGTCCACTTGTCTGTATATATACAGGGTGTAATAGCTAAGGTGGCATATACTTGAAATCGTATGTGATGGGATGAGTCTATTTTTACTACCTGCGGTGTGCGTACCGTTTAAATGCAAAGAAACGTACTATTGACCCTTCATCACTTTACACCCTGTAACTCTAAAACAATTCTAACTACAAGGATCTTAAATATTTAAAACAACTACCTATATTAAGGTCGTCGGATTCACAAAAAAATTTCTTGTTAAAATTATATTTTTAAACGCGAAAAATTCTCTTCGAAAATTTTTATTTAAGTAATGCAGTTTGTGCATTCGGTCAATAGAAGCTGTGCTAAAATAAAAAGTTTGTAAAATTGAAGTTTAACTTTTAATTTTAATATAATATGTGGAATATACCAGCACTTTTATTCTTCCCCAGATAACGAAATCTAGAAGAGTTAGATCCAGTGACCTAGACGGCCAACACACCGAACCGTTTCTATCAATCCATCGGTTATTATAATTTTCACTTAAAAATGCAGTATCATTACGTCCACTGTGGCAAGGAGCACCATCTAGCTGAAAAAATATGTTGATTCGAGTCAGTAGTGGGAAGTCTTCTATCAATTCTGGCAGATGATTCGTCAAAAGTTGCAGATACCCATTTGAATTTAGCCGTTGGGGTAGCATGTAAGGACCAGTAAAATGATCCCTGAATACTCCGGCCCATACATTAATACTTAAATGTATTTAATTTTTTCGCGTTAAAACGCTACGATCACCATAGCCGCTAAAAATAGTTACCTTCCCCTTCCATACGATTTTTTTCTCGTAATTAACCAAGGAATATTACCTTTTAGTATTTGCCACTAAACTGAAACACCTTTTGTAAAAACTTGGAAGTGATCGGGTCCTGGGGTCGGGGGCACCCATACAAATTTTATAAAAACAATTACCCGATTTTCTTTAAATTTTATATGGATGTGTATCTCCAATTGAGCATTTTTTGTAAAAAATTGGAAGAGATCGAGCCCCGTGGTCGGGGGGCACCCATACAAATTTTATACAAAAAAGTACCCGATCTTCTTCAAATTTGAACGCATGTGTATGAACAACAGTTTTTGTAAATATTTATCAGGCCCCGGTGTCGGAAGTACCCTTACAAAATTTAAAAAAAAATACCCGGTTCATCCAAACAATTTTTATAAAAAATTACTCGATTTTCTTTAAATTTTATACGCATATGTATCTCCAATGGACAACACTTTTTATAAAAATTTGGAAGTGGTAGAAAATCTTATACGCGGTACTCAACAACGTTATGCCACGCTAGTTGCTGCATTTTGTGATATTATCTCCCTTCTTATGTATGAGGCACAGGAGGCCTCTTCGCCAGTTTTCTGGCACAGCTTCTTTCTCCCATACTTGCACTATTATTTCATGAATTGCTTGGCGTAATGTGGGGCCTCCTATTTTTATCAGTTCCGCTGGAATCGCATCAGATCCCGGTGCCTTATTATTTTTGAGCCGATTTATCGCTCTGCTAACTTCGTCTATGCTTGGTGGCGGCAGCATAGTGTGGTCTTCGGTCATTGGTGGAGCCTTCAATTCCTCAGCTAACTGCCCATTTAGCAACTCATGAAAGTGCTCTTACCATCGCTCTAAGATGCCTTTAAGATCGGTGATCAGATTGCCCTCTTTGTCCTTGCAGTATGTGCAACGCAGTGTTTACTGCGTCATACCGCGGACTCTTTGGTAGAACTTCCGCGCCTGGTGCGGTCCTCGCTCTCTGTAATGTTCTAGTTCACGGGACGCCCAGAGTTTAGGGATGTCAAACTGGATGACATCGGCTCGAAATCGGGACCGGTGGAGAGACTTTTTGCGGGAGGCCAGGACCGGACCCCGGTTGTAGAGCTAAAAATGATGATGATATCCAATGGATAACACTTTTTGTAAAGAATTGGTAGTGATCGGGCCAGGGGTCGGGGGATTCCCATACAAATTTTATTAAAAAAGTACCCGATTTTCTTCAAATATTATACGCATGTGTATCTCCAACGGACAACACTCCGAAACACTATTTGTAAAAATTTTGGAGTGATCGGGATAGAGGGCTCCAAATTTTTTTTTTAAATTTACCCGATTTTATTCAAACTTTGCTCATTGTGTATCCCCGATCAAAGAATTTACTCGTAAAATTTTAATTTTTATTGGTTGTTTATTATGCTCTAAATGTCAGGTTGGCCGTAATAACTTATCATGATATAATACATATTGTGTCCTTGGTTGCTTCTTATTGCTTATCTCGTCAGGTTGTCGGGTTGCCCATAGGCCTTGGTCAACTGACCAGCAATCTAGTTTGATGTAAAATATTTTGTTATAATATCGAATCTTAGCAATGAAATAACTTTAAGTCTGGGTTAAATACGGTTGAAATATTAACTTGTTCTGAGCGCGCACAGCTGACAATATTCAAAATCGAAGTTATATAAAATCTGTATGTGGTACGGCGTTGAATGAATGTTAATTTTTAAATTCTCTATATTAACTTCACTTGCCCGTGGGTCGTCGGTCGGTCGTCGGCCGGTCGTCGGTCGGTCGTCGGTCGGTCGTCGGTCGGTCGTCTGTCGTGGATTCTTGCGATCAATTTTTAACCCACTTCCCATGGCCCGATTTTATTGAAATTTTGCACACATGTGTATTTCCGGAGACAACACTTTCTATTAAATTTTGAGGCCCCTCGGGCTGCGGGGTCGGGGGGCTCCCAAACAAAAATTTAAAAAAAATTACCCGATTTTCTTCAAATTTTACACACATGTGTATACCCAATAAACAATACTTTTTCGAAAATTTGGTAGTGATCGGGTCCCGGGTTCGGCCGCAAGGCCCTTATACATTTTTTAAATATCTGTACTGGCATCAGATATTCGTCGCCCTTTATGGACTTTGTGCGGTGTGTGCTGCGCAGTCGGCTGCGCTGCATGGTTTTGTTGGTGGTGGAGAGAGAGAGAGAAATCTTAGCGCACGCACAAATGAACCCAGCAAATGAAACGAGACATACATGTTTTATGCTTACTTCAACTTACATTTTTATTATATACTGAATTGTATTTTTATTGATGTCGTTTTTTTTGTTGTCGATATCAACTTACAGATAGAACAACAAGTTTTCACAATATTCTGTCATTTGGCGTTTTCATAAATTAGTTTAGAGCAGTCAAAGAGTTCTCAAGATAAATGTTCGTGTTTCTTATTTGCTCAGAATATGAGCGTGCTCTAAGTGCTCAGAATAAAATGATCTGAGCTTTTTCAATTTTAACATCTGATGTCAAATGTTTGTTTCGATGATTTTCTCCTACAATAAAAAATGGCCCAGGATCGAGGGGCTCCCATATCAATTTCTGCGATTAGAAAATTTAGATGAAAAATTTTAATTTTTATGGGTTGTTTTTTTAAACATGAAATACACGAAAAATATAATGGCTTCCATGTGTTACTTATTTAAAAAAACACAATTTTCTATAAATCATGTCGAATTTATTTAAATTTTTTTTGGTCCAAATAAAATACATGTCACCATTTTGGTCCATGGGGTCCTCGGTTACATGTTGCTTACTCGAAGTTACTCATGAAAATTGCACAAAATTAAGAGAAAATAGAGATTAATTAATAATCAAGACAATGGAGTATATAAGTTGATGTAGTGAGCACAGTACGCCTACTTACATCCTCCACCTACCAAATGTAGCCCCGAACAATACATGCTTTCCCGTGAAGAATTGCTCGTATTAACAAGCGTGTTTACTTGCGTTTTGGCGCTCTCAACTATTTCTATGGTAGCGACTGTAACAACGGCTGTCGCGCAAGTTATGTGGGAGGATTCCTACTAATTATTAAAATGTTGCCAGTGTCGGTTGATGGAAATTGGTTATGCACGAGATGCTATATTTGCAAATTACATGCAATACTTGTACAGTTCGGGTTTAATTATGGTGTTTATCAATATTTTATAATCTAATTTAATTGCATTTGAATAATTTTTATACTTTCGAATACAACCGCGTCATATAAAGAATTAGCGCGGTAGCGAATAAAGCTTAAAAATAAATGCATAGCTTTTTACTAAAGGTAGAACTTAGCTTAGCTTAAATTTGCAAAATTCTCCTATGGACCTTTGTTTGGCGAAACCGAAGACACTTTTTGATTTGAGCTGTTAAGAGTAAATTTATCACATGAAGAAAGGCAATAGCCAAGATGAGTGTTGGTGCTTGTCATGTGTAGGTCACATAAACTATAGAAACGTTTATCCATTCTGACTATAAGTATCTAGGTTCATTTCGTAGATTACAAAATGTTATTGTAATTCTATTTAATTTAAACTTCTGTTTCAGTAAATTAAATTTGTTTCACAGCTTATTCGAATTATTATCACATATTTCATACAAAACATTGCGTTGTAAATATGAATATTTAAATTTTTAAAAAAACAAATGAGTTTGTAGATTACACCTCATCACTTACGTTTATTAAATTTTTAAAGACTTTTTAAAGAACAAAAAGAAATAATGCGGTTTTCATTGTTTTTTTTTCCGAAACAGTTTAATTTAATATTCACGCAAATAAGCACCAATTAATTAGCTCTACTCCTTTCAGGACTTAAAGATCGTAGAGTATAATTTGCTATATAATGTTAAATTAAATTGCATTACCGTCTTGACTAGAGACGAACCAACTCTTAATGGGAGTTTAACTTGTATGTTCCTAGGTCAGTCGTGCCGGGTTTGCTCATCATTCTCAATCGTCACAGTTTGTATACCGCGTTTTAAATTAAAAAAAAATCCAACGCAGTGCAGAAGGAGCACAATATTAATTAACCACCATATCAACCTTCATTTCTTTGTTGATTGCAAAATAATTGCAAAACGCACTATAAAATATATATATGTATATATCTATAGAATTTAATTCGCTATTAGACTTTCTATGGTAAGATCATAATCTACTTTTTCTGACCATTTTCTAACCATTTGGGAATTTGTATTCTTTAATGGTTCCCGTCGATATACTTAAAACTTGTAAAAATGATAAAAATAGGTTAATATATGTGGCACATTGTAGCGCAAAAAAGTAGGTCTTTCTAAATTAAGTATTAGTAAGTATTACGATGATTTTTTTACAGTTATATTTAATGGCTTGTGTCCGGAACACTCTGGCCGAGACCGAGAAATAAAATGGAGGTGTGGGTACAACACGACTTTCTTTTACGGATGGGATGGGATCGGAATCTTCAGTAAATGTATATACCTTTTTCAAGTCAAGTTAACCATTTTTCAAACCAAATTGACAAATGTTCAAATCAAATTGACAATTATTCAAATCGAATTAACATTTTTCCAAAACAAATTAACAAATTACCAAATCAAATTAACAAATTTTAAGAACAAAATAACACTTTTTCAAATAAAGTTAGCGAATTTTCAAAACAAATTAACAACAATTTTCAAATCAAATTAAATTAATTTTATTTCGTCAATTCGTATTTCATAAAATAAAATTCAGCTTAGAATATATAAATTCAGCTTTATAAAATTCAGATTATAATTTTCGACAAATTATTCTAATGGAGCGCCCGCTACTGCATTGGTCATTTTTAACATCATATTCATTATAAAATTTGAACAGTCAGCTGCAGTCACTGGGTTTAAAGGATTATTCTATTAGTTCAACTAGTGTCCGGCGGTTGGCTGGATCACCCAAGTACTGTCTAGCCAAAATTTTCACCTTCGACCATACATTTTCGTCTAAGGTGCAAATTGAAGCCAGATTCATCTAAATAGATAATTTTTTCACGATCCTGTGGAGCATTATTTGAAAAATGCAAGGCATAGGTACGCCGAAGTGCAAGTTTTAAGGTAATTTTTAGGTTTTTTAGAGCATTAAATATTGTCATTTATTTTTTTTTACATTTATATTATGTTCTCTAACCAGTTTTAATTTTGTTTTTTAGGGTTATGCCAGGATTCGTTTCTACACATTCTTCAATTCTATCCATGGTATTTTGTAAAAGTTTCAACCGTCTTATTCCACCATTTTATTGTATATTTTGCGAAAAAAATAATAATTTAATTTGATTTGAAAATTGTTGTTAATTTGTTTTGAAAATTGGCTAACTTCATTTAAAAAAGTGTTATTTTGTTCTGAAAATTTGTTAATTTGATTTGGAAAATTGTGAATTTGTTTTTAAAAATTGTTAATTCGATTTAAATATTTGTTAATTTGGTTTGAAAAATTGTTAACTTGACTTGAAAAAGGTATATTACATTTCTGTTTTCAATTTTTTTTTTTTCATTAAAATCGATTTGTAAATGTGGCTGAATTGACATTTTATATTTCACACTTCCAGGAAGATGGAATGGATGTGTACTATAGCAGGTTCTTTTTTTTCTCGCGACCCACTTTTTCAGTTCATTTTGGCGACCCCACTAGTTTTATAAATGCAAATAAAATAGAACATTTAAGAACAACATAAAAATAAAATATGTATTTTTAAGATTCTCTTTATTGTTCTTGTTAGGAATTGCTGTCAAATACAATGACATATTGCCTATAATTATGTATTTCGATTTTCGATGAAATGCCATCTTCCGGACTTATTGCTGGTTCCGAGTGGGTTGTTTTCCTTATGTAGAAGTATAATTAACGCAGCAAGTGCAGCCGTGTCCAGAATATTATTAAACAAAGAGCATCGTGAAGTTGTCCGTTTTGTGGAGTACTGAAACAAAATTTTGTCCATCGTGTCCACGCCGCCCTTTATTTCATTATAATATATTATTGTTTCTGGCTTGATCTTCAGTCAAAGTTACATTTCTGTGAATGGTGGATAACAGAACCACAGATCTGTTTGTTGCTGGGTCGTAGAAGCACATCGTGGCATTTTCAGCAAATCCAAACAAACAAGATGTGACTCTCCTAGTTCTGGAGGATTTGAACTCGGTGTGCATATATCTTTTGTTTTTTTTACTCTGCCTGCAGAAGTCAAGTTCCAACTTGACAACTCCTTGAACAATGGTGGTGTTGTGATGAAGTTGTCCATCGTCACATTTCTCCTAGGCAGGCAACTAGCTCCCTCACAACCTTCTCGCCTTGGTTGACTTGGTCTCTGACGTTGTTTATTTTGCCAGTATATATTTGCCGTTGTAGTGGAGAGTACGTGAAAGAGTCACAGACCCACTATAATTTTATATCATATTCGGTACGTTTAAGTGGGATATATTACGTCCCGTGTACCCGAACAGCTGTAACGCAGTCATGGGGCCGATAATGGGTTCGCAGATTAAAAACAACCCTTATATTCTGCCTTGAATGGCAATTAAAGCGTATGAATTGCGAAATGTCTATAAACCTATTGCAATCTTTTCCACAGTTCGGAAACTTGGTTTTGCTCAACTTTCGCAACCCATTACAAGCGAAATTCATAAGCTGAGAATTCGTTTCCGTAACTGAATTACCAAATTTGCTTATTGGGATTTTAGACATTCCATTGAGCATATCATTGGTCTCTTGTAGCCATGATGCAACCGATGTTTAGATTTTTCTCTGAATAAACGATGTCTGTAATCAAAAAATTCAAAAGAACGGAATTCTTTGTCTTTCGGACCACCAATATGTCCCGAACTTTATTTTCTCAACACAAAGACACACACAAGCGACACGATACGGTGGTCATCCGGGTGGTTATTGGTAAACAACATAATCAAAAATCTCTGGTAAAGCGAAAGTTAAATCAAATAATAATCACCTACACATGTACGAGTATTCTTTGTGTTTAGCCTGAGTGTTGTTTTAAAAAAATATATATTAAATGCTTGCTTATTTGATCAATGTAACCAAAGACGTTGCTCAATTTTCAAAGCGCTGGTCTCATTATCTCTTCTATACTTTAAATTCGAGTGCGATATTTTGATTTTGCGAATCGCAAAATAATTTGCACCACTATGTCATACCGGATAAGATATTTCTTTTTAATTGAAAAAAGAAATTGAAAAGAATTGAAAGTCAAATCAGTTGACAGCTCAGCAAACTCTTCATGTGCTTTTGATCAAAGATGGTACAAAGCTTCTGGTTTTGTCGTTAATGGCTGTGCTATCTATTCGTGGTTTGAAATATCAAATTCGGAAGGAAAATATATATATTTAATTGAATCTCAACTGCTAAAAGATCAATAGACGACAATTACAGCTTTTTTAGAGCGCTACTTTTCATAAGCTTTCTTAGAGTTACAACCTCATTCAAAACTTTATCCGGGCATTTTTTTAGCTTCTAATGATTTCCTATGAATCACACAATGTGTTAATCTAATATCTAAAGTTTTTGACAGAAGTCCATTAAATTTTCAGTAATTGCACCCGCTCAGTCACTGTAAAGCCGAACGCAAATTTCCCAAGGCTGATGATCTAGACCACAGCAAAATATCTTGCGACCCCATTTGAAATTTTTATAAAAATCGGTTTATAAATTTCGGTGATATTGACACTTTACATTTCACACCGCCTGAAAGGGGGAAGCGGTATATGTGGACAAACGCCTAAAAAAAATGTCCTAGAAAGCTAAATTTCGTCAATAGCTTGGTCTCATGGGACATTTCAAAGCGCTAGCGTGTGTAAAAAAGGTTTCTTCTTCTTTGAGGAACTATTTAACCAACTTTTACATGTAGAAGGCGATTTCTGGTTTTTTGTTTTGTGTTTTATGTTTTTTTTAACAAAGCCACCATTTGAGATTTGGAAAGAATAAAGTTATCAAAAAGTTTTATTATGAAAGAAAAAATAGGCGAGACAAGAGCATGCTGTTGTCCCGAATTTAAATTAAGTTATTAAGCCTTACTAGAAATATGTTAATTTCGGTGTAAAAAATACAGATAAAAATTTCCGCTTTGATTTTTTTCTCTTTTGGTTGTGATAAAAAAAAACAGAATTATATTGAAGATAGAATCTCGTAATTAAGATGGTTAGGTAAGCATTTTAGATATTCATATTGAATCCAGAAAAAAATATTAATAAAGACGAACATTTTTAATTAACAGCACATAAAGCCTGCGACGAATTTGATCCGCACTCTGACCGTTTGTATGCCCAAGAGTTAGTTATAATATTGTTGGTTTTCTCACCATTGTTTTCAAATAGGAAAGAAAACAGAACAGTTAGAGTGAGTTACGGCGTGTCGTTTCGTCAGCAGGTCGCCTCAGCTTAGAGCTAAAGAATAGACTGAAGCCAGCGATTATATCAACTTCAGATTAGTTCCATGAAATTATAGTTATATTGATGCGGCCACTACGACTATAATCAAAATTTAATATTAGCTACAGTTAACGTAGTTTAGCAGTACACTGTGCAATTGGTGTGCAGTAAAGTGAGTTCTGCTGTTCTGGTCGAATGACCGGCAAGGTTAATAAGAAAATAAATAAATTTCCATATGATTCGATTAAAAAAGCAATTGCTCAATGTGCGATGTCAGTCTGCATTACATCACAAGTGACGACCGCACACAACAATGCCGACGACGAAGATCATAATGATGATGCAAAGTATCCAACCCAGTCACTTTCTGATTCCATTATTATCTGCACAGAGATCTTGCAGATGCAAAACCACTTTATCTCTGGCTCTTATAAGAAATGCATTTAAATGCCAGACTATCGTACAACGCACAAAAGAGGAGAAAAACAATCAGTGCGTGTTCTTTGCTCACACATTTTCTGTTTGTGGCTGAGATGTGATGGAAACAAAACAACAGGAAAAAACATATTCATAAATATAAAGAAAAAGTTTTTATTGCATCTTAGCACACAACTACTTGGCAGCCGCGCTACAAAAAAAAAGAACAAGTGCAAAAAAACTTCGTATTACGGATACAAACTTTTATACGAGTATATATCGAAATAATTATACATTTTCGTTTTAGGATGCCGATTAACCCGATTTTCTTTAAATTTTATACACATGTGTATTTCATATGGACAACGCTTTTTGTAAAAATTATGGAGACCCCGGGCCCCGAGGTCGTGGGGCCCCAAAAAGTTTTTTAAAAAAATTTACCCGATTTTCTTCAAATTTTATATACGCGTTATCTCCGATGGACAACACTTTTTGTAAATATTTTGGAGATCCCACATGTGTATTTCATATGGACAACGCTTTTTGTAAAAATTTTGGAGACCCCGGGCCCCGAGGTCGTGGGGCCCCAAAAAGTTTTTTAAAAAAATTTACCCGATTTTCTTCAAATTTTATATACGCGTTATCTCCGATGGACAACACTTTTTGTAAATATTTTGGATATCCCAGGCCCCAAAAAATTTGATAAATAAATTAACTCGTTTTCGTCAAATTTAATATACGTGTGTGAGCGAATGGGCCCTGAAGCCCGAGGGGTGCCCGTATTAATTTTTTTAAAATTAGCCCGATTTGTGTATCTCCGATTGACAAAACTTTTTGTAAAATTTTTGCAGTGATCGGGTCCGGGACGTAAGGCTCGAGATGGCCCCATTTAATTTTTTAAAAATTAAATAAATTTTAAATAAATATGAATCTCTGATGGACAAAACTTTTTGTACAGTTTTTTGGCTCGAGGGGTGCCATTTTTTAAAAATTAACCCGATTTTCAACAAATTTTAAACACATGTGTATCTCCGACACTTGAACTTGATAGTTGGAAGTGACGGGCCTCAAGGTCGGGGCTCCCGTAAAATTTTTTTTACATATGAGTATCTCCGATGACAACAGTTTTTGTTAAAATTTTGAAGTGAAGGGGCTCTTATATTAATTTTTTCCAAATTAACCCTGTTCAAACTTTGCAGTGCGTTTTTACGACGTACTACAGTATCCTTTAATTTTTTGCGAGGGCGAGGATAGCTATCATATAAACATCAAATAAAGGAATCCTGCAACAGGTTAACATAACAATTACAAATTTAATAAACTAATTTATATTTACAATTCATTTTTTTTAAACTCCTAGGTGAAGAAACGAATTAAAAAGTTAGCGCCATGAATTTCTATTCACACAGGACCAATGTAGCAAATCACATAATGAAATGCAGACATTTATGCCACCAATTTATTGTCGATATGTTCGGCACGTGTTTTTAAAGAAAATCTAAAATCTTTAGTGAATTTTATACTGAAACGCCACTTATTTGGAGACACGCGATTTTGGATGTATTCAATTGAACGGCATTTTTGGTTGATTAACAAAATTAGACCAGAAGAAATCGATCAGATGTTATCAGCAGAAATACCCGATGAGAAAGTAGTAGAGTAGTAGATAGAAACATGATACATGGTCCATGTGGTTCCATCAACCTCAATGCATCCATATATCCAGTATATCGTCGCCGATCTACTGAGAATGGTCCTTTTTTTGTAATAAAGTCAGTACCAGAACGGTATTGAAATACATAATAGACGGGTTGTACCTTATTGTCCTCTTCTATCGGAGATCTACAACCACATATTAATGTAGAATTTTGCAGCTCTGTTAAATCTATTAAATACATTTGTTAATATGTGCACAAAGGCCGTTTTTACTGCTCAAAATGTTAATGAAAATGACGAAGTTGCGCGTTATCAAATGGGCTGGTAAAAGAGGTAAACTCCTCACCAAATATCCATGTACTTTTTCTACGAATACATTATGCAGGCTATACACTGTGCATTCAAGACAACGTGAATGCTGTTACTTGCGATTGCTTTTAACTAATGTTCCAGAAGCAACATCATTTGAATACTTAAAGACAGTCAACGGTCAAATATATGCCACAAATCATGATGCATCTCGCGCATTACAATTAATATAAGGATATTCTAATTGGGATTCGATAAACTGATGCAGTTTTCGGTACTACTCCTCATCAAATTCGTGGTTTATTTACAATTATATTGACAACATGCTTTCCAAATAACCCAAACGAATTATGGGAGAAATTTAAGGATGCCATGAGTGAGAATATTTTACATGTACAACGTACAATTTATGGAAATGCAGTTTTAGATTATACACCAGCAATTTATAATGAAGCATTAATAAAATTGGAAGAATTTTTTTGAAAATTTCGTAATAGTCCGAGTAAGGTTTTTACGGATAGAAAAATTTAAAAATTTACCCGGAAAATTGGAAATTTGGGTAAAACTGAAAGTGATTTTTTCCATGGGATTTTTGTATGAAAACGCGACCATAACTTACTATTCTAAATATGGATTTGCGTAATTCTTTTTTATATTGTTTGCTATGATTCTGGGAAGTCGAAAATTTCGGACAAACTGCAAAAATCGTAATTTATATATGTATCACTCACATTTACAAGCCAATTCTACTTTATTAAATTCTCTATATTAACTTCGCGTGCCCGTGGCTGGCTGACTGGTTGGTCAGATTTTCTGATCAATTTTTAAACCACTTCCCAAAGCCCGAAATTTTGCACACAAGTATAGGGTGACAATACTTTCTATTAAAATTTGGGGCCCCTAGGACCTCGGTGTCGGAGGGGGCTCCCATACAAATATTTTACAAAATTTACCCGATTTTCTGAAAATGTTACACAAATGTGTATATCCGATGGAAAACACTTTTTGTACAAATTTTAGAGACCCCGGGCCCCAGAAACGTGGGGCCCCAAAAACTTTTTTAAAAAAATTAACCCGATTTTCATATACGCGTGTATCTCCGATAGACAACAATAAATATTTTGGAGACTCCGGGCCCCGGGGTCGTGTGGCACCATAAAATATTTTTAAAAAATTTAACCCGACTTTCTTCAAATTTTGTACACATGTGTATCTCCGATGGACAACACCTATTGTAAAAATTTTATAGACATCGGGCCCTGGGGTCGTGGAGCCTCATACAAATTTGAAATAAAAATTAACCCGATATTGGTAAAATTTTATACACATGTGTGTCACCGATGAACAAAACTTTTTTGAAATTTTTTGAGCGAATTTGAGAGAATTTACTTAAAAAATTTTGATTTTTATGGGTTGTTTTTTTTACATAGTATTTGTTATAGTTTGTATAGTTATTTGCTGGTGGGGGAAGGTTATAGGCTATAGTACACCCAAACTACGCTGTGGTAAAAGGAGGTGGGGAGCGGGTAGTGGAGCGCCCGGAAAAAGCTAGTATGTTATAAATCAGAACGTAGTTTCCAAGAAAGAACTGGAGAAAATTATTATTCAGATGCCGAGTTCGTAAGACGATTTCGTTTTCCAAAAAATTTATTTGTTTGTTACATGGGGGTGTATATTCCGATACATCGCAATATAAAAGCGCACGTCAAACGATCTATAATTTTTCCAAACTAAAGAGTCGGCTTAAAATATAATAGTGCCTCCCGTATAATGTTTTCTGCTGGCTATTGTTTTCCGCGGTTTTCCTTCGTGTTCTTATATGCTGCTTTCAGCTGTGGGCTTGTTTTATTGTGCATTATGCTCCCCAGTTATCCTTTCTAAACATTCACTTTAGCTATAATATAATTTATAGAATTTCGATTACTTTTACTTTCTTTTACTAGTAGTAAAAGTAAGTATAGTAATCATGAAAATTTTCGAACTCGAGATTTTTGCAGATTTACTCATTACCGTATCTCCTTAGTCAGAAAAAGCAAAAAAAAAAATCTCTGTCTGTCTGTGTGTCTGTGGCTCTGTGTCCACTCTACAGCCCAGACGGCTGAATTGATTGAGACGAAAATTTATATTTAAGCTTTTTACATAAATTGGGAGGGCCCAGTTGATTTTGGCAGAAATCGGCCAAACGGAAGTGGTAGTCGTAGTAGTAAAGTACTATGAGAAAATGCAAAAAATATATATAGTTACTGAAAATTCCGGCCCCGTCCGTAAAAGAAAGTCGTGTTGTGCCCACACCTCCATTTTTTTAAATGTGATAATTTTCAAAACTTTAACGGTTTGAATTTTTGTATTTGACAGAAAACAAGTTTTTTATATTGATAGTCCGTTTTCGAAAAAGAATAACATTTAGTTCGTTTAAAAATTCAAACAAAATCGTGACTACATCCACTGTTTTAGAAAAATAATTGTTATAAATGTCAATATAACATTAAATGAAATTTGTTAATAAACATAAGAGATTATTTTATGGTTCGGACCAGTCGGGATGGTTGTACAGTCCGAAATCAATATCAAGTACATAGAATAAGAGGAAACTAAATCTTAAATGTATCGGTACAAATTATTTAATGAAATCTAATGATTCGCCTTTTTTGTGGTTAAAATTATACATATTTTTATTTATAATCAAAATGCAGCTGTAGCAACGAAAAAACAGTCCACCCACCAGACAGGAATGCAAATGCAAACAATAAGTTGGTAGTGGGCGGCATTGTTGAATGTTGAGAGGCAGACGGAAATTCACAATCAGTGATCGTGTCAGGTCATACAAAATAGTTAGAATAGAAACTTAAAATTATAGTCAAACATTTCTGACAAATTTAAACAAGAACATTCACAAAAACTGTTACTGCTATTGTAGAAAAACTAATTTGCACACGCTTTTGATTCAGAACCATAAGTATTACTGGCAATATAACATGCACACGTTCACAATAAACGCCATCACAAATGATCAATCGCTTGTGAATTTGTTAAAACATTAATTAACCAGTAAATTGTTAAATCGACCCACTCACGTGTGGGTTTTTTATTCAATGATAACTTTGCAGTTTATACGAAGCATACCAACACAAATTCAAATGAAAAGTGGCTCCTCGTGTGTTAGTGTAATTTTTCATGATAAAATGCATAGATTACAATGAACTTGTGGTAAGGCAGAGATTGGATGCATCAGCCTTAAACTGCCTTACCAAGCACACACAAGTCTAAGATGGTGGGCATCCGCAAATGTTATATTCGTCGCGGGTGAACCCGTGAACAAATGCACAGCATTCTGATTATGTGCTGCTCTCTAACGGCGATTATACGATTATTAATGCACGACAGTAATTTAAGATTTTAATTGCACTTTTATCTAACCACCGCTTGTGGTTTCACAACAAAGTCGGAAACAGGTTTTCCATAACACTCGTATATTAATGACGCGCGGACGCATCAATTATGGAGAGAAATTTTGAACCACACAAAACATATTAATCTTGCATCAATGGATGTTTAATCGATTTCGCGCTGTCACCTGGCGTGTTTGTGCAGCTGATAACGATTAACCTATTGAATATGTGTAATATATAGATACGTTCCGATACGATACGGTACGATTTTATAAGTTTTGTACAGCGACAACTTTCGCTCTTGAATTGAAGTAAAAGTTTTTATGTTGTGCATGTGCAGTGCAGTTGATGAGATACATTTTTGCCAGGCTGTCACCAAACTTGACACCAGAGCTAAACACAATGGAATTATTAATGAACAGTTCTGTTTCTGTGTTAGAAGAAACACAATGAAAATTCATCTGTCCGCTTATCTAAAGTAAAGCGACGAAATTCATTTTTTGATGAATTGCTATTTAGTTAATTTATTTAAAATATAATTTTTTTATTAAGTTATATATGATGATAGGATATAGATTAATGAATTACTCCTGTTCCAATATGAATCTGTCATCCTCACCATAACAGTTACAAGAACATCATTTTCTTTCTAATATACATTCTTTTACCAATTTTTAAGCGCAACTGCAATTAAGCTACTAATTAACATGAATATATGTATACAAATTGAAGAAATGTAATCAATTTTTTGCGTCATCAATCAAAACAATAAAAAAACATATTTTAATTCTTAGAGAATTGAAAATGGACAAATAGTTATGACGATTGCAGCTTACTTCGGGTAAACCTTTTCTCGGCGAAAATACTTACGCGGCTACTACAATGAAACTTGAGCTATGCGATCGCGGATCTTGTATTTGCAGAGGGCCCTCCCTAGGATTACAGGTCGAAGTGGATAAAATCGCAACCAATTACCCTGCAATGAAGCAGTGCTCCCACCGAATCTTCATATGGAATATTTGCACCCTTACCAGACAATGTGCAGCTGAAATAGTATTAGCATTAAATGAGGGCACGATAAACTATTTCCTGTCTACAAGAAGGGTTCGACATATTGTCGCAATAGGCAGCTATAACTTTGATACTTTGCCTACCGAGGCTCCGCTAAAACATCTGATAACAACAGCAGTTCAGAATTCAAACGAAGGATCACTCAAAAGCGCTTTTTCGGACCATTTAGATGAGCTTGTAATCATCACAGCGCTGAAGCATGGACTCCATTGAAGGCGGGTGAACATATCCTTGGTCGTTTAGACTTTAGAATTTTCGGTCTCGTTTGCGTTCACAAGCTTTGGAGGAGAATATTCAAAGACAAATTATTCGAGCTGTATCGCCCTAGTCAAGAAACTGCGTACTGGTGGTTTGAGATGGCTGGGACATGACAGCAAATGATCATCGCACAGAGTCTTCAAATCTAACCCAGAGGAACAGTGCAATTGACGAAGTTTTCGTCTTAGATGGCTGGCAGAAGTTGTTGCGATAAGTCGTAAAGTGAATTGAACTTTTTCTTCCCTGAACAATTTTTAAAAAATGCAATACTTTCGAAACTTATTAAATCTAATAAATTTTAAAATAGAGAAATCTTCATTTACAAGTAGATAGATGTAACAACGTCTATTATTCTAGCTGTTGGAAAAAGTACGATAACACCGCTTGCGGATACATTTTTTCATACAGCAAAACGCATACTTTTAAGTTCTCTTCGGATATTAACTTCGCATCCGGATACATGAAAACATTTTATAGTTAGTTTTTTTAAAGCCTTCAGTTGAATAACTACATAGTAAGTGAATATCTGTGAATAGTGAATAAAGAAAAACGAACTTTTCACCACGCAAGCATACCACATCGAACTAGTACCTAGGCTCATCTTGAAACTACATTAACTCTTGGCCTTGGCTCCCGAATAAGGTAAGATGTATTCTTCTATGAAATCAATTAACCTGAATTTGTTTTTAAACATAACTTATTTTGCTCAAGCTGTTTGTGTATCATCCACATCAGTTAATGTGAAGCAAACTCTCGCTATCGCTTAATGATCGTTATTTATAGGTGGCTTTTTTAAACTTATTTAGATCACAACCGGAACGCAACCAAGCTGCTGATCGGCAACCTGTTAAAGAAAACAGCGCCCTAGGAACTCTAAATTTACATTTTAATTATATTGCATAGTGTAATTTAGTTGGAGCAGATAAAGTCAAGCCGCAAGCTGTACCAATAATTGCATCAGCGCAATCATGCAGGAAAATGCGAAGTGGTAATTGAAAACATTTTTCACTTTTTTGGCATTTTTGCTTTCGCTTTGAACAGGAGAGCTTTTTCTACTGGTAGTTAAAGTGTACGTATTATCAAAAACAAAGTTCTTAGAATGACAATTGACAACAGTCAGAACAAAATAGATCTACAGATAGGTTGATACATGAAGTGTTTCACAACTAACGTGTTTGGTGTGTTTTCTGTACAAATATTTCCACCGTAAGTGTTTTCTGTTTTCCCAAACCACCGAAATCAACCTTATTCGGCGGCGGTTACGCCGGAAATGTTGGATTTCTAAGTTTAGACGTTCAAACGAAAAAATACATATTTAGAAATCCTTGTTTGGTTTAGAATTAAATGAGAGGTAGTACAGGTTAATATCAATTAAAATAAACAACCCACAAAAATTTTCAGGTAAATTCTCTATGTGTGCAAAGTTTGAACCGGGTTAATTTGGAAAAAAATAATATTAGAGCCCCTTTACTTCAAATTTTTTACAAAAACTGTCGTCACCGGAGATACTCATGTGTTGAAAATTTGAAGAAAATCGGGCTAATTGTTAATAACTTTATATGGACCTCAGGGCCCTCCCCGGTCACTCTAAAAATGTACAAAAATTGTAAAGAAGAATTTGAAGAAATCAGGCTAATTTTAAAAAAAAATTGTATGGGCCTCCTCGGGCCACAGGGCCCGTTCACTTCAAAAATGTTACAGAAAGTTTTGCCCATCGGAGATACACATGTGTATAAAATATAAAGAAAATCGGTCTAATTTTAAAAAAAATTGTATGGGCCTCCTAGGGCCACAGGGCCCGGGCCCGTTCACTCCAAATCTTTACAGAAGGTTTTGTCCATCGGAAATACACATGTGCTTAAAATTTTATGAAACCGTGCTAATTTTTAAAAACATTTGTATGGGTACCACTCGGGCCTCAGGGACCTATCACTCCTAAAATTTAACAAAAAGTTTTGTCCATCGAAGATACACATGTTTTTCAAATTTGAAGAAAATCGGGGTTTTTTTAAAAAAAAAAATATGGGCACCTCTCGGTCCTCAGGGACCGTTCACTCTAGAAATTTAACAAATATTTTTAATATTTTTTTTATGGGCACCCTGGGCTCCAGGGCTCGTTAACTCCAAAAATTTTACAAAAAGTGTTGTCCACCGGAGATACACATGTGTATAAAATTTGAAGAAAATCGGGTTAACTTTGTAAAACATTTGTATAGGCACTAACGCCACGGCGGCCGGGGCCTCTAAAATTTTTACTAAAAATGTTGTCACATGTATATAAAATTTGAAAAAAATCGTGTAAATTTTGTAAAATATTTGTATAGGAGCCTACAAACCCGAGGCCCGAGTAGCCGAAAATGAAAGATAAGTAAAGGAGCCATACTGCAGTTTAACCAAATCAAATCTCCATTTTAAGACTTAGTTTAATTAAATATTGTTTTATTTTTTTATTTAATTTTTGTTTGTTCCTTGCAATACCTAATTTATTTATTACTCTAATATGAAAAAGTAGTTTTTTTTTGTTTTTGTAATGCGCGTGATGCTTTCAATTAAGTTTGCATGAACACATACAATAGTATATTACATAACGAGCAAGGAAAGTGGAGTTTATCGTGCGAGGTCGAAGCTTGAAGCGTGAATCTAACGAGCACGATGATCACTTTTCTGCAAGTCATGTACGCTATTTTTCACGCGTCCAAACCGGTTTTTTTTTTGCTAAATCGAGAGAGAAGCAGAAATGTGAGAATGTGTGTACGCTGTGACTGCAGTAAATAACAAAGAAATGAATTTTTCACGCGTTCAAACCGGTTTTTCTGCTAAATCGAGAGAGAAGCAGAAATCACAAACGACAAACAAAAGAGAATTCTTGCTCATGCGCAATGTGTTCGCTGAGATTGTAGTAAATAACAAAAGACGTTTATATCATAACATAACTAGTGTTGTTATGGGCTACTTTCGAGGCTAGTTTATAGCGTACGAAACAGTCACTTTCGTCTATGGGCGTGTGAAAACTTATTAAAAGCATCACGTGCATTACATTTACGAATATTATTTAATAGAGAGAGGGAGAGCGGTGATGGCCACACAATAGAAGATTTTATTAGTGAGTATAGGTATTTTAATACTAACATTTTACTCATTTTTATCCTTCCTTTTTCTCCTTTTTTCCTTTTTTTTCTCAATAACTTAAAGATATGTATATGTATTCACGAAAATCAGTCATATTTTTGTTAAATTCTCTATATTAACTGTTTGTCTGTTTGTCCGTTTGTCTGTTTTTCTGTTTTTCGGTTTTTCTGTTTTTCTGTTTGTCGTGGAATCTTGAGATCACTTCCCACAGCCCGATTTTATTAAAACTTTGCACACATGTGTATTTCTAGCGACAACGATTTCTATTAAAATTTGGAAGTGATCGGGCTCCCGGAGCGAGGGTCTCTTACAAATATTTAAAAAAATTTACCCAATTAAAAATTTGTACACATGTGTATTTCCCATGAAGAACACTTTTTGAAAAAATTTGGTTGTGATCTCAAACAAAATTTTTAAAAAAATTTCCCGATTTTTTTCAACTTTTATATACATATGTATCTCTTACGAAAATTTTTATTTTTATGGGTTTTTTATGTAACTACATTCAAACATTTACAAACCTCAAAATGTTTAAAGCTACTAAAAAAACTGTTAAAAGCACCGAAATAAGAAACTGATTCCGTTTCTTTGATTTATGATGAGAAACAATATAGCAGCAAAACTTTACAGCATCAGTATGATGGAAAATCTTGCGAGTTATGAGTATCTCTTGTGTCTTACTCTCATACTCAGAGTATCAAATAACGTTGGGTAACGGGTATTACATTGTTAAAAGACTTTTGAATTGGTTTGTGATTTTTAATATATGTATGTCTATTCAGATGTATAAGAAATGTACAATTTTAAAAACAAACTAATAAACTTTAGCTGCTTTGTATTATTTCCACATACCTGATCTCAATAGTTTCTGACATTTTTTCTAAGTGGTCTTTGCCTAGGTAATTGACAGATTATTGATTCAGGAAATATTCAAATTTATTATACTCGTAACAAATACCTAACACATCTATGCCTTTCTAAAAATATCTATCGGAATGATTTTGGAATATTCTGTCAAATAAACTACAAAGTGTACTCTGATTGTCATGCTAATTAATGCTGACTTCATCAAAAGAAGCGATCTGCATATTCCAAGACATTCAGAGCAGAATTTATAAATTAGTTTAATGACAAACTCTTCAAATTGTTCATTGCTTTACTGTAGGAATGTAATTTTAAATCTATGAGAAAAGACCAACAACTTTGATTGATTCAACCGTTTGCTTTGATTTTAATGTTAGAATGACAACCACAACGAACAATGGTAACATTGACCATACAAAAATGGTCCAACCAAAAATATGGCTTCGTGGCACTTACAGTTTAGTTATTTTTAATCTTTTTTGATAAAATCATCCAATCGATGAAAAAACATCAACAATGTAAAAGCAGACAATATTTAGAAAGTCAGAAAAAATTCTGTTTCATATTCACTCAAAATGGTTTAATTGTATAGCCGCCAGAGCAATCTTTGGGCTAATAACGTTCACCGCAGTAAAAATAGAATTCCATGAGGTATTTCGTTTCTTAGGGAAAGGAAAAATTTCAGATACCGTCACTGCGTACGTCATGAAGATGTGACTTTTAAGTATGTGTGTGTGATTAAATACTAGCTGAAATACCCAGCGTTGCGTTACAATTATTTTATTAAAAGTTCTGTAAACACTGTATGCATTTAAGGATTCTATACATTTTTAATATGTTGAAAGAAATTTAGACTAAACGTAGTTAGTAGGTTATTTTGAATCGTAATTTCATAAACATTTTGTAGATCTGCAAACAGAAATGGGTCATTCTTTTGTAGACGATTTAGAGAAATATATATTATTCAATGCTCCCCCTCTCACTATTTTTAAATGTTTTAAAATATATATTGTTTTGGTTCATAACTATGTATTTTACTTCACTTCTACGCTTAACACAATCATAATTCCATTACGTGAGTAATTGTTATGCATAGGTAAAGAAGAAATAACCGAATGTCCCTTTTTTAATTTATTTTAAGTTAGCTTGTGCATAGCACGTATTGAACCCCGTAAGTTTTGTCATCAAGCAGGGAATTCCTTGAATCTCAATAGGCGTACGCATGCTTGTTATGTTCGTACGTGCGAGTTCACCTTAAATATCTGAGTACCAGATCGTACACATAGTCGGGCCTGCCCGCGATCTCCACCCCTAATAAATAAAATCCATTAAACCCATCAGCACCAATAACAACAAAACTACATTGAAGGCGACGACGATTCATGCATTTTTATAAGTAGGTAAACAAAAATTGTACATTTCTCGCGCTTCGCTCAGAAGCATTTTACGAACATTAATATTGTCAACCCAAGCCGCAAACAAACCGAACGAAGCAAGCGTCTGAATATTATGATGTCCAATTCAGACAAAGAGTCGAAAGACCCACCTTTCAAGCTCGTACCAAGTAGCAATGCGCTGCTTCTGTTGTCCGTTTGTATAATTTCATTGCTGTTTATCCATTCAAAAGTGGTAAATCTATGCGCAAAGCATTCAATTGTACGAGCAGTTATTTTCCGTGGTGTGCCGTGCTGTGCTGTGCTACTGGCACGAGGCTTCTAGCTAGAGAGTACTTCTGTAAAATCGAATGCTATTGAATATCAGGACGACGCAACGAAATAGCGATTCTAATCACTTTACCAGGTATTATGAAAACCTTGAACAATAGACACTATGATTTGACCGAACAAAAAGATCAGAGGGCGGCCTAAATCGCGGGACACATTAGCGCAAAATAAAGTCAAAAACGATGACAAACAATAAAATTCCACTACGATTTTTATATTCCACCTCCTCTATGAAACGACCGATAGAATTGTTCATCAGACGCGTATCCTTTAAGCTGAGTGGCCAATTGTTGTACCCTATTGCGTAGGATGGCAAGAAACAGATTGTCGGTGCCTTGTTTAATAAAGTTGAAATTTCAATTGTAATTCTCTAACACTCTCTCGATCTTAAACTTGCATATTCTTTAATCGTGACATACACTTCCCACTTGAAAACTATTCCAATACCCAGTCTAATAAACATTGATGTACGACTGCGCCTGAGTGAAATCTGGTGCTAGGCGTGAGACCGACGACGACGATGACAACATTGGTGACAACACCGATCCCGCGCGCTCACACAAAGTGCTAAAACAGTAATTCCACTTAGTTTTTTGTCTTCGCACGCGTTTCAATAATCCGCCTGCCGTGGCACACAAAGGTTAAAACAAAATCACATATTATCATATGCGATTGCGACGGTATTCAAATGTGGCCTTAATGTTCCTTGCGTAGTGCTCGTAGCACCAAGCGCAATGTCGAAACTAAAGCGGCAACTCGATTAGAAAAAGACAACGCCGCGGCCGACAAGAGCAATCAAAACATACGTTTCGTGTTCGAGGGAACCGATCCTGCATGTAGGCATGTTGTGTCCTTTGTATCTGAGTCACCGATCATCTCTACGCGAAGCAAGTACAAGAGGAACGGCAAAGATTCAAAAGAAAACCGTGGAATGATAGTGGTAACGTAGATAAGCCTCTGCGCATGCTTACTTGTTTCACTACTTCGTTGAGTATAACCGATATTTTCTTTGGTTACCTGTCTTTGACGGACGGATGGCGCGAACAGACAGGTGCAACCGATCGCGATCACGTTTTCTCAGTTACTGATCGGCCGGCTTGATCGAACTATCGTGGCACCCCTTCTTCTTGTTCGGATTTTACATTTCTGTTAGATTTTGATTGCATTCGTACTTAATTTGCACACAACATGTTTGAGTTGGATTAGATCGAGAGATATAGGGTGGACCATCGGCTGGTTTTTTATTTAAAAAAGAAACCAACAGATGGCACACCCGATATCGATTTGTGGCGTTCCCAACAAGTAAAAAAAGTAAACAAACCTAAACTGTCGAAACATCGTCAGCTGCACACTGTCTCTACAGATGGCTTATAATATACACTTTAATAATTGTATTGTCATTTTGTTCCGTTGTTTTTGTTGCAACAATAATAATTGAATCGGCTGATGTTTATGCTATTTTCTTTTCTCCCGTTTTTTTACCTTTTTTTTTTTTTTAATTTAACATAAGCGAACAGTGTACTGTCTATTCTAGATTTTTTTTATCAACCTGATTAGTTTTAATCTGTTTTCTGTGTTTTTTATTGTGTAATGAGCCATACGCGGAGTACAGTTTTCTATGTTTTACCCCAAAATTAAAGTTGGTCCTGTCCTCCCGCCAAAAATCTTCCCACCTGTCCTGATTTCAAGCCGATGTTATCCAGCATATCTAAACTCTGGACGTGCTGGTCTACGCCACCTTCCAGCGTTGGCTTGGCCGGGATCCTCTTCGCTTTTGCGAACTATGTGTCCTGCCCACCAGAGCCTACCAATCTTAATTCTCTTAAAGTTGTCGACATAGCGGTAACGCTCGTAGATCTCATAATAATAGAGTCTCCGAAATTTGCCTATGAGACTGAGCTGCTCACAAAATTTCAGCTCTGTAGGTCATATACGGCCTGCGTTGGCCGTAGCGTTTTAAAGGGAAGAAAGCTGGCTTTGACCTATGATTACTACACAGTCTAAGCTCGATCTTATTTTACAATATTCACAAAGTCAAGCTGACTGTCAGTGAAAGTGCATTATATTTTGGGAAAAGGTAAGAATTCCCACAAAGGTTTTTCCAAACTGCGTGAAGGATCTTGTTGATTTATATCATGTTTTGAGAGAGCTGCAAAAAAATTGTAAGAAAACTCAGGTCACGTTCAAGAACCGTAAAAATAAATTTAAAATTTGACTTTGATAACTTATTTGATATTGCACATGCTCATGCCTTTAAGATAATGAAAATAGAGGAAGACAAAGTATTCTTAAAGAAACAGCGAGAGCCAGGTCGACCGGGATGCTAAGGTGGTATTGACAAAAAATTGGCGGAGAAAGAAGAAAGAGCTAGGCAAAGACGATTGGAAGAAGAGGAAAGGAATGTAAGACAAAGAGAGTTATTGGCTATTGCATCTACTTCCACTACAAATAACTTAGAATGTCCAGAAGATTCGGACGAATAACAGATTTTGAATTCTAAACTCAGCTTGCCAGACGTTCCCTGCCCTAAAAGAAGTTCAAAAAGAGGTTGAAAGAAGAAAATAACTTGTCGCAGCTGTAGATCGATGCCAGTTAAGCATAAGAGACACCGTTTACATTATTCATGCGGTCGTAGAAGCACTTGGTCTGAGCAGCGATGATTTCCCTACCCTATTAACTAATCCTCCATTCAGTGAATTCGTACTTGGACGGAAAAATCCAGCGCAGAAGCAATAAAAACTTTCAGAACAATGTACCCTACGTAGATGGAAAATTACTACCCGGATTGGATTTACGGAGTTCAAAAGAAAAACGTTTGCCAATTATATAAAGGCATGTTCTTCTGGAAAACATCAAGCTAAATCCGTCTCAACTGCTCTCTTTGACTGGAACCTTCATAATAAAGTATAAATTAATAATGTGCTGCGACACAACAGCCTCAAATACTGGCCGTTTCAGTGGAGCTTGTGCTGTTTTGGAGCAGACTTTAGAAAGAGAATTGTTGCTTTTCGCTTGTCGTCATCATGTTTATGAATTGGTCCTAAAAAGTATCTTCGAAACCAAGATAAAACAAATTACTATTAGCCCAGATATTCCGATCTTAATACAATACATCTTTGTTTTTTTTTTGTTATTTTACTTGGTTTTCCTTTTAGATAAAACGCTGTATTGGAAAAGAACAAACAATTTCTATCTTGACTGCAGATCGACGACAGTTTTCTTCAGGAAGATGTATCTTCTTGGGATGATAATGCTGCTTTTCTGGAAGCTAAAAGAAGAATAAGTCGTTTGAAGGTTGTAAATGACACTGCTGAAAGGGCTGTCAAATGAAAGCAAGATTTATTACGGTTGAAGATGAGCAAAAATAATTATTGTTGCGCTGTGTCCAGGAACATAGAAATTTGTAAACAAAAAAAAATACGCTAAGGAGAAGTTACCCTGGCTGATAGTTATTATTTTATGTTTTTAAATAAAGATTAATGTTTATTTTATTTTATTTAAACTCTTATTCACTTAATTTGTTGCGTTTATATTAGTTTTATAGGCGACCGAGTATCAGGACAAAATACGATTTTCAATAACCTTTGTAGCTCGGTCGGCACGGGTTGCGATCATGCTAGAAAAATAAAATTTCATATTTGAGTAAGTTTTCGCATTTAAATAAAATATAGAGGCTATGCATTTCGAATTTAAAAAAAAAACTTTTTTTGTCACTTTAGGGGGACACCCTAATACACATATATATAATGCGTATAAAACCTGGTTCAAATAGGGAGCCACCGAACCTGGAGCCTGAGGGGCCCCAAATATTAAAGAAAGTGTTGTCATCGGAGATACACATGTGTTAGGAAGAGGGTTTAAAATTGATCACACGATTTGATCCGCCAGCCAGCCACAAACACACGGGCACGCGAAGTTAATATAGAGAATTTAAAAAACCACGTGTCTCAGCAGTGTAAATTTTTGAACTCTTGCTATATGTTAATTAAAGTTTTAATCTTTAAATAAATGAACTTGTGTTGTGTTGTTATTTTCAATATCTATTACTCTCTAGAAAGCCTTAATTTCGTAACATTTGGTGTCAAAAGTGGGATTTTGAAACGAAACAAAAAATAATTATTTCTCAGACTGCAACAAGTTGTACGTAAGAGCGGAAATGCAGCAATCTGGTGATGTGTTTACAACTGAGACGGAGTTAATGGAGCGAAAATCATCTGCAACGGAAGATAAGAAAAGATGCTTAAAGTTCTAATGCATAGCAGGTTTGACTAACGAATGCAACTAATCAACGATATCTGTCGTCAAAGAGAACAGTGAATGAAAGAAATTAATTCCAAATGAACTCAACAAATTCAGAAGTAGTTTCAGACCCGAGTCATTCCAGAATCATATAGAATCCAGAGAGACATTTCGAAACCTCTTACGTTTGATGGTGATAATAAATTTGGAAACTTCAAAGCTCAATTTAAAGATGCAGTGTGCCAAAAAGAATAGGCTGCTGAAGAGCAACATAATGCTCTAAAACTACGAGGCAATGTAGCAGATGGGCTACAGATGCTACCAGATGCAGAGATGAGTTTCGAAAGAATCCTTAAAAGTTACAGCTGCACAATAAGTGACAAAAGCAAAGAAAAATCCTTCAAGATCTATAATGAGGAATAACGAAGCTGGCGTGACGATTCTACTGCAGTGTTCCAGCTGGTATAGTAGGCGAACTAAAATGCATTTATTAATGCTTCATTTAAGGATAACAGTCAGAGGAAAAACGATGAATGAAATATTGGCCTCTGCGTTGGAGTACGAAGCAGCTAAAGCCAGTTTGACTACAAATTTTGTTAGACTGTGCAGGCTGGAAACCCAGGACAATTGGTGCCAGTATTTTTCCCCACCACGGTCTCCCCATCTATGTACTTAGTGATATAGCTTATCAAACCAAGTTCACAGTTCAATCATTGCTCTTTTATTTACATAAGCCCTAATTTAGACAGTAACTCAACTTACAATGAGTTAGAACACTATCTTACTCTATTTCTAGAATTATATCCCTTGATCCAGATTCTGAAATCGTCTTTGCGGGAAATTTCAATGTACACAATTCTAGTTAGATTCTCTATTACGACTTGACAACACCACAGGAAAGGGATGTTAAGTTGAGTTGAGCCCACTATAATTCCAGACATTGTAAGTCATACGGTTACACCCTTGATTGTTTCTTACCTCTCATCTTAACAAAAACACCGTCAGTGTATATCTTCACCTCTGCGATCTTCAGACCACTGTGTAGCTGATAATTTCTTAAGTTAAAGAGAAAACTCCTAAAAGAAAAGTATGGCTGGATGCCATTTCTGATACGATCAAAAAGGTAGGAGACAATTTATCCATTTTAGAACAAAGTGTATCAAACCGAAGAAAAATGCTTGTTATGACTTAAGCTGCAAAGAGGCTCACAAAAACCGTGAGGTATGCTTTCAGTGGGGGCAGTGGCTCAGTGGAAATTCGCATTGCTACTGAGCAGAAGGTTCGTGGTTCGAATCCCAGTAACACCAAAAGTATTTTTCATGGTGTCCCATCTCTAGCGAATGGGTGACAAACGTTCCGAGAATTATAACTTGTCACGGAAAGCTTCTCACTTCGCCGTTCGGATCCGGCCTTAAATTTTAGGTCACTTCTATTTGTGTTCAAAAGTATACATGCGCAACACTAATGGTCGCGAGAAGCTAGGCCTTGGACCGCAATGGTCTGTCGCGCCGAATATTATTATTATAATGCTTTCGGTATACTACTGTGAAATACCAAAGCAAATTTAGACGAGTCAGAAATTATTGCAATACCTACCTTAGACGAGTCAAATTCGACTATGACCAGAAAATGAGACAAAATTAAAAAACAACCCATAATAATTACAAATTTTCAAGTAAATTCTCTAATAACAAAAATATGCGCCTAAAAGTAATCCAATATAAATGCTGAAAAATTCAAATACATGCGAAGCACTGCCTGATTTTGTGGTTCAAATCGTCAGCGCTGCAGACAGGTGTACAAAATTTGAAGAAAATCGGGTTAATTTTTTTTAATTTTTTTGTCTGTACAGTTGCTAGAATCTTATACAATCTCAACACTCACAAATCCGCATAGTCAGATGGTATTTCCCAATTAATTCTGAAGAGATGTTCTTCCAAGCTGGCATTACCATTGCATAAGCTTTTCCATCTATCCTTTTCTTCTAGACTCTTCCAGAGAAGTTGGAAAATAGCCTTTGTCCAACCTAAACCCAAAAAAAAAAACGCGAGCCGTCATCTCCTTCTTTGTATTGACCCATACCACTTACATCCATTCTTTCCAAAGTCATGGAAACGCTGATCAATTTACTGCTCATGAAATATCTTGAAACTAACGACATCCTTAGTGACCGGCAGTACGGATTTCGTGGGCAACGTTCTACTGGTGATTTGATAATATATCTCACCGAACAGTGGAACCGGTCTTTGCATCAATTCGGTGAAAACATAGCTGTTGCGCTCTATATTTCCAAGTCATTTGAAAGAATTTGGCAGCAAGCTCTTTTATCAAAAAAAATTTAACGCTTCCAAAACCCAATGCTGTCTCCTGTATTCTAAGCGAATCTTAAATCCAATGCCATTACCATGAATGGCACTTGCGTCGAGGAAACTGAAAAACTCGCATGTCTCTCGGTATGTGCGTTAACGACAAGCTTCGTTGGAATGACCACATATTCACCGTCACTAAAAATGCTGCGAAATGTTTAGGTTTTCCACCACGATGCAATAAATATTTCACTTCCTCTAATCTGACAACTTTATACCAGGCGTTTATTCGCCCCAAACTTCAGTACAAGTGTCATGTCAATCATTTGTCAAGGAATTGGGAAACAGCCTACATCCAGCCTTTTCCTAAAAAAGTCGAACCGTTATCTCTTTCGTTGTACCGACCCATTGCGGTAACATCCATAATCTAAATCTATGGACACGCTGATTAATCGTTATCTTATGTAATACCTTGAATAACGTGAAATTCTTAGCGGCCAGCAGTATGGTTTTCGAAGGCAACGTTCTACAAGTGATCTGACTGCATATCTCACTGAAAAGTGAAACCACAAATTTGGTGAAAGCAAACTTGTTGCACTCGTTATTTCCAAGGCATTTGACAGAGTCTGACATCAAGCTATTTTGTCGTAAATGAATGCATTTGGAATTGATAAGATCGAGGTCCTGCTTAATTCGACTAGTAACTATTTTTCTCACCGTTTAGCCCAGGTCGTTTTCAACGGTTTCAAATCCAATATTCACCGCACAAGTGGTGGTATTCCCCAAGGCTTTGTTTTGCCTCCGACAGTCTTTCTCATGTATAATTTAATGATCTACCATACGCTACTTCTAATCTAATTAGTTCTTTCGCTGACCTCAGCACTCTTAGCGTTTCATATGATTTACGCACTTACAGCAAGTAGCACTTAAACAGAAATGTATGTTAAGGACGTTAAATTCTGACCTTGACAGCATAACAAATTGGGGACTACACATAGAGTCGAATTTAATGCTGTCTTCTGTCCTCCGAGCGTAATTTAAAACTTTATCCATGAATGGAACTTGCATCAAAAAAAGTGAAAAACTCGCAATACCGACCAACAACAAGCTTAGTTGGAATGACCACATATTCGCCATTGCTAAGAATTCTTAGGTTTCCTAGAACAGTTTTACTTCACTCCTATAGATCTGGCTACTATTTACAAGGCATCTATTTGCCCTAAACTTGAGTACAACTGTATTATATGGGCAGCAGCCGCCAGGACCTCAAAACACCTACTAGACAGAATTCAGAACCGTGCGATAAAACCTATTGGTGAAGTAATTAACGCGAAAACAACATCGCAGGAATATTTCGTGCTTGTCACTTTTTCAACAATCGGCGTTCAAAAAAACCCTGCATCCTGCCCATCATCCAATCCGTCCGCAATACCCGTGCCACAACTCGATCCCACGGGTCTACCATCTATCTATCTTCAGACGTACAAATCAAATCAGAGATTCCTTCTTTAGCAGCACAATAACAATGTGGAATGAATGTCTGTATTTTTTTTTATAATTTGCGTACGCGTAAAGGGGTTCGCACCCGCGTTAAGGAAATGGAGGAGAAAAGAGAAGTTGTCTATGAGCTTGTGTTTTGAATGCCTGTGGATCATAGTGATGTGGAAAGACAGAGCTTGGTAGAGCATTCCACATATACCATTCCACATATACCATATTCCACGCACTCACACTGCTTTTCAGCTTAACTCAACTCAAGAGAAACAATTTTAGTGGTACTTCGTACGTCGTTGTGTGTACGTGGCACCAACCGTGCGCTGTGGCTGCTATGTTTTCACCACCAAATCGAATCTCCGATCAGAGAATTTACAAGAAAAATTTCAAATTTCAAATTCGCTTGCCCGTGGCACGTCTGTCTGTCGGTCTGTTTGTCGTGGAATCTTGTGGGCTCCGGGGTTGTAGGGCCTCATACAAATTTTTTAAAAAAATTAACCCGACTTTCTTCAAATTTTACACACGGGTGTACCTCCGATGGACAACAATTTTTGTAAATATTTTAGAGACGCCGGGCCACGGGGTCGTACACATTTTTAAAAAAAATTAACTCGACCCGAATTTGTATGAAGCCCAACGACCCCAGGACCCGGCGTATGTAAAATTTTTATAATCAGTGTTGTGTTGTTGTTATTATATTATACGGCCCTGAGTCTCGAGGGCCTAAAATTTTAATAGAAAGTGTTGTCACCGGAAATATACATGTATGCAAAATTTCAATAAAATCGGGCTTTGGGAAGTGGGATAAAAATTTATCAGAAAATCTGACCAGCCAGCCAGCCACGGGCGCGCGAAGTTAATATAGAGAATTTAAAAATCGGGCTAATGGGGCACTTCACAATTTTTACAAAAAGTGTTGATCTCGGTTTAAACACGTGTGTATTAAAGTTGAAGAAAATCGGGTACATTTTTTAAAAAATTTGTTTTGGATCACTGACAAATTTTTACGAAAAGATCGGAGATATAAAGGGTGTTTTTTAGGAGGTTTGTTTTTCCGATAGATGTCGTTTTATTTTATGACAGTTGTTTTGACAGCTCAAAGTGGCATTTCTACTCAGTATTGTTTGGCAAATCATTATGAATAGGTTAACTCCAGAACAACGTTTTCAAATCGTGGAAATTTATTTTCAAAATCAGTGTTCAATTAAAAATGTTTATAGAGCACTTCGTGAATTTTATGGTGCACATAATCGTCCGTCAGAGACCACCATAAAGAACGTAATTACCAAATTTCGGTCTACATTCACTCTTTTGGATGCCAAGCCACCGACAAGAATGAGAAGAGTTCGTACAGAAGAAAATATTGCTGTCGTTGAGGCCAGTGTCGAAGAAAACGACAATTTATCGATTCGTCGTCGTGCTCAGCAAATTGGACTTTGTCCATCGACTTTATGGAAAATTTTACGTAAAGATTTGGGTTTGGTGCCATACAAAATTCAATTGGTGCAAGAATTAAAGCCACACGACCATCGTTTGCGCCGTGAATTCAGTGATTGGTCGTTAAATCAATTGAACGAAGATCCATTTTTTTACCGTAAAATTCTCTTCAGTGATGAGGCACAAACAAAATTGTCGCATTTGGAGCAAAGATAATCCACACGCCGTTCAAGAATTACCAATGCATCCTGATAAATGTACTGTTTGGTGCGGTCTATGGGCTGGTGGGATCATCGGTCCATATTTCTTTAAAAATGAGGAAGGACGACGCGTTACCGTGAATGGAAATCGATACAGAACCATGTTAAATGAGTTTTTGTTGTCAAATCTTGAAGATATGGATATGGATGAAATGTGGTTTCAACAAGATGGTGCCACTTGCCATACAGCACGTGAAACAATCGACTTATTGAAAGAAACTTTCAACGACAACATTATTTCGAGAAATGGTCCGGTGAATTGGCCTCCGCGTTCGTGCGATTTGACGCCACTCGATTACTTTTTGTGGGGATACGTGAAGTCATTGGTTTATGTGGATAAACCTCAATCGATTGACGCTTTGGAAACCAATATTCAACGTGTCATTGCTGACATACGCCCTCAAATGCTTGAAAAAGTGCTGGAAAATTGGACCTCCAGAATGACATTTGTGAAAAATAGTCGTGGTAGCCATATGCCAGAAATTGTGTTTAAATGTTAAATGCCAAAAAATTATCTACCAAATAAAAAAAAATTTTGGTCATTTCATAATTTTATATGTGTTTTATTCAAAAAAAAAATCGGCAACCTCTTAAAAAAACACCCGTTACATGTGCATACATTTTGAAGAAAACCGGATAAATTTTTAAAAAAATTTGAAAAGGTCAAGCGGGCAAGTTAAACCGACTGTTAAAGTCAATTGTTTGGTTAGTTAGTACTGCCCTTTTGACTTTTGGAAAAGAAGTATCATATATGTATTTTAAGAATATTCCGTTCCGTATATTCCGTTTATTCCGTTTTAATATTTATGCGCTACTGTTTTATTTGAACTTAAAAACTAGCAAAAACAAATTGGCACAATTCACAAACAGCGCAAAAGATCGCTACCAATTTCATTAAAAAAATAGCGAACTACAATCCAAAAAGTATGCAATCGTAACATAAAAACGATTTTTCAACTTAAATGGACCACAAGCCGAAAGCAGCCTGTGCACACAAAAAACTGAGAAGGAATATTCCATCGATGTAGATACAAAGGTGGCTATAGACCGTATGAGCACGATGGGAAAGCAAATGCTACTCAAATATGCTTTGAACGTCTGAACATTGTTTTGTTTACTTTTGTTGTTGCATATGAAACAGGCGCATTTATAAAATTGTGTGTATAGATACGAGAACAAACAAACTCACTTTTTAAGAGAAATTTCAAAAGAAAATATTGAAGAGAAACAAGAGAGTTGATTATGTGAACTTAAAAAAGTAGTAGATTATTCAAAGAATCCAATAAAATGTTATAAATAAATATCAGCTTTTCTTCAAAACTGATTCACAATAGAACGTATAGAGCGAATGGTTTGTGTCTAAATTATCATTACCAGTTAAACCAGCAAACCATAAAGTAATGTGCATATATGAAATAATATAACTATATGCACACAAATGTACAGTCCTTTAACATTTGTTTGCCACCCGGCTAACGATGTTAAATGCACCTACTAGTCAAGGAAATATTGTGCATTTGTATTCTTATTAAGAGCGATTTTGTTATTATCTGTAGTATTTAAAAACTTTTATTTATATAACTACAGATAAACAAAATCAAGTGAATGACCGCATTATCAGTCGAAATTGTGACGTGAAGCTGTGATTTGACGCCTTTGGATTTTTATTTGTGGAGTGCCGTCAAGGGCAAGTGTTATGCGGACAATCCACAAACAATTGAGCATTTGAAAGCCAATATTTAAGCAACCATTGCCGAAGTAGAGCCGCACACAATCCAAAATGTGCTCAGAAATTGGACCGCCCGAGTTAAGTACGCCAAGGCCAGCCGCGGCTCCCATTTGAATGAAATAATTTTCCATACATAACCAAGAGGATTGTACTTTCAAACAAAAAAATAAATTTGGAAATATATTAAGCCGTTTTTGTTTTATTAAATTTTTAAATCTGAACTTCTTATTTGGACACCCTTTTGAATTTACTTGTTTTTCTTTGAAAAGTCGACATAAAATATCACATCATCTTATGGTACGAAGTGTTAATAGTGAAACATCGAATGAAGTTATAAAATTGAATCGTGGATTGTCTTGAATCTTAATCTGGGGAATCTACATGGTAATAATGTAGCAGCGATTCTGTTTTTTACAGTCCTATAGATTTTATTATTATTATTAAAACGATAAAAACATAAAATAAGTTTAAAATCATGGAAATCAAGCAACAGAAACAATTAGTATAGAACGTCCGCAAAATACAGTAGGTGTCAACCATCCAACGTATACCATCAATAAAAGTCAAATACGAAGGCTTTTACTCTTTTGTAAAAGGTCAACTCATAATGAAAAATGGTAAGTATTTATATACGCTCAACCCAAAATTATGTACATCCTTATGTTTCATTAGGCCAATGGGTATGCATGGAATATGAAATGCATCATTGAACTAATTGAAAAAGTGTAACGGGCCTCCTGGAAGAGTATAAGACGCTGCTCGTTCATATTTCCAAAGCCTTGAAAAGAAACTTCAGAGCTTATGAGGCTCTTAGAAGGAAAACAAGTTTCCAACCATTACGCAAAGAATAATAACACATCTTGGTACAGTAGGTGGTTCGGTGCTCTCTTTAAGATGCTGCGAACATAATTATTAGGTTTTGTACATCGGTAACTCGTAACGGTGTTACTCAAGTAACTCAAGTACAAGCATAATTTAAAAATTTGGCTTTAGTGGCGTCGTTGTAGTATCATTTTTGTTTGCCTGTCGTTTTTGCTATTAGTGCGTGTCATGTGCGAATGAGTGTGTGTCGTTATTGGTGATAAGTGCCTCTTTGACGCATTTCAGTGACCTAACTGCAAATTTAATTAAATTTATACGGTAGCGCGACACGGTTGCTTTTTTCCATATTCCATATGTGGCATGCATAACCCCATTATTATGATTGCACCTTACAGTGGTTTGTTGGAACAAAAGCCCTTTGATAAAACATAAGCTAAAAACATCACTATCTACCAAAAATCCTATTGATATTTCAAGTGCATGCGGCGTCGCGCACCACCAGCTACACATTCATTAAAAATGTCAGAAAATGATGACACTTCACACCCCCTTTATGTATTTGCTATTTAATTAAAAATTCACCGTGCGATAACTTTAGATGAAGGCTTGGAAAAATGAAAAATAAGCCACCCTGAAAAGTACGTTCATTCATCAGGATATTTTCTATCTTCCTCTTTTTAAATTCTCTATATTAACATCACTTGCCCGTGTGTTTGTGGATTTGTGGTGGATTCTTGCGATCAATTTTTAACCCACTTCCTACAGCCCGATTTTATTGAAATTTGGCATGTGTATTTCCGGAGACAACACTTTCTATTAAATTTTGAGGCCCCTCGGGCTGCGGGGTCGGGGGGCTCCCAAACAAAAATTTTAAAAAATTTACCCGATTTTCTTCAAATTTTACACACAATAATAATATACCCAATAAACAATACTTTTTCGAAAATTTGGTAGTGATCGGGTCGCGGGTTCGGCCGCAAGGCCCTTATACATTTTTTAAATATCTATACTGGCATCAGATATTCGTCGCCCTTTATGGACTTCGTGCGGTGTGTGCTGCGCAGTCGGCTGCGCTGCAAGGTTTTGGTGGTGGAGAGAGAGAGAGAAATCTTAGCTCACGCACAAATGAACCCAGCAAATAAAACGAGACATAAATGTTTTATGCTTACTTCAACTTACATTTTTATTTACTGAATTGTATTTTTATTGATGTCGTTTTTTGTTGTCGATATCAACTTACAGATAGAACATCAAGTTTCACAATATTCTGTCATTTGGCGTTTTCATAAATTAGTTCAGAGCAGTCAAAGAGTTCTCAAGATAAATGTTCGTGTTTCTTATTTGCTCAGAGTATGAGCGTGCTCTAAGTGCTCATGATCATGATTTTCTCCTACAATAAAAAAAATGGCCCAGGATCGAGGGGCTCCCATATCAATTTCTGCGATTAGAGAATTTAGATGAAAAATTTTTATGGGTTGTTTTTTTTTATTGTTAAAGACCGATTGACGCAAAGCAAAAAATAATTCAATAATGCAACAAGAAGTGTTTTAAAACTTGAAACTTCATAGCTCGTTATTCTTCCACCCAACAAACCAAAATTCGATCTATAACATCAGAATAAAATAAGGACACAAAACCGGACAACAAAGCATATAAGTAGCGGTTTCAAAGTACCGACGGATGCGTGATAAAAAAAACTGCAAAACTAAAGATTCTTGCTTGAAACATTTTTTTAATCGTTCTCAAGCGTTCAAATTAGATATCCGCGTATCTGGCGTTCCAAGGTAATCTCTTATGGAAACGTCTACTAATTCCAGCCAACATTGCGTTGCATTTTCGTCGCTTGGCACGCAAATATTTGAATCAAATTTAATAAAGATCCGTTCAAACTTAAAACTACAAGTCGTCGTCAGAATACACAAATACAAGCGTATGTAAACGATACAATACTAAATTTTTTGTTTGATTCTCATCTCATCTCAGTCTTCATCGCTAAGAATGATTAGCGCACCTAAAGTGGTCGCAACTGAACGCGAACTTTGATTAAAAAATTAGGATAATTTGCAAAAATTGCTGAAGCCTTTCGTAATTAAATAACAAGTATAGACGAGTTGAAACGCTATAGGAAAATGGAACGTCCCAAAATGAAAATGCTATATATAAGATGTTCGGCATCGCTTCGTTTTATTTTTTAACTGTTAATGACGTAACGTCGTTAGCGTAAGATAGTAAAGCGAGCTTCTCCGCTCGCCATATGGACTTTTTTAAAAAAAAATTTTTTTTAAATTTTCATTACACGCGCCACATGCGCCACGCGTCACAATTGTTTTAAAACTAGTGCAATTAAATTTTAACTGGTAGAAGCCGAGATATACAAGTTGACGAAAATGATTATCAATGAAAATCGTCAGACTTATTTTGCCGTCTTCCCTTACAAATGAAGTCCTAAATCTGTTGTTAGATTTGATTTTTGAACAACTTGTACTTTAACATAGGATTAGTACTGAAAATTGTTTCTACCAAAAACTTTCCACTACTATAGACACACAAGCTATTGTATTCTGCTATGTGAGTGACTTCACACACCCGTACAAATGTATTAAGTTTTAATTCAGCCTAAAGACCGAATTTTTTTAAAAGCCTAATAGTATACAACGTTAAATGTAGATATTTTAATCATAAGCGATAGGTCTTTCAGTCATAAGCGATTTCTGAAATAGACTGAAAAAACCACATTTAACTTAGCGAACCCTTAGGCTTAAAAAAATCGATAGTGATGCGTAGATTTAGTATTTTCTCAGTTTCCTCGGGGGTAGTAACCCCTATAAATGAAAAAAAGTACGCCATCACAAGCCGAGCTCTAACCAATTGTTTTAAAACAAGTCCCATCAAATTTGGATTGGTAGAAGCCGAGATATACGACACGGCAAACTGACCAATGTATAAACGTACAAACATACAAATGTGCACACGCTCGCTGAAAAAATTTCATATCCTCTGAATATAAGCATCACCCTTCGGGCTCGCAATAATTCTTAAAGTTATTGAGGATAAAAGAGCAATCTTCAATATCCAAGCTGGCACCGTACAACAAAATTTTCTACAACCTGAAAAGTTAGCTAAACTCTTCATGACATAATAAGGAGTAAAGCGTAGGGATAGAACCCGTCAACTGAACAAACAAATGGATAAGTGGTTGACTTTTTGCACGTAATCAAGGAGCCACATTCATTACAATGAAGCACCAACATATATTCATTATCATTACCATGTAAAATATAAATATATAGACTGGAATAGCATAAGTAAAGTTATGATGACTTGTTACATACCCACTTTGTGTCAGTTGTGTAGATTTTTACTATGATGCAATATATCGACTATCGACAAATAGTGGCGGTGGCGGTGAAGTTCAAAGGGGTTCACTTAAATATAAATAATACTTCAGTACTTTGTGTGAATTAAAGAAACTTACGGCGATTACGTGCAACCCCCCAAAAAAGCATCTATCTTCCCTAAACTGGAAAATATTCGAAATTTTGCAAACAAATTTTTATACAAATTTTATACAAACGCTCAACTGATTCGTAAACTTTCTTTAGAATCAAAGGAGTCCGACTAAGAAGAAAATAATAAAAAATGAAAATGCTATATATAAGATGTTCGGCATCGCTTCGTTTTATTTTTTAACTGTTAATGACGTAACGTCGTTAGCGTAAGATAGTAAAGCGAGCTTCTCCGCTCGCCATATGGACTTTTTTAAAAAAAAATTTTTTTTAAATTTTCATTACACGCGCCACATGCGCCACGCGTCACAATTGTTTTAAAACTAGTGCAATTAAATTTTAACTGGTAGAAGCCGAGATATACAAGTTGACGAAAATGATTATCAATGAAAATCGTCAGACTTATTTTGCCGTCTTCCCTTACAAATGAAGTCCTAAATCTGTTGTTAGATTTGATTTTTGAACAACTTGTACTTTAACATAGGATTAGTACTGAAAATTGTTTCTACCAAAAACTTTCCACTACTATAGACACACAAGCTATTGTATTCTGCTATGTGAGTGACTTCACACACCCGTACAAATGTATTAAGTTTTAATTCAGCCTAAAGACCGAATTTTTTTAAAAGCCTAATAGTATACAACGTTAAATGTAGATATTTTAATCATAAGCGATAGGTCTTTCAGTCATAAGCGATTTCTGAAATAGACTGAAAAAACCACATTTAACTTAGCGAACCCTTAGGCTTAAAAAAATCGATAGTGATGCGTAGATTTAGTATTTTCTCAGTTTCCTCGGGGGTAGTAACCCCTATAAATGAAAAAAAGTACGCCATCACAAGCCGAGCTCTAACCAATTGTTTTAAAACAAGTCCCATCAAATTTGGATTGGTAGAAGCCGAGATATACGACACGGCAAACTGACCAATGTATAAACGTACAAACATACAAATGTGCACACGCTCGCTGAAAAAATTTCATATCCTCTGAATATAAGCATCACCCTTCGGGCTCGCAATAATTCTTAAAGTTATTGAGGATAAAAGAGCAATCTTCAATATCCAAGCTGGCACCGTACAACAAAATTTTCTACAACCTGAAAAGTTAGCTAAACTCTTCATGACATAATAAGGAGTAAAGCGTAGGGATAGAACCCGTCAACTGAACAAACAAATGGATAAGTGGTTGACTTTTTGCACGTAATCAAGGAGCCACATTCATTACAATGAAGCACCAACATATATTCATTATCATTACCATGTAAAATATAAATATATAGACTGGAATAGCATAAGTAAAGTTATGATGACTTGTTACATACCCACTTTGTGTCAGTTGTGTAGATTTTTACTATGATGCAATATATCGACTATCGACAAATAGTGGCGGTGGCGGTGAAGTTCAAAGGGGTTCACTTAAATATAAATAATACTTCAGTACTTTGTGTGAATTAAAGAAACTTACGGCGATTACGTGCAACCCCCCAAAAAAGCATCTATCTTCCCTAAACTGGAAAATATTCGAAATTTTGCAAACAAATTTTTATACAAATTTTATACAAACGCTCAACTGATTCGTAAACTTTCTTTAGAATCAAAGGAGTCCGACTAAGAAGAAAATAATAAAAACTACTTTTTTTTTATAAGTTATGATGCAGAGTTACAAGTTGTAATATCAGCTGACAACAAGTAGAAAGTGATAAAGAAAGACCGGACGTTTGCTGATGCTTCTTCCCATCTTGAAACACTTTCGCGGATGAGACAAACGACCCAGCTTTCCGCGATTATAAAGGCACTTCAATGCCTGTGCAACAGATTGGTGGAGCAAACCTACCAATGTCAAAGGACACATTTCATGCTTGGAAATACCACAGCAAACAATGTTTTAGCAAATACTTACTGAAAGGTAGGAATGACATTTAAGGAATGCAAGGTTTTGCGAGTGGGCGGATATAAATCTATGGCGAACAGCGTACAAAATATTAATGTCAAATCTAAAAGGCTGTAAGTCCCCACAAATATAATGCTAAACAATGCTCATGACTATAGTAGAGCATCTATTTCCCCAAATATTCAACATAATAAGAGAAATTAGTACCGAAGTTATTCCTATCATAACAGTGGACTTTCCAATGCTTTTAAGCAGATATGTATAAACAAGACCCCTGGACCCGACGGCATTCCGTAGAGCATTGAAACCGGCAGTTCATAACACATCGGACAGGACCATAGCGTGCATGCAACAGTGCAACAGAGAACAGAGGAAGGAGTTTTCCTTGTACCTTGGAAGCTGAATCTATAGTGTTGCCAAAGGGAGCAAATGGGATAATGTGTTTACTTGACGAGCTGGAAAAGATACTCTAGCGGATGATTGATGGATTGATGACAAATTGCTTAATATAGCAAATGATAAAAGAGCACTATCAAATCGTTAGGTTTCGAAAATCGCGCTCGACAGTTGACACCATATATATGTAGTAGTCAATATTGCAAAGGAAGCGATACAACTAATTGGTCATTAATAAGAAGATCACTAGCTAGAATGGTTGCAAAGTATTATCTACGGAAGATAGTATCAAGCTCCTAAGCTTTAAAATAGAAGGTTGGTTCGAAATAAACGAGCGAAAAAAGTACAACATTCGCTAACAACATCGCCGTTGTAAACTTTTCAAAAACCATCTACGAGCCACGAACGCAGCAGTCGTTCATATCAGAGACTGGCTAGTATCCGCCGGTGTAGAATTAGCTGACCACAAAACTTATGCTGTCTTGATAACCAGTCGGAAAAATATGGAATACATAAATATACGGGTTGGTAACCAGACCATCAAATCAATGAATCCTGGATCGAGCAATGTTCGACAATAGGCTCCGTTTTAAAATGCACGTTGACTTCTCGAGCAAAAAGGCGTCTCAACTCCAAACACACAGCCACACACACACAACAAATATGTATTTGCCAGTAAATTACTGTCGGCCATTTATCCGTACTCAGCCTCAAGCATATTTATCAACCTTTTCCAGCTGCGAATAAACGCAAATTATGTAGGATAATTGTATCTGTCGTGTCCCTTCCTTATATCAACTCATAATTGTCAAAATGAAAAAAAGGTTAAAATAAAAAGAGTACCGAGAAAATAAAGTATAAAAACTCTTCCAAATGAACTGTGTTCGTGGTGTATCTACGCCTGACATTTACGAATTGTGAACACTGGTGGCCCTGTCAAACAGTTTAAGATCCACGATAGTAGATATATCACAGAGGAGGATATCAACAGCAGCTCTCCGACGCGGAACTGTTTTGGTGCATGCAAACGTCCAGTTTCAGGTTTACTTTACTGATGTGTGATGACCATGCTGCAACCCCACTTCCCCACCACTTCCATCCACAACTTGCTACGGCAAGCGAAGCTGGGGGCTTTTATGAGGCGAAGTAGACCTATATGCTTGGTAATATTAAAGCAAGGTCTAAACTTCAAATTCATATAGTACGTTACTAATCCCTAAGTAGACGGTGCGCCGTCGTAGAAGCTATGTATTGTGTTTGATGAAGTGTAAATACGCAATTGCGACGATTGCTTACTCTTGTATTTGTGAATACAAGTATAGTGTTCGTACATGCATCAACGACATGCATGCCACATCCTTCTGACGTGCCACATTCACCGGTCGAGGACGGCAGCAAAAGACTGAGTGAACGATGATGCTATCTCTTCGGATTATGGTTGAAAATATCTCGAAAGTAATTGAGAGCGTACAGCGTTCTAAGTGTCAGTTAAGTTCTTATTCACCAATGAAGACTAAATGCACAGTGGGTACATGTCGTACATGAATGACAGTAATTTACCTGCATACTATTTACCTGTGCTCAATTATTAATATAAATATATGTATATGTATATATATATATTCTTATAACAAGTGTAGACATCAAAGACAAATCCAATGTTTGGTTCTTGTTAAGTTTAATTAGTTTTTGTTATCGCGTCAATTTACCTGTAAAGAAAAGAAAAGAAACAATTAAATTTCAGATCTACGGCTTTAGAAATGTTCTGAAAGTTATATTGTTATATCAAGCATACTCAGGCATAACATTGCTTGAATGTGAATAGACAAACCCTCAAACCTTAGCTCGAGCTTTCTAATGGTTATTACTACAAAACAGGACTCTCCAACCACTAATGGGTAATTTACACATTTGAAATCATTTCTCAAATTCAATTATAACGCATTACATTTTCTGGGTGGAGTTGGTTTATCGTTTAATTTGCAAAACTAACGCGGCGTTCGGTGTTATTTTGCGTTACAAATGCAAACCTTCTTGCTATACTTGTCGGCTATCGAGGGTGCAGTTTCTGTTACTCAACAAGATGGTGCCTAGAGCAAGCAAAAACTATTTTTGAAAAAGGATTATTCGATTTCGATCAGCCTACGTAAGTGGGCGTGAACGAACTTGGGTGACGGTGACCACAACACCTGATTCTCGCTAAAGTAGTGCGAACCTATATTCAAGTAGGATCAAGTTTTCATAGAAACTGCTTACTTTTATGTTGACGAAGGTTATAAATTATTTGAATTCTCCCATGTTATGTTGGGGATCATAATGAAAGAGTGATATGATTAGGTTAATTAAAGAGGAGAGGTTCCATAAAATGTATATGTATATAAGTGTATTGTGATACTAAAACAGGCAAGACTCGTCAGAATCGTCTAAAATGTTGATACTAAAACCGAAGATAATAAATAATAATTATATTATCTGTGCTGAAACGTACGGTGAGATTATTGTTGCTTAACTCATACGTAAGCAAAGTCTTCAATAAGGAGGGTTCTCTTAATCTTTAGCACTGATAATTAAGAATATTCCACTCAAATGCAGCACTCTGGCAGCTGCAAACGTTGCATCAAAACTAAATGTGCTCCAGTGTTTTCGTTCAAATTCACTGCGAGCTGTTCGTAGATTAGCTTTAATTAAGTGATCTCTATGAATAGAGTAATTCTTTGGACATTAACAGCAAATTGGATGCCAGTTCTGGTAAATGACCAAAGCAAGCCACCCGTCCAATGCGTGGCTACGCAGTCGTAACGTTGCGTACAACCGAACGGTATGGTCTCAAAATCACATTTCCTTTTCCAGTTAATTTTGGTATTTTAAATCAACTGCAAATTTATAATAGAGTACATGTCTGGTTTAGACATTTCGTCCAAATGCTCGTTAACAACTGATGTCGTAATGTTATAGATTTTGTGTGCTTAATTGAAGCCATTGAAGCAGCAAATCTATTTTTTATTAATGTAAAATAAAAAATCTTGATTGGTTCAAATAAATTATTCTGCTTTTAATGCAGGCAACTCGCATGTCCACATCTCTAAACGTTAATGTGAGTCAGCTAGACAGCCAAATTAGAAATTAGATAAAAAACATGATACATAAAACATGTTGACAAATCGAAATATTACCACAACACACATCTATAACGGAGTGAAACTGATTTTAATCACATACTAATCATTATTATTTGTAGAGAATGGAAAAGGAATCCACAAATTTTTTGCTAGAAATCAAATAGTTTGTTCGTATAGATATGGTTTCCAAATTGCAATTAGGTGTTTGTTTGGAGAGAGAGATGATGATGATGATGGTGTAAATTCTTTTACTGCAGATACCTAATGTATCAATTTTGCAAACATTTAAACTAGAGCTCTCGGCCCTGGGCTGTAGAGTGGACACAGACAGACAGAGATTTTTTTTTTGCTTTTTCTGACTCAAAAGATACGGAAATGGGTACATTTCAAAAATACCGAGTTCAAAAATTTTCATGATTACTACACTTCCTTTTACCACTTTTACTATGTAAAGGAAAGTAAAATAACTATTATTATCCGTATTTTATCAAATCAAAACATTTTACATTTAATTTCGTTGTGCTGATCATAAGAAAATTCTGTTAACTTTAAAAATATTTAAGTTCTTGCGGAAGAATTTAAAAAAATCAAAGTTTACAAAACATATATTACACCAAAAGAGCTTTCGGAAGAAAGGAACAAACATCTGATCTCGTTCTTGAACGCTATACTAACATCAGATGACTTCTCTCGCGATTCGTGGAATCGAAATTCGTCGCGAAAGTTCCAAACACTATTTTTTGTTATAAGTAACTATTTGTTCGGGAACACTTAACCCAGGTGTCTAACTTCATTCCTTCCAAGGAACGGTTCATAGCTTTTTCCTGATTCTTTTTAAAGAACATCATTAGCCCTTTAGCTTTATGTGTGCATTATAATAAGTTATTGAAGTACCATCCAAACCAAAGTTTCTTTTTGTTATATACTTTGGATACCGCAACGAGTGAAAATAAGCGTAAAATATTTTACTCGTAATGAACGCAAGAATGCGCCCTTTAAGTTTTTTGTCTAAATAAAGTTGTGAAAAGTTTTTTAATTTTTAATATCAATTCTATGGTTGTTAAAATGTGATTAAATATTTTTATGGATAGACTTTATTAAATGTATCAACAACATTAAAAAAAAAAACATTATTTTTAACGTATATCTTATCAGTAATTGAATATAAAAAAATGTATGTAGCCTAACCCAACATCGCTCTTTGTAAATAATTTTGTGTAACAATTTTGTTTTAAATTTATAATCTCCGATTTGCATTTTTTCGATTCAATTCAAATTTCTTAGAATACAATTTGACACACCAAGTAATCTGCACTCTGCCCACACTGTTAAAAAGGATGACGTCGCGAATTCAGCCGTCTACATTGTTCAAAGCTTCATTGCTATGAGAACGGGATGCAGCTGTAAATCGAAAGAATCAGAAATACGAACGTAATATGGGCTTACATTCATATTCCGTCAAGCATCAGCTCAACTTGTTGGTATCCAGTAGCGTTTCAGATATACAATCTGAGTGCTGGGTGCTTTTATGCTTTTATTTCTTTAAAAATATGAAGACGTGAAATGTTCTGACTAAATGTGTTTGTGCAAAGGAAGGGCAAGCAAACAATCAAATAATATTCCATTGGATCAGGTGTAAAATGATTTTATTTCAAATTGGATTGCTTTCTCTAGCGTGAATGACTCGGTGGGTGGTGTAGTATGGTTTGTGTCAGAGATGAGAAGATGATTAGTTGCATAAGCCAGAACACCAGCTTACGTCTGTTGGTTTCGAATAAATTATAATATAAAAATTATTTCATCGTCGTCCTAAATAATGTTCAAAACTTCAACACTTTATAACTGAAAATAAACAACAGTTCAGGTATACAAAGCCACTTAAAAAAAATCCAAATCAGTATAAAATGCACTTGGTGCATGGAATATTAAGTGCAGTCATAGACATTGATACAAGACACTACGGTTACAACTCGGACCCGACTCTTCTTTAAAGGAGAAGGATACTCGTTGTAAATATAGCCCCCATTTAAGGATTTATGTATTCATGCAATAAAAGTCCTATTTATATAATTCAAGTGTATGAAGCGCCATTTTTCGTTGCTACACCTATTTTTTTAATCAGCGTACGCAAACTTAACGAATAAAGAAATTCGTTGTTGACAGCCGCTTTGACAGAATCAGAAATAGAAAATATAATTTTATTGTTGGTGACATGTATTTTTTTCTAGGCTATAAGTATATAAGTATAAATATATTTTCTACATGTATATTAATGTATATTAAGCGTATGTGTGGATTCGACTACACTGTGGTTTTTGTTGTATAAATAAAACAACCTATGAAAATTAAATTTTTTTATGTAAATTTTCTAATAACCAAAAGTATACTGAATTCCAATACAAATGCTGAAATATGAAAACACATACGAAGCACTGCAACCCACCAACAGAACAACCCCAATCGTAAAGCAAGAAGCGCTGCCCACAGCGCACAGCACAAAACGCACACTGAACACAGTCATTATAGTATGAAATGATCTGATACCGAAAAAAAATTGTATGGGAGCCCCCCGACACCGCGGCCCAATCACTCTCAAATAATGTATTGTCACCGGAAATATACATGTATGCAAAATTTCAATAAAATCGGGCTTTGTGAAGTGAGTTAAAAATTGATCACAAGATCGGACCAGCCAGCCAGCCAGTCCGCCAGCCACGGGCACGCGAAGTTAATTAAGAGAATTTAAAAATCGTAATAAGGCTTATGAAGAGAAAATTCATTTTTGTGCATTTGATTTTTTCTTAACAATCATATATCTGCAAACGAACAAGGTTCATCTTTCTGTGAGCAAAAGATATATGCTAAATTTAATAATTGAATGGAAAATGAGCGTATCATAAATACTGCAGAGTTAACCAATTTAGAATTAACTTATAGTATATTACATAACGTGGAAGATAAGCTCTTTTGAACGAGTAATGTACACTCGACCAAAACCATTTCTCTGCTAAGTTGCTCATGCGCAATGCACTGTGGAAATGCAAACTACTGTGGAAATGTGTGTTCGCTGAGACTGGAGTAAATAACAAAAGTATTTTCTATGCTAACACACTAGTGTGGATAATGCCTACTTTCGAGGTTAGGTTATAGCAAAGATAATTAATTATAATTATTATATTATCTGCTCGTAGGAAACAGTCATTTTCGTCTATAATCATGTGAAAAATAAAATTAAAGAGTGATGCAGCTTTTGGATTTAAAAGAAATACATAACTAATAATTGCATGTAGCCAGAATTATTTCTAGGTTTTTTTTTAAGCTTGACGTATAATAATAAAATATTCGGCGCGACAGACCATTGCAGTGCAATAGCTTCTCGCAACCATTTGTATTGAGCATGTATATTTTTGCACACAAATGCCAGATCCGAAATTCACTTTCTTCGAGTCAAGCACACCACCACTTCAACCCCCTCAACACCATTACAACACTAACCCCCTACAAACATCCAGCCCAACTGTCCCCACCACATCACAGAGTTTCAGCTATATCGGATGAGCGCTCCCGCGAACAGACATACAGACACATTTTCATTTTTATATATTCAAATATATTTTTTATTTTATATTTAAAATAATAAACTCATATTTATGTGTCAATTTGCAAATATGAGTAATCAACATACTAACCAATCCAACGTCAACGTCGTTTGTTGGGTAGAGTTAAAATTTCTGACTTACTTGACCTTAGCGCTTAGGAAATCAGTTTGGCGCGTTGGTTAAAACTATGAATTAGATTGGCTCGGTTTTCATGAAGTTTAGATTTTTTAAAATCTTTATAATAACCTCGCGTGCCCGTGTGTTTGCTAGCTGGCCAAATCTTGTTATACATTTTTAACCCACTTCCTAAAGCCCGATTTTCTTTAAACTTTGCACACAAGTGTATTTCCGATGACAACACTTTTTATAAATATTTGGAAGTGATCGCCTATATAAACTTTGTACACATGTGTATATCCGACTAGAGAATTTAAATCAAAAATTTTTGTATATGATATTCCTGTGTATTATTAAACAATATAAATCAGTGACATTATGTTGTTGTTGTAAACAAACGAAGGATTGCTGGGTTAGCATGGTACCACCGACAATCGAAGGATCCGTAGTAAACGTTAAACTATACACAAAATAACATCCACACACCTGGGGTAAGGATACCTGGGAAGGCTGGGATTCATCAGACTCCCCTGAATCCAGCAAAGATAACGCGCAATACATAGGAAAGAACCTCGATAAATAATCCTCCAAGGTTAGACACGTGCGCTGAGGGATGATGGCCATGAGGAATTTGGTTGCTAGCACGGAACTCCGGATACATGGCACACTCCGGTTAAAAAGACGCCGTACCACAGCAAGAGGCTCTGTGGTGGTGGACCTTCCTTTCCTCAACAGACGAAACCACACCTAAGCGGTGGCGTGAGTAAACGTCCGTGCCATAACTCTCTTAACATTTACTCCATAAATCAATTTATTTCAGCGCGATCTCCTTACCGCGATCTCCTTAGAGATCGCTGACTTCTTCCCAGGAGATGAAAAAGATCCCCCTTTAGAAACGACAGAGAGCTTCATAAACTTCTGCTTAGCTCGTAACAAAATATTTGTGATCGGATGCAATGCGAACTCACAGCACTTAGTTTGGAGAAGCACCGACACAAACAGAAAAGGTGAGCAACTTTAAAACTCCTGTTCATTAAAAATTATTGTGATAAACAACGTGGGGAATGATGCAACCTTTATAAACGCCATACGGGGAGAGGTACTGGACCTTACCTTTTCAGACTCAAGCATGATCCACAAATGGCACGTAATTAAGGAGGCATCATTCTCTGGCCACATGTATATTAGATTTAATATAGAAAGACCTGGAAAGTCTTCTTAGACCAACTTAAACATAGCCTAACTAGCATTCGTACCCAAATTAACTCAATTTCTGATCTTGACAGCTCGGCAAACAAACTTACCGGGCAATCTTGAACGCCTACCACACAAGCGCCCCTTTTATTCGTATTAGGCGCACAAGAGACATTCCATGGTGGAATCATGAACTGGAAGATGAACGAAGAGAAGTTCGCAAACTATTTAATAAGGCCAAACGTACTTTCACCTGGACGACCTATAAAACTGCCCTAACTATATACAACGTGGCTATAATAAACAGCAAAAGAAAAAGCTGGAGAGAATTCTGTGAAAGGATCGATAAACTATCAACAGCTTGTCGAGTACACAAAGCTCTCTCCTTGTAAATCTCTACAGAGCCAGTTACAGCCTAGAATACGTTCCAAGGTGCTGGAGAGATGTGCATTATTATGTGCGCTGTTATTCTGAAGTAAAGGAGGTAAACAATCCCCCGATGATACCACGTCCTATCGACCTATCGTCTCACATCATTTATTCTAAAGTCCACGGAGAAACTAATAGGCCACTATATAAGGTCAAACTCCACCTTGTTACGATGGTAACAAGCCCCGGTAAAGGAGGATGGTTTGAGGCAACGGAGTTGTCATATCCTCAGTACAAGCTATTCCTTATCCAAGGTGGAACTGCGTACGCCAATGGATGCGTGGCTAAGAGGGAGCTTAGTCGGTAAAGGTATTGTAAACTACCGTTTTTCCCAGGTTAAAGTGATCCTTAAGAGCATCGATAAAATTTCAACAAATGGCCGTGGTAATTTGGACTAAGAGAAAGTCGCTAGCTCGACTAGGAGTGCCACTGTGCATGCAAGTGCTAGCGATTCCGGTAAAACCACCGCTAAACGGGTTGTAAAAACAATCTCTTCGATCATCAGGGCATACTGATCACAACGGGTCGTTAATCGATTTAAGGAAGAAGGTCTTACGACCAGTTTCTTCGATTAGCAGCGCCACTGGGCATGTTGGCCCTAGCGAATCTGGCAGCAGAGCTGCAGCGGCTATAGCTGCTGTTTCCCATCCGACAAGCGGCGCTACTGGGCACGCAAGGTGGAAGGATGAGACGGGTAAGGTTAGATCATTGGGTCAATCTAACCTGACTGCTTGCTGTAGGGAGGAGGGAGGGAGGACAGACTTATGAGTACCATAAGGGTGCTACAGTCGATGCTGCATTACGCGAAGGGTGCGTCCGTTACCCTTACGAAGCGGTTCCCCGGGGATAATATAACCCTTGATCTCATCGTAGAGCCTTGAGTTATACGCGGACTTATTAGAGGTCTACAGAATCAGGCAAGTAAGTTGATTTTTAAAAGCAAGGAGTAAGTGCCAAGAGCGGCCTGCTTCATCAGCACGACAATTAACTTTCTTCCAATTCCAGAATTCATAACAAAGGACCTGGTGGCCCTGCAAGTGGAAGTTCCGCCCGAGAGGGTCGTGTGTGCTTCAGCATACTTCCCGGGCGGTCCAGGAGCTAATAGAGGACTTTTAGAGCAGAAACCTCCAGTACGCCATAGGTTGCGATGCGAATGCACATCATGATGTCTGGGGCAGCAGGGCATCAAAAGGATTGAGTGCATTTTAGAATATCTTATTAGTAATAATGTAGAAATCCTAAATAAGGGCTCTCAACCAACCTTTATAAATGCGATCCACAAAGAGGTACTCGACCTCACACTCTCCAGTCCATTTATCTCCAACATAGTTGAAAACTGGCATGTGTCTGATGAAGCCTCGCTGCAGACAATTAGCACATCAGGATTGACATTCATAGTCATGACACATGTGTCTTCTACACACGATCCTAAGTCTTCGGACGATCCTAAGTATCAGGGACCTATCCTCTCTAAATTAGATATGCTTGTCACACATATAGAGTCCACAGGAAATCTAGATGAGGCAGAGTACCAATTAAATGACGTGCTACTTACTTCCTATCATGACAATTGTGTCCTTAAAACCAGTTTGTGTAAACGTACGGTTCCCTGGTGGAACGACCATCTGGGTAATACCGTGACGTTCATTTCCAGGTTCATTTCCCAGGTTCGTCTACTCGTGTACCATACACGTACCTGAATTCAGCTAAGCAAAGGGTCTGTATTAATAGTAGGGTAAGTAGTTTATTCGGTAAAATTTTCAGTCCGGATAAGGTAAATGGGCAGTAGGCTCTTTTAAGCCGTTCAAAGCTCCCGGCTGTGATGGGATCTTTCCAGCACTGCTACAGAAGGCGATATCTCTCATCCTACCGTGTATGTTTGCTTTATTTAGGGCCAGCTACAACATGGTACGATGTCACTTTAACAAAACTGATGTGGGCTCAGAGACAGAGCACATTCTCTGTAAATGCCCAACATTACTTTGGCTAAGGAGACGCATCTTTTACAAGGAAATGTTCTCGACAGCGGAGTTGAGAAGTCCGCCACTATGAAGATAAATGTACTATTGTTCATTAGGGAGTTGTTACGTCGATTAGAACAAACAAACCCTATGATAAAATATATTCCTTCAGGTCGCAGTGTAATGGGCTGGGGTAAATATAAAAAAAAAAGTTCAAACACGCTCCAACTAAATCCCCTAACTCCCTAAACACCAGTCAAAACGCATATCAGACTGGCAAATCCACTGTGAAACAGCACTACATGAGCTGACAACCGAAATCGAAGATACACTTCGTAACAAAGAAATGTTATTATGAGCCTTCATTGACATACAAGGCGCTTCGAAGTAATTCAAACCACAGGCTAGAGCAAGAGGATTGGTCAAAAGCATGCTAAAAAGCAGAAAAATTCGTGGCTCGTTCGGTGACGTAACCATCACAATAGCGGCAGCCCGAGTCTGCCCACAAGGCGGTGTCCTATCGCCTCTTCTGTGGCTTTTAGTGATAGACCAGCTACTCGACAGGCTAAAGAATAACGGGTTAACAAACATTAGCTATGCAGATGATCTGGTTCTAGTGCCAAATTCGAGAACACGCTAACAGAACGGATGCGATTTGCTCTCAAACTAGTGAAGGACTGGTGCAAAGAGTTTGACCTAAGCATCAATCCAGAAAATATAGTTTGCACACTTTTCACAAAAAGGCAAAAAATAACGTTTCCAGCACTACAAATTGTCAAAACCTTTCAATTAATGCAAAAAACCAAATATCTATAGGTTGTGCTTGATAAAAAAACTGACATGGAACCCCCACATATCATATATTAGTAAAAAAGCTAACAAAACTTTTTTTACCTGCCAACGTTTGATAAACAAAACATGAGGAATAAGCCACCAAGTCACCTTATGGCTATACCAAACGGGTGCAGTAAAGACCTGCCCAACGGCAGCTCTGGAAAAACTTCTGGGGAATCCACCCCTACACATACATATCAAAAGCAATGCTGGATCAAGAGACATCAAACTAAACATTTTTAATCATAGTAAAGCAAAAAGACCAGTACACACCAACATCACATGATAAAAAAACCAATTTTCGATAAGAAATTTCGAAATTTTCTATAAGAATACCCGAACGAAATCAAGTTGAAAATATTATAAAATTCCACACCATGCATCCATCCGGTACACATATGGATCAAAAACAAACATATGAACTGTAGCAGGGGTTTTCGGACCTTGAATTAAAGTGCGAATACCCCTAGGTATTCCAGGCGGAAGCCAAAAGAAGCCTGTGCACTAGAATGTATCCAAAGAAGGTACAGAAGAACCGAGGTCTATGTGATCTCAGACAGTCAAGCAGCACGGCTAGCGCTAAAAACTCCAGTCTTTTATTCTGAAAGAACGTGGAGGCCAAAACCAACAAAATCACTCTAATGTGGTCTCCCGGACACTCAGGCATATGAGGAAATGAGGCAGCAGATCTCTGTGCAAGAGAAGGAGAAGAAGGAGCCTTCACCCGAACCCAGTGTTGCCTATTCTAAAAGCCTCATCAAAAACAAAGTTAAAGAATGGGAGAACACTGCCATCGAAGCGGAATGGGTATCATCGACTGGGATGAGACAGGCAAAAAAGCTTCTTAAATACAACATTAGTCTTATGGACCGGGCCCTCAAACTGGACCTGGTACTTGACGCGACACGGCCCATTCCATGGTCATCTCTTGAAAATGGGTAAATCCCAATCGAATCGCTGCCGATTTTGTAACGAGGCAATACCTTTCACATGTGCAGCTCTCACCCGGAAAAGAATAAAGCATTTCAAGGCTAAATGCCAAACAAATCAAATTGGTGTGGTGGCGTGGTGATGTGGTGGCGTTTACAAAGTAACTGAGCACAAGAATTTTACAGCCCACTTACAATAACAATAACGCAAGCTACTTTAATTCATCTTGTATGTTTGTGTGTAGTTATGTTTTCCTAATTAATATAAATCCTTTAAAATCGAAAAGTTTAATTAATTATTGTATTATTGTGATCTTCTTTATGGAACACAGCAAAGATTTTATCCAAATTATCTAGTTTTGTACTAGTTTTGAAAATAAATTTGATGTTCAGTTCGAACCTTCGAAGATGGTCAAGTGGCAAAATGTTGCCACTCGGTTTACTAATGCAATAAATAATAAATATTTTAATTATTTTTTTTTTGACATCGGAAAAACAGATTCTTTCGAACTGATTCCAATGATTTCTCAACGTTGAACAAAAACATACCATACAGGGCAAATCGGAAGACAATATTAAACAGCGTTTTGTTATTGTCGTCTGAATTATCATGACATCCATTTGCCGTTCTGTGCTCAAAGTATTTGAAAGCGAACACTTACCCAGCTAATACTAATGAACGAACGAACCACCAGCGTCAAGCCCGACTGCCGGCAAGGTTTCGATGCCACTATGTCAGGTCGTGGCAGACAGTCTTTATTACTTTTAATGTCCACTGATGAGTGTGTGTGGTTTGTACCAAACAAAAACTTTTCCTTGCATCCAGAAATATTTGCGTTGCATGATAGATGGACAATGATCTTCTTTACATTTTTGTATTTTCTCTTTTAATGTTAGCCGGAAATGGATAGTGCACATCAACCAACGACGCAAATGCAGTGATCGTCATCTACTAGCAAGTTGAATTTTTACAACCATCGACAGTGGTTACAAGTTAAGTTTAAAGGTGGATGGTTATCTATGTAATATGGAGCAGTGTTTTTTAATTCAAGCCAGACAGGACGCTACCGTTCGACTTTTTGTTGGAATGACTGTAGATAAGATTTATGCAGCTTGGAGGGGGAAAGTCGCAAGTGCTGGATCACATCACATCGTCACGGTGTAATTTTCTGTGGTTACATGCATAAAAAGTTTCAGTTTATTATGGTTTTGGTGTTGCTTTTGTTGGTAATACCTTTTGTTGATGTGCTGAATGGGGCGCAGAAAAGCCACATCGGTTCGCCATTCATATCCTTATGGGTTGGTTGATAAAGATTGTGCCAGCATGTGTGGATTCAGTAAGTTTAGCAGGACGGGCTTTGCAAAACAGGGTAACTTGAATCGGATTTGGGCTAAACGAGGGTAGCAGCATGATTGATGAATGAGAAGAGCCAGCACACACGTGGTGAATAAAAAATTTAAATTGATTTATTATTCAACGCAGCCCTGGGAACAGCTGCAGAACAACAGAATACCGACGTTATTTCTAGTTTTTATAATCTATATATATAAAAGTTTAACTCTTTATGGGTACTAGTGGTCAAAATTTGACCATAATCATTATTGAAAATTTGTGGAAAACATATATGAATTTGCATGTTTGGAACTTTGTTTTCCTACTCTTATAAATTCGTTAATTGTATATCTAATACCATAAACTTTTATATGTGCTTACAATACAAAACAGTTCAGAACCAATTTAATTAAATAAAAAATAAATTCAATAAAATAACGGTAAATTGCAATTTAAAACCCCTGATTAATTTATATGAATCAAACATTTAAATTTCAATAAATAATCTTAATTGGATCTTACTTAATAGTAGTTATAATTAATACAAAAATGGACTTCCACGACAACGTCGTCAACGACTGTAGCGGCTTGATTCGAGGCACAATTTCAAAAAGTTGAATTTTGAACTTCTAGCAACTGCTCCAAACGCTAACATAAAGGTTATTAAAAACCGTTCTGTTTCCAATTTTTTTATTAACATCACTAAACCTCGTCAACAGCTACCAAACAAAAGAAAATAAAAAACAACCAATAAAATTATTCGTGTAAATTCTCTAATTGATACACAAAGTGCAAAGTTTGAATAAAATCGCCGAACATTTAAAAAAAAAAAATGGGAGCCCCCTTATCCTGATCACTTAAAAATTTATTATAAAAAGTGTTTCCATCGGAGATACACATGAGTCTATAAAATTTAAAGAAAGTCGGGCAAATTTTTTAAAAATTTATATGGAAGCCCCTCGGCTCCAAATTTTCAAATTTTTACAAAAAGCGTTGTCAATCGGAGATACATATGCATATAAACTTTGAAGAAAATCGGGTACATTTTGTAAAATATTTATATGGGTGCCCCTGGACCCCGGGGTACGATCACTTCCAAATTTTTACAAAAAGTATTGTCCATCTGATTACAAGGACTTCTGAGCAGGGGGTTCGTGATTCCAATCCCAGTAACACCAAAAGTATTTTTCATGGTGTCCCACCTCTCGCGAATGGGTGACAAATGTTCCGAGAGTAATATACTTGTCACGAAATGCTTCTCAATTCGCAGTTCGGATCCGGCATTAAATTGTAGGTCCCCTCGATTTGTGTGCAAAAATATACATGCTCAACACAAATGGTTGCGAGAAGCAAGGCCTTGGACCGCAATGGTCTGTCGCGCCGAATATTATTATTATACTAGCTGACCCGACAGACGTTGTCCTGTCCCACTTTCAATAAATTTGTTTGTAATCGTTTTGCGAACTTGTGAAAAGCTATTTGTTTTGCGATATCGAGTGACAGTATTAGTCACATCATTGTGTTACATTTTTTAATTTTGGGTCTTTTAGGGTCTTTTGGGGTTCTTTTGGGGGTCTTTAATGATTTTTGGGGATTTTGAGGGACTTTAGGAGGTCTTTTTGTGATTCTTTTCGGGGTCTTTTGTGGTCTTTTGGAGATCTTTTTGCCCACAAAATCAAAGAAGAAGCTGTCAAATGACATTTGCGCACGTAACCAAAACAATTGGAATCTATTGGAACAGAAATGAAATAACGACTTTTGCTGGACAGATCTTGAATCAACACAAATTTAATATTATTTTAAGTTAGGCTGGAATGCATTTTTCCAAAGTTTTCATTTCACCGAAAACATTCAATAGAGTTATTTCCTCAAAATATATCCAATTTATCGTTTTCCAAATTTTCCCGCCGGGAACATAACGAACAAAACAATTTTTGCTGTTTATCCGAATTTTTCGACTTTCCTTTGTAATTTTCTTTTTTTCCTAGGACTATAACTAACAAAACAAAAAAAGAATTACGCTAATCAATCGTTCGAATCGTGAGTTATGGTCGCGAGTTCATACAAAAATCCTATGGAAAACAGCACTTTCAGTTTCCGAATTTTACAATTTTCCGGGCATCTTTTCTATTTTTTTTTCACTTTAAAACCTATTCTCATACCTACCAAATATACTTAAAAAAAATTTCATAACAATCGGTCGAGCCGTTTCGGAGCAGTTGAGACCCAAACACCGTGACACGAGATTTTTATATATTAGATTATTTATATGCTTGGTACAGCGTAGGCGTTAAGGAAAAGGAGGAGAAAAGTGGAGATGTCTACGAGCTTGCGTTTTGAATGTCTGTGGATCATAGTGATGTCGGAAGACAAAGCTTGGCAGATCATTCCACATACGTGTTGTACGACTTTTGATAGTCGATTCGAAAATATTAAAAGTTGGTATGTTGTTATATTATCAAATGCGATTGAATTACCAATGTGGCAACCCGTTTTTAACCCTAGAAGGGTAATCATATTTTTTAGTACATTACATTCGTCGATTCGACGAAGTAATATTGAACTCTAATTTTCCGGAAAAGTTTTTGACAAATTCTTATAAATTTAAATAACTTACTTTTTTAAATAAAAATCCGAAATAGTTGTTTTTTTTTAATATGTGATTCTCTCTTTTTTCAAGCGTACACATTTCATAAAAAAGTTGAAACTTAAAAATTACTTCACTATATATAAAAAAAAAATTATTTTGAGCATTTTATGTAAAATTTAAATTAATGCTTTCTGCACATGCTCTCGTTGTATCTACCACATGTTGACTTAGGCATGCGTCGTTTTATGTACGGACAATATTTGCAAATTTTTCTGTTTTTTATTTTTATTGAACTTACGTTGTCCTCTGTTATCGGTTCTTTACTCCCGGTGCTATTATTTTCAATCCAAGCCAAAATCCTGGCATGTAAATTTGTTGCTTGTAAGCGCTTCTTCATCCAAGTCGCGAATGCAGCCTCCGTTTGACTGGCTTCAAGATTCAAGATGCCGTAAAACATAAATATGGGACATCTATTCAATTTACGGGAACGTGACATGTTTCTACACATGTTTTCAGGACATTTCTGAACAAAAATTTCCCACAAATATCTTACTGGTTCTAATTTGTCAGTAATAATATTTGGTCTCATAGATTTATCATCAAACCGCAAACACCTGATAAAAAATGTATATCGAGCTTCACTCATTGTGGAAATGTACCTGTTTCCAGGGTAGGAGCAATTAAAGTTCCTCAGTTGTCAGATGATTATCTTTTAGTGCGGCTGTCAAAACTAAAATTCCTATAAGAGCTTTTATTGCAGAACTATTCGTCAACATTATAGTGGCATTTTCGACTTCAAAGTCTGACTTTTTGGTCTCAATTTGAATAAAATCGGGTTTTAGGAAGTGGGTTAAAAATTGTTCACAAGATTCTACTAGCTAGCCAGCCAGCCAGCCATGGACACACGAAGTTAATACAAAGAATTTAAAAAGTTTTTGTATATTAAAAATCTAATCGAACACAAAAAGTTACATAGAAGGTAATGTTCGTCATTTCGACGAACATTTGGACCATTATTTCCCAAGCAATTAAGACATCGAACGCTCGCATACTACAAGAACTTAGAGATGACTAACGTGACACGAAGATAAAACGCCATCAGAGAGAAGAGTAACGAAATAATTGAAAAAATAAAATTGATGTTCGTCGAATCGACGAAGATTACCCTTCTAGGGTTAAAAATCAAACGACAACATAAATTTTATTTTTTATTAAAAACTATATTGAATATTGCTAGAGCAATCTTATTAAGTGGATGAGATAATGATTCGCCGCAGGGGGAAAGTGAAAATAGTGTTAACTATTATTAAGAAAGAAGGTTTTTATGCGATTGATATAATTTAATGGATTTGTCAAACCAAAAGTAAGTTAATTATAATGTATATGATTGTTAATAAAAGTTTTTAAATGCGTTAATCTCTGTTTAGATTTTTGGAATTATTGGAATAAAAAACTAATAAAACATAATTTTTAAAGGTTATGTCAATAAAAACAGAAAATTTCAAATTACATATATACATTTAAAAATATATAAAATTAAAATATATTATAATAAACAAATAACAAATTATATACGAGTACGTACGCGCTAGACAACTTTTTTGTAATTAATTATTATTTTTTTTATTTTTTGAATGTAAATTCATATAAATTCACTTGAAATAATTTGTGTGATCTGATAGAAAAGTTTCATTATCGCGAGTCGATAATTTTACAATCTGTTCGATTTTCGAAAATTCGAAAGTACAACATCCCGACCTGATATGGCAATTGTACTCAAACTTAGGGCGAATAAAAGCCTTGTAGATAGTAGCAAGATCAGAGGGAGTGAAATATTTCTTGCACCGGGTTAGAAAACCTAAACATTTCGCAGCATTTCTTTTAAAATGCGATTAGGTACGAGTTACGAAACTCGTTTATCACACTAGTTTGCGGAACTCGTTTATCGCAGTTAAACGAGTTTACTACATCTGATTTTGACATTCGATGGAAATCTTTGTTTTGTTGAAAAAATTCAATTTGACAGCCATAGGGGTCGGCAATGGGTTGCACCCCCTAGCTTTGAAGAAAATATACAATTTAATTAATTAAATAAGAAGTTGCTTTATTGAATGGTTATTGTCATTTGTTATACATAATGTATGTAAATAATTGTAATATGTTTTATGCACTTAAATGTAAACTTTGGAAAAAGTCATTTTTTGAATAAATACACTTAAGGCGTCTAGGTTGTTGTCCACAATTTTGTCATTTTACTTGACGTGAAGTGGACTTACCTATAATTTAAAATTATATGAAATAGTTGCAACCCCTAAAAATAACCCAGCCGGCGACCATGTTGACAGCAGGAGGAGTATCCTCACTCTAGCCTATGCATAATATAGTGTTGTAGAGCTACAGAACGATTTATAATCTTCTCTATAAACTATAAACGATAAACTAGTCTAAGTATGCCAGTCTGTCAACACGAAAAAAGAGCTATGAACTACGCCGATTATTATTGTGTATTATATATCTATTTTGGTATCCATTTAATATACGATAATAATATGTTTAATATTACCTCACTTCCGCTGACTTAATAACAGCCTTTGGTGGTGCATCCCAATAATTTGGCGCCGGTGGAACCCATTGCTTGAAGACTTGATAATTTCCCTCGAGTAGCTCCATTCCTTCTACAATTTCCTCATCAGATTCGTCATTCATTTTCTCAAAAGAGAATTATAGAGACACTAACGAGAACATACACAGGGACGTGCACCGTACACACACTGTCACATACATTCGCTGTCACGAAACACAAACTACCCGCACTCTAATGATAAGCACGTGTATTTTTTGAAATAATACTTTGGTGCTATTAAATGATCTTGAGATTCATTTTGTACTTATTGCCGTACTCACGCACCTTATTCCACGTCAGGACATCTTTTCAATCGCTTTGTCATGCGCGAGACAAATATTTGCAATTATCACTATTGCGCTATTTGCACGTCTTAGTATATGTGCAACAAAGCAAGTAAGAAAACAAAAGAACAACGCCAATATTCGATTCGATTCGTAAGACTCCTAGTTGCTAGCACATTCGCAAAAACACTTCCGTACCGCACAAGAAATCCAAATTGAATCTAATCAGAAGACGCGAGCGTGCAATGCCGCAGCGTTGAGCCACCACACGGTGTTTCGGGTTTTGCATCATGGCCGTGTGTTTGTTCACATTTAGTCCTTGTTCTTTCTCTTTTGGTGTTCTCTGTTTTGGTTACGATTTTAATAAGTGTGTGTATTAGTGTGCCTGTATGTGTTTATGTTTACGAAAAGAATGTCGAGTACAGGCCACACGGTGGCGGTATAACTGGTAACGAAACGCACAAGAATTAGGGTTCGAAATGTTTTTTGGGGTTCACCGCCGCATATTGACAAAATTATGTTTGCTAGCATATATTTTGCTTTGTTCGATATGTTGCCACTGCAGCAGCCGAATGAAGATCATGAAAAAGGACTTAAACATCGACGAACTGTGTATGCGCTTGTCAGGACATTGCTACAGATTAAATAATGAAAACCACAGTGAAACAAAACTTATTTTTCTTGGACAATTTTAATCAGCGGGTGTTGATGCGAGTTGATGTGTATTTGCGTATAAATTATAAAAATCAAAACTCTAATGCATACTAGTAGAAGTAGAAGTAGAATTGGGCAATTAAAGTTGTAACCCAAGAATATATTACAATTCTTTTTTTGCTTGGTTGATCACAAAAATTTAATTTTAATTTAAAACGTTTAGTATTGTGCGTAGTAGTCTGCTATGATCTGAAACCAATTACAAACTCGCGTTAAGTTTTTTTTTGTGATTTGTAAATGTTTATCCAATTCTGAGTTATGTTTAAAGTTTCAAGTCTCTAGCGCAATCGAAAGTTAGTTTAAAATCAATTACAAAATTCCACCCAAGCAGACAGACATACATGAAAGCGAGCTAATAAAAATGTTTTAAAGAGTATACCAAATCATTAGAATAAACCAAATATGCGTATGTTAGTATATGGTCAGCAATTGTGTGAAAAATTGAAACTGGAAAGATGCACTTAATTTTTATAGAGAGACTGTAGTTCTTAATAGAACGGCGTAGTCTGCGTTTTCCCGAGCAGTTATAGCGATAACAAAACCAGATCCAGAAGTATTCTTACGTAGACTACAGTTTCAGTATTTTCTTTTGAGTACATGATCAAAAATTCCATGGCAAAGTATCGCCTTCAAAATCTTGTAATTGTTTTGCTACTTGGTTGCTTGGTTAACATTCAACATTTATGTTACGTTTATGGCAATTCCAGCAAAGCATTAGAATTTTTCTAGAAAAAAAAATTATTTATAAGCAAGAAAATCGTATGTCTCTGTTTTGAATTGATTGTCCCATTGTACACCACGTCCCTCTGCTCTTTTCGAGTACGTGCTGTAAGTAATTTACCCTTACGCGTGTTCACAGTAATTTGCACACGCGTTGCGCCACTAGGGTGGCCCTTGGTTCTTCAATAATTTTGAGTTCTTCATGTGGCTCTAAAATGAACATTGAAACGAACTAAAGCAAGTCCATTTCATACCAGCCTTAGAAAACGCGTACTTTTTTCACGCAAGGACAAAAAGGGGTAGTTGTTTTGCAGAGAGTGATGAGCGAAAGAGAATGTTTTGCTTACATATTTTTATCTTTTTCGTACAGTCGTCCGGCCTGGAATTTTTGAAAGAAATGCGAATCAGTGAGTAAGAGATGCACGATGCAGTTAATAGGCTAAAAGACTTTATTAAAATTAATAATTTATTGCATAAACAAATAGCAAAAAAATCCGGATATGGCGAATATCATTGAACTTATTAATAAACTCTTAAGCGCATTTTTTTTTTGTGTAAATGGAGAATATCCGCTAAATTCCTTATACTTAGGACAATAATATAAATCGCAACTGTAAAATCGTTAAAAACTTTGCAAAACAGAACAGAGGACAATCTTTAGAATTAATTCATGTTTATATTTGATTTCTGAATGCCTGGTCAGAATAACCTTCAAACGGATAACGAAATAGAACCGTATTCAAAATGGCAACAACTCTTACAATCGAGAAGACGCGCCACACAATTTCTTTTATGATTTCTCAAATTTGTTTATCGGTTTACAGTGCACGTGGGTGCTCTGAACTCCATTCTTTATACATCTGCATGTATACAGAATAACACTTTTACATTAACTCGCATCGACATAGGACTTAGAAAATCGTCTGATGAAGGCACATGGTACTGGACTAGACACAAATGTATCGAATTTGAAGGCAACGCCATGTGATATGCTTGCTATTCGGTAGGTTAGCCTTCGTTGTTGTTATTTTACCAATTGGGAAGTTTGTACAAATACAAATTTCCACCCTTAAATCGTAGACGTTACCGTTCGAAGAATCAGATTTTAAGTGTGAATGCGACAGAGGGACAAACAAAGGGAATATCCAATGCTAAATGCTATGAAATAAATAACATTGTTTTCGTTCTTTAGTTCATTTGCGAGACTTTTTAAATTCTCTATATTAACTTCGTGTGCACGTGGCTGCCTGGGTGGATGGCTGGATGGCTGGCTGGCTGTTCAGATTTTCTAATCAATTTTTAACGCACTTCCTAAAGCCCGATTTTATTAAAATTTTGCACACATATGTATTTCCGGTGACAATGCTTTCTTTTAGTGATCGGGCCCCGGGTTTGTGGGGCTCCCATACAAATTTAAAATAAAAATTACCCGATTTTTTTTCAAATTTTACACACATGTGTATACCCAATAAACAATCCTTTTTCTAAAATTTGGTAGTGATCGGGCACCGGGTTCGGCCCTTATATATTTTTTAAAATATCTTATAGTGGCATCAGATACCGTCGTACTTTAATGACTGTGTGCGGTGTGTTTTGGCTTGCTTGGTTTTGGTGGTGGAGAGAGAGAGAAATTTTAGCTCACGCACAAATGAACACAGCAAATGAAACGAGACATAAATGTTTTATGCTTAATTCAACTTACTTACTTATTTACTTATTTTGGGGATCTGCATTGCGATTGATCGGGAAACTACTGACTCAAAACTTGGTTTTGGCCAGTAGCGCAACAATCAAGTTCGTGATGTAGTGCTTGCTCTACCTCCTCGTGGTGGTCTCCGGGCAACTATGTGTATAAATCCTTATACATGTAGGCTAAAACTGCAAGTGCGAACGGTCTAGCGTTTCTAGTCTAGGTAACGTGGGCTGGCCCCCTTTGGTAGCGAAAAATACCCGCTACTGAAACTGACACAACGCCTCGGATAAGTAATGATCGAATAATGACGACTTTTGGCTATTGTACCCGGACTAAGATTGGTTTCTGGAATGTGAGGACGCTCCTTGACTCTGGGAGTGAAGGACCTCAAAATGTCAAGATTTCTTCAACTGGAACGTGAGTTTCTTCGATATAATTTGGAGTGAAGTAAGATGGTTCGACGCGGGAGAGTACCAATCCCCAACGTGTAACACTGTGCTACTCTACTCTGGCAAACCCTCCGGCAGTCCCCGTGAATCTGGAGTGGGTCTGCTGCTAACGCCAAGAGCACGTAGAGGACTAATTTCCTGACACCCGCATAGTGATAGGATCTTATCGGCCAGATTTCGGACTAGAGTACGGCGCGTCACGATCATACAGTGCTACGCCCCAACGAATCACTCAACTGAGGATGAAAAGGACAACTTCTACAATCAACTAAACGCTGTTTTCAACGCAACGCCGAACGGAGATATCGTAATCGTGATGGGGGACTTGAATGCCAAGTTTGGCAACGACGATGACGATTTGTTGATTTCTGCAACACCAACAACCTTGTCATAGGAGACACCATGTTTGAGCATTAGACTTGCCACAAGGTCAGCTGGGTGTCAACTGACAGGCAATCATCATCCAACCAAATCGACCATGTGGCGATCAGCCGACGTTTTAGGAGCTGTCTGTTCGACGTCCGAAACAGACGAGGAGCCGACATGGGTATGGTACATGATCATCAACTTATGGTAGCTACTGTCCAGTTACGTACTGCATCAGTTCATAGAATCCGCAATATCATCCGAATGCCTAGGTATAACATCGACCGGCTAAAGATCCCCTCAGTATTCCAACAATTAAGGGATCATTTATCGCAAGGAGTGGAGGCAATCAGCAGCTTACTGCCGACAACCATCCAGGAACATTGGAAGGCAGTGAAAAATGTTCTCAAATCTGGAGCTGAAAGTATTGTTGGTAGAAGCCAGGCAAGGCACAGCACGTGGCTTACCGAAGATACCTGGAGGCGGATTGAAGAACGTAAGATACTTAAAGCTCGTATTGTAGATATCCCAGCAGCAGCGAGGAGCGAGCTAGAGTCCATGTATCGAAGAAAAATGAGAGAAGTGCAGCGTAGTGTAAGACGTGACAAGCGTAACTATATTAACAACCTGGCCTCAGAAGGAGAGGAAGCCGCGAGCAGGTGCGATAGCAGAACCGTTTACAGAATCACCAAAGAGCTGACAGGTGGTCACCGCTCTAGCCAACATCCGGTGAAAGGCCTAGATAAAAACGACATCAATAAAAATACAATTCAGTAAATAAGTAAGTAAGTTGAATTAAGCATAAAACATTTATGTCTCGTTTCATTTGTGCGTGAGCTAATATTTCTCTCTCTCTCCACCACCAAAACTATGCCGACTGCGCAGCACAGACCGCACACAATCATTAAAGTACGACGGATATTTAAAAAAATGTATAAGGGCCTTGCGGCCGAACCCGGGACCCGATCATTACCAAATTTTAGAAAAAGTAATGTTTATTGGGTATATGCATGTGTGTATAATTTGAAAAAAATCGGGTAATTTTTATTTTAAATTTGTATGGGAGCCCCACGAACCCGGGGCCCGATCACTTTCAAATTTTAAAAGAAAGTATTGTCACTGTGTCACACATGTGTGTAAAAAATTTCAGGAAAATCGGGTTTTAGGAAGTGCGTTAAAAATTGATCATTAAAAAAAATTGTATGGGAGCCCCCGACGCCGGGGCCCGATCGCTTCAAAAATTTTACAAAAAGTTTTGTCCATCGGAGATACACATGCGTATCAATAAAATCGGGCTATGGGAAGTGGGTTAAAGAATGATCAGAAAATCTGACCAGCCAGCCAGCCAGCCACCCAGCCAGCCACGTGCATGCGAAGTTAATATAGAGAATTTAATTAGGAAACTGTGTATACACCGTGTCGTGCTCGGTTCACAATAAAAAACACAAATTACAGAGTAAAATTACCCCGGGTGAATAAAAAACACAGTGTAAATTTTTGACTTACACTGCTCGCTCGGGTTGAATAAAAGAATAGACCCATTACTTAAAGATGAAATGGAATGTTCATAATCGATTGGACTTTTATACTATTACGCACATTCATGGTAACTTTGTGAAATGGCATTAATAATGATTGTGTAAGTCGGAGTAATGTAAATTTATGCTTGAGAAATGATGTGAAACAGAAATTTTCTGTTTTCGTTCGTTATTAGAAATATTGACATTATTAATAACCGTGTAAGTGCCGAGTTAAAAATATGGCGACGCAAACTCGTAGTGCTTCCATGAACAGGCAGAATAGATTTTGCAATCAAAATCCACCACCCACCCAAAACCGAGCAGCGCAGCACACACCGCACGCACACCGCACACAGTCATTAAAGTACGACGGTATCTGATGCCGCCACTATATTTATTTAAATGTATTAAATATTTAAAAAAAATGTAAAAGGGCCTTGCGGCCGAACCCGGGCCTCGATCACTACCAAATTTTGGAAAAATTATTGTTTATTGGGTATACGCATGTGTGTAAAATTTGAAAAAAATCGGGTAATTTTTTAAAATATTTGTATGGGAGCCCGAGGTCCGGTTCAATAAAATCGGGCTATGGGAAGTGCGTTAAAAATTGATCAGAAAATTTGACCAGCCAGCCACGTGCACGCGAAATTAATATAGAGAATTTAAAAAGGGAAAAATATACGGAAAAAATATAAAGGTTTACCTGCAAAATGGGCCCAAATTAAGATACGAAAAGCAGTGCTAATCACAATCCAACTTTAATTGATCGCATCATCGAGTTTATTAATACCACAACAAAAATTGTCTATGCGTTAAATCGAAAAAAACCCGACAATTGTCATTTGTCTTTAATTTCATTTTAACTATTTCTGGCTTTCTGCACCTAACTTCATTTCTTAATGTATTTGTGTGGCATAAATACGAAATTATTTTAAACCACCAAATACAAACACGTCACTGGGGTTTTTTAAAGTTTGCCTATTTTTAAATGCTTTTATATTTACTTGACTAAGTCTTTCTGTCGGTTTATATGTCATTCTGTCACGCTTTTTTCATTATAATGCTGTGAGTTGACGGTCTTGTACGCGTTTTTGTGGAAGACTTTCCGGAGGCGGAGGAGGGTCTTGAGGTGGTCTCGAAGCGGTCTTAAGAAGGTAGTCTTGAGTGGCTCTTGAGGAAGTTTTGGGAGGGTATTGAGTGGAATTCTTGATGGGGTCTTGAGGGATTTTTGATAGGTGTTTAGTGTGTTATTAAGAAGGTTTTAAGAAGATTTTGAGTTGTTCTCGAGGGGTTTATTGAGGGGAGTCTTGAGGAGGGTCTAGAGACGATTTTTAGAGGGTCCTGATGGGGTCTAGCGGTGGTCTTAAGATGGTTTTAAGGGATTCTTAAGGAGTCTTTAGGAGGTTTTTAGAGGCGACTTGAGGTGTCTTTAGTGAGGTGTTTAGGTGGTTTTTAGTGGAGCTTAAGGGGCTTTTGAGAGGGTTGTGAGTGGATCCTGGAGGGGGTCTTGAAGAAGGTCTCGACGGACGTCTTAAAGGGGGTTTTAAGAGAAGGTGGTTTGAGGACGCCTTGAGAGGGTTATAAAGAGGTCTTAAGTGGTTTTTAAGAGGTACTTGAGGAGGAGCCTTGACGGGTTTTTTAAATGAGTCATAAGGAGGTTTGAAGGTGGTTTTAAGGTGTATTTTGTGATATTAAAAGGTTTTTAGGGGTTTGAATGGGGTCTTTAGGTGATCTTGACGGGGGTCTTTAGGTGGTATTGTGGCGGGTCTAAACGGGGTTTCAAGAGGATTTTGTGGTGGTCTTCAGGTGTTCTTAAGTAGGTCTTAACAGGCATTTGTGGGTATTTTGAGAGAGCCATGAGTAGGATCTTTCGGAGTTGTGAGTGGAGTCTTGAGGTCTTATTAGGTTTTCTCGACGGGTCATGACGGGGGTCTTGAGGGTATTTTGAGAGAGCCCTGAGTGGGGTCTTGAAGGGCTCTTAAGATTAAAGGGATTCTTGATGTGGTGTTTAGGTGGTCTTGAGTGAGGCTTAAGGTGGTTTTAAGAGGGTTGTGAGTAGAGTTTTGATGGGTCTTTAGGTGGTCTCGACGGGTGGTCTTAAGGGTATTTTAAAATAGCCCTAAGTTGGGTCTTGCGGTGGTCTTGAGTGGCTCTTTAGAGGATTTAAAGGAATTCGTGAGGGGCTCTTGAGAGGATCTTCAGTAGGGTCTTTAGGGAGTATTGAGGGGGGAAGTCTTGAGGGGGGTCTTGAGTATGGTTTTTTAGGAGGGTTTTTCGGAGTTTTGCGGGGGGTCTTAGGGGGGTTTTAAGAGGATTTTTGGTGTCTTCAGAGGGTCTTGAAGGGATCCTTGTGGCTCAAATAAAGCACAAAAATTCAAAGCACCACGTTAAGCATTTGAGTCTCTTTTAACCTGCTTTTGAACTTCAAATGCTTAGTGTGGTGCTTTTTTTGAGCCTCAAATATTCCAGATTTCCATTAAAAACATTGCAGCAATTTTAATTTGTTTTATAACAGTTCTAGGTGCTCCAGATCTACCACCTATTTTATTTTCTACCTTTTATGGGGCTAGTTATACTTTAATAAAAAAAATTTAAAAAAAAATAATTTTTATTATTATTTTATTTACAATATATTTTTACAATCACTCAAACTCTCTCGAAATGTAAACCAATAAATAACGCACATGTTATGCATTGCTGGGAGGAGTAGGGTGCGCTATTTATGGACAGCATACAGCATGGACTCCTGATTTTACCTACAAACAAACCAAATGGAATTAGGAAACCTTAGTACTCTGTCTCTATACGTGACGCTAGTGCAGGTCTGGTGGGCGGCCAAACTCACCACCATGGTGGTTGTGTAATTCGTGGTTTTGCTTTGTATGCAAGGATATCCGGCGAGTTCCTTCCGTGAGGGTGGCACATCACCCGAGCACAAATAATTATTTTAGCTTGTTGGTGCTTGAGCTGCTGCCCTGCTCGATTCGATTGTATTTAAACCGGAGTGTGTTTTACCTTTATAAATTTGTAAAAGTATGTTATAAATATGCATGTATGTTTCTGGAAAAGATGTTCATGTTATTAATAGAGTTAAAAAAAGTGGGATAATGAAAAACTTTATAAACGTTGTATTCTGAATGTGCGCTAAAATACCTAACCATCCGGTTAACGTGCCATCAGATTAACTGCCTAACTATATAAGTGCAATGCAAATATCTTTGCAGCGGAGCACTACTCGGTCAAAACTAAATGTGAGAGTTACTCAACATCAAACATCAGCACATCCATAACAGCATACACGGGTTTACGAACCAAAACATCAACACCAGCACATGAATAACAGCATGCATTGGACAACACAACAAGCAGCAACATAATCAGCAATAATAAGAAATAAATATGTTGAAATTTGGAAACAGACGAAACCAAAAACTAATTAATCAGCGTCCGCTAAACTTGCGTTAATACACAAAACTACTGGTAGCAGTAGGTTTTATGTTAAAGTAACATTCACAGTAAACACGAGTATAATGTTAATAGAATTCATTTATTGGACAGTATATATCATATATAAAAAAACAGCCCATAAAAATTAAAACTTTTCTTGTAAATTCTCTAATCGGAATCAAATGTGTATAAAATTTGAAGGAAATTGGGTACATTTTAAAAAAAAATTAATCGGTGATACACATCTATATAAAATTTGAAAAATCTGGTACTTTTTTTTCTAAAAAATTTGTATGGATACTCCCGACTCCCCGACATGTATATAAAATTTTAAGAAAATCGGGTAAATTTTGTAAAATATTTGTGTGGGAGCCTCCCGACCCAGAATATTTAATAGAAAGTGTTGTCATCGGAGATGTGAATGTGTGCAAAATTTCAATGAATTCGGACTTTAGGAAGTGGGTTGAAAATTGATCGCAAGATTCCACGACAAACAAACAAACACACGGGCACGCGAAGTTAATATGGAGAATTTAAAAAGTAAAACAACCAATTGGTTGTTGTTCGAACAAACGATTTTTGACAGTGTAATAAAATTTAATGCATAGCTTTTGCCATAAATTACTACTTTTTATATATTCCATTTGTTTTCGGACAAAAAAATGATCGCAGATTAAAAAAATAGAGGTGTAGGCACAAAACGACTTTCATTTACGGACGGGGCCGGAGTCTTCAGTAAATGCATATTACATTTTTTTTTTATTTTTTTTGTTAGATTCTCTATATTAACTTCGCGTGCCCGTGGCTAGCTGGCTGGTGGGCATTATCTTGTGATCATTTTTTAACACACTTCCTAAAGCCCGATTTTATTGAAATTTTGCACATATTTCCGGTGACAATACAATGAAAATTTGATTGTAATCGGGCCGCGGGGTCGGGGTGCTCCCATAGAAATTTTTTTCCCCGGCATCAGATCATTTCATACTATAATGACTGTGTTCTGTGTGCGTTGTGCGCTGTTCGCTGTAAGCTATGGGCAGCGCTGCTTGCTTTACGGTTGGGGATGTTTTGTTGTTGGGTTGCAGTGCTTCGTATGTGTTTTTGTATTTCAGCATTTATAGTTGAATTCAGTATACTTTGGTTATTAGAGAATTTTCATGAAAAATTTTAATTCTTATGGGTTGTTTTTTTTTATTTAAATTTCTTTTGGTAATCAACAGATTTCTCCTAAGTGCTTTGAGTTATTTGCAAAATCTAGAAAAACTGCCTACTATGTAAAAGAAAGTAAAAATGTTTTTATGATCTTTATAATAACGAAATCAATTGTTAGTGTAGAAGGGCACCGAGTTAGACTCTAGATTAGAAGTACACATGATACGATGCTGTACATGTGATTTACATTTACCGTATTATGCTGTATTCACATGTAGGGTTGAGTTGATGTATGAAGTAATCAAGAAATATAGCTAACCAAATAATGTGGGAGGAACACAAACAAAATTAAAATGTTATACATTTTGTCAATAAAAATTTGTTTGTAATTGATTTTTATTATTTTTTTATACCTACGCATATACGCAGTTAAACGTTTAAAAAAATGATTCCGCATCACACTAACTACAAAGATAGTAAAATCTTGTAGTGTTCTTGTACACAAAAATTTGTTTTGCTTGGCAAACCCAAAAGAACATGACATTGGTTTTTTGAAAAAAGAAATAAAAAAATACCTTTTTGACAAAAAAAAACAATAGTCCTAACCGCCCTGAAAGAAGTTAGTTATATGCCAAACTACAGTATAATTTTAGCGGGTCCAGACCACCCCCGCCCCCCTCTCCAGAAAAAACTCATTGCACAGACATCAAAAGACAAATTTGATCTATACTCTTTTGTGGATAGACACATTCGATAGCGTAGAATTGAAATTGAAATCATTGTGTCTCTACTAAATTTATTTGTTGGTATGATGTAACAATTTCCAATGTAAAAAATCTTGTTAATTGTTGCAAACATCTTAAAAGTGTTGATTAAACAAATAAGGTCCACTATTTGGTACCCCCACGCTTTGCCAAGCATATAGCCGAGCATTGTAATCGTCAAACCCCTTTACGCGTTCGCAAATTATAAAAAAATCGTTACTATAACTAGCATTATAAAATTATCCTCCCAATACAATAAGCACGCCCTATCAATATTCAATTAAAAATATCAAACAAATTAAACTTCATAACATTTGATGATAAATCCTTTTTTGAAATCAACCGCCTACAAAAATAAAAATACAAATAATCATTCAGATGTAAAAATACAAACAACATATTATGTTTAGAAAGAAGCGTCTGAAGCAAGAAGATATCATTAAAATATTGATTAACATAACCGCGTATTTAGAGAGAACCAAACAAAAAATACGCTTGCTATATTCAAGGCCACACAGAAAACAGGCATGTTAAGTATAATACTTATAAAAAGCGCCAGAGGCTGGGATATCTCAAAAGTGAATAGCTCTTGAAACAGTGCGTAACCGAAGAAGGTGTCCCCGCAAGTGTGAGTATTTAAAGAGCGACGTCCCTTGGGATATTACACAGGCTTACGAACTTCCTATCACACACATCCAAATAAATGGGGTTGATTTTGTACCCTTTTTGAAAAGATCGATTACTTGTAACGCTCGCTTCATATTCATAGAGGTATTGCATTTTCTCCCAAGATTTTTAAAGCAATTTTATTATTTATTGCATTTGTAAAAGTCGGTAAGGGTTCAAAACTTTAACAACATTGATGACAGTGAAGTCACAGACACAAAAGAGTTGTGTTATTAAATTGACTCAATGCCTGATTAAATCGTTTGACTTAATTCAATTTGCAATGCATCAGCTAGCTTTTGGTAGTCACAGGATATATTTTCAAGCAATTTTGTTCCGGAAATACCTTAACTATTTATTTATTGGATCTCGGATTAAGTGAGTGCCCAAAAATGCATTTGAACTAACAAATGAATAATGTTCAGGGTTTGATTACATCGAGGTTTATGTTGGTTTAAAGCAACAATTCAAGGAGGGTTATGATAGGCATACCATGGTATTTTACATTAAACGCATTGCGTACATCAAAGAAATGTAAAGAACGAGATTATTGTCTTATAAAAGCAGCCCTGTGTTTGGAGGATTTTAATCCGAGCGAGAAAACGAGCGAAGCTATATTCACAAATTCATTTTCTGTTTCTGTTTTTTGATCGGATTCGTAAATTACGCGGGTGACATCTATCGTCTCTACTTCAAAATCTGTTATTAAAACCGCATTAATAAGTGATAATTGATTTTGCAGCTTTAAGCTAATCAATAGCGGTCAGCCATCAGCAGATAAGGGCGAATAAAACAGAATCCTTCAAAAATGCATGTGACCGCAACTATCTCTGACTGGTGTAAGTGCGATCAAACCTACACGCGGTGGCCGCTGGTAATTTCCTCCAGTACAGGAAAAGCGAAATGATCGGGCTAGTCCCTTCAAAATAAGGTTGGCGCGAGTCTAATAACCTCTTCCGTAAAAAACCATTTTACGGAGCCCCAAATCAGCCTCGGATACACTGATGAACGACGACGACCACGGCAACGAAAACGGCTAAACGATTTAAGAAACGGATGTGAAGTTTTTAACAAATAACAAAATATTTGTATGTATGGGTAATGCTATTTAACAGAATGCAAACATTTTGTATTTGTTAAATATATGTTCACTGTAATAAAATTTAACCAGCTCACAGCTTTGTTCCATAGATGCCACTAATAGCCAAGTCTTCCTTAAGGAATGCTCTATGAAAAAAAATATGTTGTATAACCGTACGGGCAGAATTAAGCTTTTGTTATGAATGTGAACATTTGCAATTTTAATGAATTTTTTTTTATTTTGGAGGTTCTCTGTCAAGCGGATTGGCCAGTTCCCAGAGATGTCTCACTAAATTGACCCACACCTGTGTCTTCCTAAAGGAATAATCTATCGAATAGAGCTTGTAAGATTACATTGCAGAGGGGAAGAGGCACTTGTGCATCGGTTTGAACTTTTGTTATTTTCATGAAATTCTTCAATTTGGAGGTTCTCTGTCAAGCGGATTGGCCAGTTCCCAGAGATGTCTCACTATATTGACCCACACCTGTGTCTTCCTAAAGGAATAATCTATCGAATAGAGTTTGTTAGATTAGAATGCAGAGGGGATGAGGCATTTGTGCATCGGTTTGAACTTTTGTTATTTTCATGAAATTCGTCAATTTGGAGGTTCTCTGTCAAGCGGATTGGCCAGTTCCCAGAGATGTCTCACTAAATTGACCCACACCTGTGTCTTCCTAAAGGAATAATCTATCGAATAGAGTTTGTTAGATTACATTGCAGAGGGGAAGAGGCACTTGTGCATCGGTTTGAACTTTTGTTATTTTCATGAAATTCTTCAATTTGGAGGTTCTCTGTCAAGCGGATTGGCCAGTTCCCAGAGATGTCTCACTATATTGACCCACACCTGTGTCTTCCTAAAGGAATAATCTATCGAATAGAGTTTGTTAGATTACAATGCAGAGGGGATGAGGCATTTGTGCATCGGTTTGAACTTTTGTTATTTTCATGAAATTCGTCAATTTGGAGGTTCTCTGTCAAGCGGATTGGCCAGTTCCCAGAGATGTCTCACTAAATTGACTCACACCTGTGTCTTTCTAAAGAAATAATCTATCGAATAGAGTTTGTTAGATTACAATGCAGAGGGGATGAGGCATTTGTGCATCGGTTTGAACTTTTGTTATTTTCATGAAATTCGTCAATTTGGCGGTTCTCTGTCAAGCGGATTGGCCAGTTCCCAGAGATGTCTCACTATATTGACCCACACCTGTGTCTTCCTAAAGGAATAATCTATCGAATAGAGTTTGTAAGATTACAATGCAGAGGGGAAGAGGCACTTGTGCATCGGTTTGAACTTTTGTTATTTTCATGAAATTCTTCAATTTGGAGGTTCTCTGTCAAGCGGATTGGCCAGTTCCCAGAGATGTATCACCATATTGACCCACACCTGTGTCTTCCTAAAGGAATAATCTATCGAATAGAGTTTGTTAGATTACAATGCAGAGGGGATGAGGCATTTGTGCATCGGTTTGAACTTTTGTTATTTTCATGAAATTCGTCAATTTGGAGGTTCTCTGTCAAGCGGATTGGCCAGTTCCCAGAGATGTCTCACTAAATTGACTCACACCTGTGTCTTACTAAAGGAATAATCTATCGAATAGAGATTGTTAGATTACAATGCAGAGGGGAAGAGGCATTTGTGCATCGGTTTGAACTTTTGTTATTTTCATGAAATTCGTCAATTTGGAGGTTCTCTGTCAAGCGGATTAGCCAGTTCCCAGAGATGTCTCACTATATTGACCCACACCTGTGTCTTCCTAAAGGAATAATCTATCGAATAGAGTTTGTTAGATTACAATGCAGAGGGGAAGAGGCATTTGTGCATCGGTTTGAACTTTTGTTATTTTCATGAAATTCTTCAATTTGGAGGTTCTCTGTCAAGCGGATTGGCCAGTTCCCAGAGATGTCTCACTATATTGACCCACACCTGTGTCTTCCTAAAGGAATAATCTATCGAATAGAGTTTGTTAGATTACAATGCAGAGGGGAAGAGGCACTTGTGCATCGGTTTGAACTTTTGTTATTTTCATGAAATTCTTCAATTTGGAGGTTCTCTGTCAAGCGGATTGGCCAGTTCCCAGAGATGTCTCACTATATTGACCCACACCTGTGTCTTCCTAAAGGAATAATCTATCGAATAGAGTTTGTTAGATTACAATGCAGAGGGGATGAGGCATTTGTGCATCGGTTTGAACTTTTGTTATTTTCATGAAATTCGTCAATTTGGAGGTTCTCTGTCAAGCGGATTGGCCAGTTCCCAGAGATGTCTCACTATATTGACCCACACCTGTGTCTTCCTAAAGGAATAATCTATCGAATAGAGATTGTTAGATTACAATGCAGAGGGGAAGAGGCATTTGTGCATCGGTTTGAACTTTTGTTATTTTCATGAAATTCGTCAATTTGGAGGTTCTCTGTCAAGCGGATTGGCCAGTTCCCAGAGATGTCTCACTAAATTGACTCACACCTGTGTCTTCCTAAAGGAATAATCTATCGAATAGAGTTTGTTAGATTACAATGCAGAGGGGAAGAGGCATTTGTGCATCGGTTTGAACTTTTGTTATTTTCATGAAATTCTTCAATTTGGAGGTTCTCTGTCAAGCGGATTGGCCAGTTCCCAGAGATGTCTCACTATATTGACCCACACCTGTGTCTTCCTAAAGGAATAATCTATCGAATAGAGTTTGTTAGATTACAATGCAGAGGGGAAGAGGCACTTGTGCATCGGTTTGAACTTTTGTTATTTTCATGAAATTCTTCAATTTGGAGGTTCTCTGTCAAGCGGATTGGCCACTTCCCAGAGATGTCTCACTATATTGACCCACACCTGTGTCTTCCTAAAGGAATAATCTATCGAATAGAGTTTGTTAAATTACAATGCAGAGGGGAAGAGGCACTTGTGCATCGGTTTGAACTTTTGTTATTTTCATGAAATTCTTCAATTTGGAGGTTCTCTGTCAAGCGGATTGGCCACTTCCCAGAGATGTCTCACTATATTGACCCACACCTGTGTCTTCCTAAAGGAATAATCTATCGAATAGAGTTTGTTAGATTACAATGCAGAGGGGAAGAGGCATTTGTGCATCGGTTTGAACTTTTGTTATTTTCATGAAATTCTTCAATTTGGAGGTTCTCTGTCAAGCGGATTGGCCAGTTCCCAGAGATGTCTCACTATATTGACCCACACCTGTGTCTTCCTAAAGGAATAATCTATCGAATAGAGTTTGTTAGATTACAATGCAGAGGGGAAGAGGCATTTGTGCATCGGTTTGAACTTTTGTTATTTTCATGAAATTCTTCAATTTGGAGGTTCTCTGTCAAGCGGATTGGCCAGTTCCCAGAGATTTCATAAAATTCAGTTTAAAATGTGATTGATATTAACATTTTACATTCCCTGTGTGTAAAATAAAATAACTGCTAATCAAACAAATGCAGTTTTCGTGACTCATGTGTATAATATAAAAACAGTTATTTTGTGTAATAACGTTTTTTACGATTAATTGTAATTTTAAATTTTAATTTGGCGTCCTACGTTGTATTCTAGCGCGTGTTGTAATGAAACTAAATAAATGTCAAAAATAGCGGTTTTACCACCTACTATCTTGAAAACAGCGCCACCTAACGGGTCCAAATTTCACAAAAACCCAAATAGCAACGAAACAAACATATAGTTAAAATTTTAATTTCCTAAGATGCTTCGTTACTAAGAAACAGAAAAACCGTTATATCTTGGAAACAGCGCCGTCTATCAGGTCCAAACTTCACAAAAACCCAAATAGGAATGAAACAAACCTATGGTTAAAATCTGAAGTTCCTAAGATGCTTCTTTGCTGAGAACCAAAAAAAACCGTTATATTTTGACAACAGTGCCAATTAGAGAGTTCAAATTAAAACAAAAACCCAAACCGCTAAAATCATAATCTATGGTTTCAGCTTCCTGCGATGTCTGGTTCCTGAGAAAGGCAATCTCAATAAATACACACCATTTTTATATATTAGATTTTATTTTTCAAAATGCCAACCCTGGTGTCAAAAATTAAACTTTGGTTTTCCTATTTGCTGTCGCTAATCCAGCTTGGCTTAACAAAAGCTACAGCTTTTGGCTTTAAATGGGCTTTAAATGTTCGATGCATTTTGTTATTGCTGCGTTGCTTAGGCTAATCCAGCTTGGCTTACAACAAAATCGCATAAAGCCGAAAATAAACCAATCTACCACCAATTGTGTAGGAATATACGATATAAAAAAACGTGAAAATTCTAGGAAATTTCCTGGTCCACAACGTCCTAATATATCTAAATCTCCACGACCAACGTTTTTTAGCGGGTCAAGAGAAGTGGGATCGGAAGTGTGATGATGGATTTGGTGTCTCAAACAGATTACGTTGTCGATTTATTCGCAATGGTGAAGTTTAAGGTACAATTGCTGTTTGTGTGGTTACCTCTTTTGTGGAAACGCTGAAAAGCTAGAGAATCTTAATTAAAAATGAAATAGTTGTATGACAATGTGCGGTAATACCGTATCAACCAATTCCCTGCGGAATCGATCCATTTTTTTGAATCGATCCATTTTGTCTGAAGCAGTCGGAATGATTTTTTTCAAAGAACTCTTTGTAGTCTTAACCAGATCTTCGGCATCAAGTCCAATGTTTGACACATTTTTCTTCTTATTATCCTGAAATTCTAAATAACAATATTATTAATTTATTATTACAACCACCGCACTGCTAAATCTTCGCCAACACCAATCCAAAGCAATAAGGATTAAGGACGTCCGGCTTTTTGTTGCTAGAAGTTTCAACGGTTTTGTAGAGCAAATCGCAGCCAAAACATTAACAGATGAAAAAGTGCAAATCATGTAGATTGAAAAAGCTTTTGGTTGAGTACAGCTCATTTTGACAATAGAAAACACATAGTTAATTTTTGACACCAGGGTTGGCATATTGAAAAAAAAAATTGATATATGAATTTCAAACTTGTACTAGTTGTAGCGCTGAACACAAAGTGAATAAAAGTTCATTATTTTCTCTGTTCAGATAGATTTGTCAGATAAAAATATTATCTGCTGTGTTTTTTTAGTATCAGAAAAAAATTTTATTTTTCACCTGAATATGCTCCATAGTAGTCGACCTGTCTCATGTTTAAAGAAACAAACAACTACAGCTGTCAAGCAATGTTCTGTATATTTTTTTTCATAATAAAAAGATCATATCCGAGAATAATCGGAGCCGTAAAAAAGAACGAGAAAACAGATTTCTCGGTGAATGAAAAAATAAAAACAAAGATACGAATTCTGACAGTTAAATTATCTCTCCAACTATTTCGACATCAAAAAAGAACCCAGCCATACATTTCAAACTTGTACAAGTTGTACCGCTGTACACAAAGTGAATAAAAGTACATTATTTTCTCTGACCAGATCTGTCAGATCAAAAAAAATTATCTGTGTGTTTTTTTTAGTATCAGAAAAAAGCTTTATTTTCCCCTAATTGCTCCGTAGTAGTCTCATTGATAAAGAAACAAACAACTACGTTTGTCAAAAAATACTCTGAATCTTTTTTCAGAGTAAAAAGATCATATCCCAGAATTATCGGAGTATATAAAAACGACACAGACAAATGTTTTTTTTCTCGTAGAACGAAAAAAAACAGATCTAAATTTTGACATTTAAATTAATTATCCGATTACTCTGACATAAAAAAAAACACGGCCACAGTAAAAAAAAATCGAGGTAGACATTATGTCGCGTGAATTTTTTGAATGTATATATGCATTTTTTCCAGAGGGTAATTGCAAATGTATACCAAAAATTCATATTACAATATGGCGATAGGCGTTTACATCTCCATAGGCTTTGGAATTATACCGCTGTGCAAGTCATTAGAAAAGTAGATCTGTTTGGTGTGGGAAGATTTTGCAGCCAATGCCTGTCTTGCAACGCTTTTGGTGAGATTTTTCTATGCGATTGTTTTTACATTTCTTCTGCAAGGGAATTTTGGCTGGTTGTTGGGGACATAATTATTATAATAATTAGAATTGTATTTTTCAACAAAATACAGCTATATACTGAAATAAATATTAGAAACCGAAGGACAGAATAAGCGCCTGAAGAAATTTAAAAAATTCAAATTTATAAGCTGTATTTTATTTGCCGAGCGAGTTCGGAATTCGAATGTCAAAACCAGCTAAACAGCAGGTTTTCACAATTCCAAAGAAGGAATTCGACAGTGCAATTGTTGTTGTTCCTCGGCAAATAAAATCCGTCTATAATTATTGAGTGGTGATAAATATAGTATATTCATCAGTCACATATTTTCTTACTACAACATAACAATACTGAATATAATATTATTGTAATGATTAATATAATGGTATGGTCGTCTATAATAAAATAATTTTCCCCATTTAAGATTAAATATCTTTGAATCGTTAACTTTTTCATTTTCTACACAAACGCAAATTATTGCGCAAAATTATTATTATTAGTGGAAACAGCGGGTAATTTCAAGGCGCACTATTAAATCATTTCAAATCATGTATTGTTAGGTTATGCATGACGCTGTAGGTATATATATAATATTCAACTTAACATATGTATGTAACGTTATGGGGACAAAGTTGAATCTTCTCCAAATTGTCGAATTTCATGAAAATAACAAAAGTTCAAACCGATGCACAAGTGCCTCTTCCCCTCTGCATTGTAATCTAACAAACTCTATTCGATAGATTATTCCTTTAGGAAGACACAGGTGTGGGTCAATATAGTGAGACATCTCTGGGAACTGGCCAATCCGCTTGACAGAGAACCTCCAAATTGAAGAATTTCATGAAAATAACAAAAGTTCAAACCGATGCACAAATGCCTCTTCCCCTCTGCATTGTAATCTAACAAACTCTATTCGATAGATTATTCCTTTAGGAAGACACAGGTGTGGGTCAATATAGTGAGACATCTCTGGGAAGTGGCCAATCCGCTTGACAGAGAACCTCCAAATTGAAGAATTTCATGAAAATAACAAAAGTTCAAACCGATGCACAAGTGCCTCTTCCCCTCTGCATTGTAATTTAACAAACTCTATTCGATAGATTATTCCTTTAGGAAGACACAGGTGTGGGTCAATATAGTGAGACATCTCTGGGAACTGGCCAATCCGCTTGACAGAGAACCTCCAAATTGAAGAATTTCATGAAAATAACAAAAGTTCAAACCGATGCACAAGTGCCTCTTCCCCTCTGCATTGTAATCTAACAAACTCTATTCGATAGATTATTCCTTTAGGAAGACACAGGTGTGGGTCAATATAGTGAGACATCTCTGGGAACTGGCCAATCCGCTTGACAGAGAACCTCCAAATTGAAGAATTTCATGAAAATAACAAAAGTTCAAACCGATGCACAAATGCCTCTTCCCCTCTGCATTGTAATCTAACAAACTCTATTCGATAGATTATTCCTTTAGGAAGACACAGGTGTGGGTCAATATAGTGAGACATCTCTGGGAAGTGGCCAATCCGCTTGACAGAGAACCTCCAAATTGAAGAATTTCATGAAAATAACAAAAGTTCAAACCGATGCACAAGTGCCTCTTCCCCTCTGCATTGTAATCTAACAAACTCTATTCGATAGATTATTCCTTTAGGAAGACACAGGTGTGGGTCAATATAGTGAGACATCTCTGGGAACTGGCCAATCCGCTTGACAGAGAACCTCCAAATTGAAGAATTTCATGAAAATAACAAAAGTTCAAACCGATGCACAAGTGCCTCTTCCCCTCTGCATTGTAATCTAACAAACTCTATTCGATAGATTATTCCTTTAGGAAGACACAGGTGTGGGTCAATATAGTGAGACATCTCTGGGAAGTGGCCAATCCGCTTGACAGAGAACCTCCAAATTGAAGAATTTCATGAAAATAACAAAAGTTCAAACCGATGCACAAATGCCTCTTCCCCTCTGCATTGTAATCTAACAAACTCTATTCGATAGATTATTCCTTTAGGAAGACACAGGTGTGGGTCAATATAGTGAGACATCTCTGGGAAGTGGCCAATCCGCTTGACAGAGAACCTCCAAATTGAAGAATTTCATGAAAATAACAAAAGTTCAAACCGATGCACAAATGCCTCTTCCCCTCTGCATTGTAATCTAACAAACTCTATTCGATAGATTATTCCTTTAGGAAGACACAGGTGTGGGTCAATATAGTGAGACATCTCTGGGAACTGGCCAATCCGCTTGACAGAGAACCTCCAAATTGAAGAATTTCATGAAAATAACAAAAGTTCAAACCGATGCACAAGTGCCTCTTCCCCTCTGCATTGTAATCTAACAAACTCTATTCGATAGATTATTCCTTTAAGAAGACACAGGTGTGGGTCAATATAGTGAGACATCTCTGGGAACTGGCCAATCCGCTTGACAGAGAACCTCCAAATTGAAGAATTTCATGAAAATAACAAAAGTTCAAACCGATGCACAAGTGCCTCTTCCCCTCTGCATTGTAATCTAACAAACTCTATTCGATAGATTATTCCTTTAGGAAGACACAGGTGTGGGTCAATATAGTGAGACATCTCTGGGAACTGGCCAATCCGCTTGACAGAGAACCTCCAAATTGAAGAATTTCATGAAAATAACAAAAGTTCAAACCGATGCACAAGTGCCTCTTCCCCTCTGCATTGTAATCTAACAAACTCTATTCGATAGATTATTCCTTTAGGAAGACACAGGTGTGGGTCAATATAGTGAGACATCTCTGGGAACTGGCCAATCCGCTTGACAGAGAACCTCCAAATTGAAGAATTTCATGAAAATAACAAAAGTTCAAACCGATGCACAAGTGCCTCTTCCCCTCTGCATTGTAATCTAACAAACTCTATTCGATAGATTATTCCTTTAGGAAGACACAGGTGTGGGTCAATATAGTGAGACATCTCTGGGAACTGGCCAATCCGCTTGACAGAGAACCTCCAAATTGAAGAATTTCATGAAAATAACAAAAGTTCAAACCGATGCACAAATGCCTCTTCCCCTCTGCATTGTAATCTAACAAACTCTATTCGATAGATTATTCCTTTAGGAAGACACAGGTGTGGGTCAATATAGTGAGACATCTCTGGGAAGTGGCCAATCCGCTTGACAGAGAACCTCCAAATTGAAGAATTTCATGAAAATAACAAAAGTTCAAACCGATGCACAAGTGCCTCTTCCCCTCTGCATTGTAATCTAACAAACTCTATTCGATAGATTATTCCTTTAGGAAGACACAGGTGTGGGTCAATATAGTGAGACATCTCTGGGAACTGGCCAATCCGCTTGACAGAGAACCTCCAAATTGAAGAATTTCATGAAAATAACAAAAGTTCAAACCGATGCACAAATGCCTCTTCCCCTCTGCATTGTAATCTAACAAACTCTATTCGATAGATTATTCCTTTAGGAAGACACAGGTGTGGGTCAATATAGTGAGACATCTCTGGGAAGTGGCCAATCCGCTTGACAGAGAACCTCCAAATTGAAGAATTTCATGAAAATAACAAAAGTTCAAACCGATGCACAAGTGCCTCTTCCCCTCTGCATTGTAATCTAACAAACTCTATTCGATAGATTATTCCTTTAGGAAGACACAGGTGTGGGTCAATATAGTGAGACATCTCTGGGAACTGGCCAATCCGCTTGACAGAGAACCTCCAAATTGAAGAATTTCATGAAAATAACAAAAGTTCAAACCGATGCACAAATGCCTCTTCCCCTCTGCATTGTAATCTAACAAACTCTATTCGATAGATTATTCCTTTAGGAAGACACAGGTGTGGGTCAATATAGTGAGACATCTCTGGGAAGTGGCCAATCCGCTTGACAGAGAACCTCCAAATTGAAGAATTTCATGAAAATAACAAAAGTTCAAACCGATGCACAAGTGCCTCTTCCCCTCTGCATTGTAATCTAACAAACTCTATTCGATAGATTATTCCTTTAGGAAGACACAGGTGTGGGTCAATATAGTGAGACATCTCTGGGAACTGGCCAATCCGCTTGACAGAGAACCTCCAAATTGAAGAATTTCATGAAAATAACAAAAGTTCAAACCGATGCACAAATGCCTCTTCCCCTCTGCATTGTAATCTAACAAACTCTATTCGATAGATTATTCCTTTAGGAAGACACAGGTGTGGGTCAATATAGTGAGACATCTCTGGGAAGTGGCCAATCCGCTTGACAGAGAACCTCCAAATTGAAGAATTTCATGAAAATAACAAAAGTTCAAACCGATGCACAAGTGCCTCTTCCCCTCTGCATTGTAATCTAACAAACTCTATTCGATAGATTATTCCTTTAGGAAGACACAGGTGTGGGTCAATATAGTGAGACATCTCTGGGAACTGGCCAATCCGCTTGACAGAGAACCTCCAAATTGAAGAATTTCATGAAAATAACAAAAGTTCAAACCGATGCACAAATGCCTCTTCCCCTCTGCATTGTAATCTAACAAACTCTATTCGATAGATTATTCCTTTAGGAAGACACAGGTGTGGGTCAATATAGTGAGACATCTCTGGGAACTGGCCAATCCGCTTGACAGAGAACCTCCAAATTGAAGAATTTCATGAAAATAACAAAAGTTCAAACCGATGCACAAATGCCTCTTCCCCTCTGCATTGTAATCTAACAAACTCTATTCGATAGATTATTCCTTTAGGAAGACACAGGTGTGGGTCAATATAGTGAGACATCTCTGGGAAGTGGCCAATCCGCTTGACAGAGAACCTCCAAATTGAAGAATTTCATGAAAATAACAAAAGTTCAAACCGATGCACAAGTGCCTCTTCCCCTCTGCATTGTAATTTAACAAACTCTATTCGATAGATTATTCCTTTAGGAAGACACAGGTGTGGGTCAATATAGTGAGACATCTCTGGGAACTGGCCAATCCGCTTGACAGAGAACCTCCAAATTGAAGAATTTCATGAAAATAACAAAAGTTCAAACCGATGCACAAGTGCCTCTTCCCCTCTGCATTGTAATCTAACAAACTCTATTCGATAGATTATTCCTTTAGGAAGACACAGGTGTGGGTCAATATAGTGAGACATCTCTGGGAACTGGCCAATCCGCTTGACAGAGAACCTCCAAATTGAAGAATTTCATGAAAATAACAAAAGTTCAAACCGATGCACAAATGCCTCTTCCCCTCTGCATTGTAATCTAACAAACTCTATTCGATAGATTATTCCTTTAGGAAGACACAGGTGTGGGTCAATATAGTGAGACATCTCTGGGAAGTGGCCAATCCGCTTGACAGAGAACCTCCAAATTGAAGAATTTCATGAAAATAACAAAAGTTCAAACCGATGCACAAGTGCCTCTTCCCCTCTGCATTGTAATCTAACAAACTCTATTCGATAGATTATTCCTTTAGGAAGACACAGGTGTGGGTCAATATAGTGAGACATCTCTGGGAACTGGCCAATCCGCTTGACAGAGAACCTCCAAATTGAAGAATTTCATGAAAATAACAAAAGTTCAAACCGATGCACAAATGCCTCTTCCTCTCTGCATTGTAATCTAACAAACTCTATTCGATAGATTATTCCTTTAGGAAGACACAGGTGTGGGTCAATTTAGTGAGACATCTATGTGAGCTTGTTAATCTGCTTTACAGCGAACCTCTAAATTCAAAATAACAAATGTTATTTTTACCAATACATATGCAGGCTGTATACATATGAGATTCTGTTAATTTTGTTATTTGTTAAAAACTTCACATCCGTTTTAAGAATTTTCTCATGGAAAGTATGCTCCCTGCATAGGGCTCGAGCTGCACAACAGCTAGCCTATACCCTGTCCTAGTACAATGCTGACACAATTCAGGTGTGTCTTATAAAAATTAGATTTTGATATATATTACAACTGTCATGCAAGACATCATGTGCTCGGGGTGGGGTTTCTAGTCAGCAAAAGAATGAAACCCACCGTTATCGGCTTTAAAGCAGCAAATGAACGGCTATGCACCATTCGCGCGCGGGGCAGATTTAAATACATAAGCCTCATAAACGTTCACGCACCTACAGAGGATTCCCCAAATGATGAAAACCAAGAATTCTTTGAATCAGTCGATGTAAAAATAATTCTGGAGGATATGAATGCCAAAATAGGTAGGGAACCAATATTCAGGCAGTACATTGGCACACATAGCTTTCACGAGAACACTAATGACAATGGACAACGAGTCTTAGAGATGGCACCATGCAATAATTTGGACGTTGCGAGTACAAGGTTTGCGCGTAAAAATATCCACAAAGCCACCTGGGTATCTCCTAATGGAGCCACTCACAACCAGATAGACCACCTGTTGATAGACCGCCGCCACAACCCGAACCAGATGACGGTACGAACGTATCGAGGTGCCAACGTCGACCCGGACCACTAAGTTCTTGGTATGTTGCTCCGAGCGCGGATTGCATAATCAAGAAAGACAGCATCCGCGAATCAGATTCGAGTCAACACGGCTGCCCCTTGTAACGAAGATTCCAGAAACAACTACGGTCAAGCAATAGGACTCGCCCTAAATGCAGTGAAAGTAAATCCTGGGACTGAGATTAGTGATGAGCAAACGCAAGACCAAGACTATTTCATCTCGGTCTTGGTCTTGGTTTTGGTCTTGCAAGTCGAGTCTTGGTCTTGGTCTTGCATTCGTGCCTTTAGTCTTGGTCTTGGTCTTGGTCTTGCAGCCTAAATCTTGGTCTTGCGGTCTTGCAAAATAAAGTATTTTTTGAATAATAACTATATAAGTATGTATAAATGGTTGTACATATGTACATATTTTTGTTCTAGCATAACGTCAAAATCAAAAATAAGCATGGGGAAGAAAACTGGTACAGGCATTGAACTTGAATATCTGAAGACTTAAACAAGATATCAACGTATATTTTAACGTAGTTACAATCCCAAGTAGCAATTTGTTTGCTATTAAGAAAGATTTTCTTATATTAGGCAAAATCAGAAGTTATTCAGAAAGTGTTAAGCAAAATTTTGGTTATGTCTGAATATTTTGCCTATATTGAAAATAAAAGTTCTGATTTTGCTAAAATTTTTGCTAAAATTCAGAATGTTTAAAAATATTAATTTATTCTGAACGTTTTGCTTAATTTCAGCTCTGATTCAAAGCAAACTAGTTTTCTTAAACACATGGCGTTTCTAAGCAAACTATTTTGCTCTGAATCAGAGCTGAAATTAAGCAAAATATTCAGACTTAATAAAAATTTTCAAACATTCTGAAATTTACCAAATCGAGTTGCAAAATCAGAGATAATTTTGCCAATATTTTTGCTATTTTTCAGCGTTTTTTAAGCAAAAAATGTTGCTCTGAATCAGAGCTGAAATTAGGCAAAACGGTCAGACTAAATAAAAATTTTCAAACATTCTGAATTTAAGCAAGATCGAGTTGCAAAATCAAAGCATTTTTTGCCAATATTTTTGCTATTTTTCAGCGTTTTTTAAGCAAAAAATGTTGCTCTGAATCAGAGCTGAAATTAGGCAAAACGGTCAGACTAAATAAAAATTTTCAAACATTCTGAATTATAGCAAAAGCGAGTTGCAAAATCAAAGCATTTTTTGCCAATATTTTTGCTATTTTTCAGCGTTTTTTAAGCAAAAAATGTTGCTCTGAATCAGAGCTGAAATTAGGCAAAACGTTCAGACTAAATAAAAATTTTCAAACATTCTGAAATTTACCAAATCGAGTTGCAAAATCAGAGATAATTTTGCCAATATTTTTGCTATTTATATGCAGCGTTTTTAAGCAAAAAATGTTGCTCTGATTCCGAGCTGAAATTAGGCAACACGTTCATAATAAATAAGAATTTTCAAACATTCTGAATTATAGCAAAAGCGAGTTGCAAAATCAAAGCATTTTTTGCCAATATTTTTGCTATTTTTCAGCGTTTTTTAAGCAAAAAATGTTGCTCTGAATCAGAGCTGAAATTAGGCAAAACGGTCAGACTAAATAAAAATTTTCAAACATTCTGAATTTAAGCAAGATCGAGTTGCAAAATCAAAGCATTTTTTGCCAATATTTTTGCTATTTTTCAGCGTTTTTTAAGCAAAAAATGTTGCTCTGAATCAGAGCTGAAATTAGGCAAAACGGTCAGACTAAATAAAAATTTTCAAACATTCTGAATTATAGCAAAAGCGAGTTGCAAAATCAAAGCATTTTTTGCCAATATTTTTGCTATTTTTCAGCGTTTTTTAAGCAAAAAATGTTGCTCTGAATCAGAGCTGAAATTAGGCAAAACGTTCAGACTAAATAAAAATTTTCAAACATTCTGAAATTTACCAAATCGAGTTGCAAAATCAGAGATAATTTTGCCAATATTTTTGCTATTTATATGCAGCGTTTTTAAGCAAAAAATGTTGCTCTGATTCCGAGCTGAAATTAGGCAACACGTTCATAATAAATAAGAATTTTCAAACATTCTGAATTATAGCAAAAGCGAGTTGCAAAATCAAAGCATTTTTTGCCAATATTTTTGCTATTTTTCAGCGTTTTTTAAGCAAAAAATGTTGCTCTGAATCAGAGCTGAAATTAGGCAAAACGGTCAGACTAAATAAAAATTTTCAAACATTCTGAATTTAAGCAAGATCGAGTTGCAAAATCAAAGCATTTTTTGCCAATATTTTTGCTATTTTTCAGCGTTTTTTAAGCAAAAAATGTTGCTCTGAATCAGAGCTGAAATTAGGCAAAACGGTCAGACTAAATAAAAATTTTCAAACATTCTGAATTATAGCAAAAGCGAGTTGCAAAATCAAAGCATTTTTTGCCAATATTTTTGCTATTTTTCAGCGTTTTTTAAGCAAAAAATGTTGCTCTGAATCAGAGCTGAAATTAGGCAAAACGGTCAGACTAAATAAAAATTTTCAAACATTCTGAATTATAGCAAAAGCGAGTTGCAAAATCAAAGCATTTTTTGCCAATATTTTTGCTATTTTTCAGCGTTTTTTAAGCAAAAAATGTTGCTCTGAATCAGAGCTGAAATTAGGCAAAACGGTCAGACTAAATTAAAATTTTCAAACATTCTGAATTATAGCAAAAGCGCGTTGCAAAATCAAAGCATTTTTTGCCAATATTTTTGCTATTTTTCAGCGTTTTTTAAGCAAACTATTTTGCTCTGATTTAGAGCTGAAATTAAGCAACACGTTCATAATAAATAAGAATTTTCAAACATTCTGAATTATAGCAAAAGCGAGTTGCAAAATCGGCAAAAAAGGTCCTGATTTTGCAACTCGCTTTTGCTAAAAATCAGAATGTTTGAAAATTCTTATTTGTTATGAATGTGTTGCTAAATTTCAGCTCTGAATCAGAGCAAAAAAGTTTGCTTAAAAAACGCTGAAAAAGAGCAAAAATATCGGCAAAAAAGGTCCTGATTTTGCAACTCGCTTTTGCTAAAAATCAGAATGTTTGAAAATTCTTATTTATTATGAACGTGTTGCTAAATTTCAGCTCTGATTCAGAGCAAAAAAGTTTGCTTAAAAAACGCTGAAAAATAGCAAAAGTATTGGCAAAAATTGTTCTGATTTTGCAACTCGCTTTTGCCAAAAATCAGAATGTTTGAAAATTCTTATTTATTATGAATGTGTTGCTAAATTTCAGCTCTGAATCAGAGCAAAATAGTTTGCTTAAAAAACGCTCAAAAATAGCAAAAATATCGGCAAAAAAGGTCCTGATTTTGCAACTCGCTTTTGCTAAAAATCAGAATGTTTGAAAATTCTTATTTATTATGAATGAGTTGCTAAATTTCAGCTCTGAATCAGAGCAAAATAGTTTGCTTAAAATACGCTGAAAAAGAGCAAAAATATCGGCAAAAAATGTTCTGATTTTGCAACTCGCTTTTGCTAAAAATCAGAATGTTTGAAAATTCTTATTTATTATGAATGTGTTGCTAAATTTCAGCTCTGAATCAGAGCAAAAAAGTTTGCTTAAAAAACGCTGAAAAAGAGCAAAAATATCGGCAAAAAAGGTCCTGATTTTGCAACTCGCTTTTGCCAAAAATCAGAATGTTTGAAAATTCTTATTTATTATGAATGTGTTGCTAAATTTCAGCTCTGAATCAGAGAAAAAAAGTTTGCTTAAAAAACGCTGAAAAATAGCAAAAATATCGGCAAAAAAGGTCCTGATTTTGCAACTCGCTTTTGCTAAAAATCAGAATGTTTGAAAATTCTTATTTATTATGAATGTGTTGCTAAATTTCAGCTCTGAATCAGAGCAAAATAGTTTGCTTAAAAAACGCTGAAAAATAGCAAAAATATCGGCAAAAAAGTTTCTGATTTTGCAACTCGCTTTTGCTAAAAATCAGAATGTTTGAAAATTCTTATTTATTATGAATGTGTTGCTAAATTTCAGCTCTGAATCAGAGCAAAATAGTTTGCTTAAAAAACGCTGAAAAATAGCAAAAATATCGGCAAAAAATGTTCTGATTTTGCAACTCGCTTTTGCCAAAAATCAGAATGTTTGAAAATTCTTATTTATTATGAATGTGTTGCTAAATTTCAGCTCTGAATCAGAGAAAAAAAGTTTGCTTAAAAAACGCTGAAAAATAGCAAAAATATCGGCAAAAAAGGTCCTGATTTTGCAACTCGCTTTTGCTAAAAATCAGAATGTTTGAAAATTCTTAATTATTATGAATGTGTTGCTAAATTTCAGCTCTGAATCAGAGCAAAATAGTTTGCTTAAAAAACGCTGAAAAATAGCAAAAATATCGGCAAAAAAGTTTCTGATTTTGCAACTCGCTTTTGCTAAAAATCAGAATGTTTGAAAATTCTTATTTATTATGAATGTGTTGCTAAATTTCAGCTCTGAATCAGAGCAAAATAGTTTGCTTAAAAAACGCTGAAAAATAGCAAAAATATCGGCAAAAAATGTTCTGATTTTGCAACTCGCTTTTGCTAAAAATCAGAATGTTTGAAAATTCTTATTTATTATGAATGAGTTGCTAAATTTCAGCTCTGAATCAGAGCAAAATAGTTTGCTTAAAATACGCTGAAAAAGAGCAAAAATATCGGCAAAAAATGTTCTGATTTTGCAACTCGCTTTTGCTAAAAATCAGAATGTTTGAAAATTCTTATTTATTATGAATGTGTTGCTAAATTTCAGCTCTGAATCAGAGCAAAAAAGTTTGCTTAAAAAACGCTGAAAAAGAGCAAAAATATCGGCAAAAAAGGTCCTGATTTTGCAACTCGCTTTTGCCAAAAATCAGAATGTTTGAAAATTCTTATTTATTATGAACGTGTTGCTAAATTTCAGCTCTGAATCAGAGCAAAAAAGTTTGCTTAAAAAACGCTAAAAAATAGCAGAAATATTGGCAAAAATTGTTCTGATTTTGCTTAAGTTCAGAATGTTTGACAATTTAAATTTAGTCTGAACGTGTTGCTTAATTCAGCTCTGATTCAGAGCAGAACTGTTTTTGGCAGCAAGACTCTTGCTAATAAATTAATATAGCCATTTTTAACTTTGATTGTATGTACAGTACTTAGGTCAGATGGTAGAGGTGTCGCTTCATATGCAGATGATTGGTGGTTCAAATCCAGTATCAGGTAAGGTAAGTACAACTTTTCACGAATAATTAAAAAAAGTGTTTAAAAATTTACTTGCAGGCAAAAAAAAAGGAAACGTATGGGATAATAATAGTTATCATGACCCATGACCCTGTGGTCGATCATGAAAAAATCAAAAAGGGGGGGGGGGGAAGGCAAAAAAACAATAAATTTAAAACTAACAGCAAAACCGGAATAAAAATTATAACAACAATTAATAATAATAATAATAACAAATAAAATAAAAAATTTATAAATTCTTTTTCTAATTTTTCGAAAAATGTAGCAAATTTTTCTCTGATTATCAGAAATTTTTTAGCAAACTTTTCTCTGATTTTTCGAAAAATGTAAGCAAACTTTTCTCTGATTATCAGAAATTTTTTAGCAAACTTTTCTCTGATTTTTCGAAAAATGTAAGCAAACTTTTCTCTGATTATCAGAAATTTTTTAGCAAACTTTTCTCAGTTTCTCGAAAAATGTAGCAAATTTTTCTCTGATTATCAGAAATTTTTAGCAAACTTTTCTCTGATTTTTCGAAAAATGTAAGCAAACTTTTCTCTGATTATCAGAAATTTTTTATCAAACTTTTCTCAGTTTCTCGAAAAATGTAGCAAATTTTTCTCTGATTATCAGAAATTTTTTAGCAAACTTTTCTTTGATTTTTCGAAAAATGTAAGCAAACTTTTCTCTGATTATCAGAAATTTTTTAGCAAACTTTTCTCAGTTTCTCGAAAAATCTAAGCAAATTTTTCTCTGATTATCAGAAATTTTTAAGCAAACTTTTCCAGACTTCTTGAAAAATGTAGCAAACTTTTCTCTGATTTTTCAAAAAATTTAAGCAAACTTTTCTCTGATTATCAGAAATTTTTTAGCAAACTTTTCTCTGATTTTTCGAAAAATCTAAGCAAACTTTTCTCTGATTATCAGAAATTTTTTAGCAAACTTTTTCAGTTTCTCGAAAAATCTAAGCAAAATTTTCTCTGATTATCAGAAATTTTTTAGCAAACTTTTCTCAGTTTCTCGAAAAATCTAAGCAAATTTTTCTCTGATTATCAGAAATTTTTTAGCAAACTTTTTTCAGATTTCTCGAAAAAATTTTCTCTGATTCAGCCATTACACAAAATACAGCGTTAGCAAACTAATTTGCTTAGTTGCAAATTTATTGCTCCTAAGAAGCTGATCAGAAGGTTTTCGACCTCCACTTTCTTCTGAATACCTACTGTTTTGCTAAAAAAGAGTCTTAAAGATTTCTCAAAAAATATTAGCAAAATTTTATCTGATTTTTCGAAAAAATTCAAGCAAAATTTTCTCTGGTTTTTCGAAAAAATTTAAGCAAAGTTTTCTCTGATTTTTCGAAAAAAATTTAGCAAACTTTTCTTTGATTTTTTGAAAAATCTTAGCAAATTTTTCTCTGATTCAGCAATTACGCAAAATACAGCGTTAGCAAACTAATTTGCTTAGATGCAAATTTATTGCTCCTAAGAAGCTGATCAGAAGGTTTTCGACCTCCACTTTCTTCTGAATACCTACTGTTTTGCTAAAAAATAGTCTTAATGATTTCTCAAAAAAAAATTAGCAAAATTTTCTCTGGTTTTTCGAAAAAATTTAAGCAAAGTTTTCTCTGATTTTTCGAAAAAAATTTAGCAAACTTTTCTTTGATTTTTTGAAAAATCTTAGCAAATTTTTCTCTAATTCAGCCATTACGCAAAATACAGCGTTAGCAAACTAATTTGTTTAGTTGCAAATTTATTGCTCCTAAGAAGCTGATCAGAATGTTTTCGACCTCCACTTTCTTCGGAATACCTACTGTTTTGCTAAAAAATAGTCTTAATGATTTCTCAAAAAAAAATTAGCAAAATTTTCTCTGATTTTTCGAAAAAATTTAAGCAAAGTTTTCTCTGATTTTTCGAAAAAAATTTAGCAAACTTTTCTTTGATTTTTTGAAAAATCTTAGCAAATTTTTCTCTGATTCAGCAATTACGCAAAATACAGCGTTAGCAAACTAATTTGCTTAGATGCAAATTTATTGCTCCTAAGAAGCTGATCAGAAGGTTTTCGACCTCCACTTTCTTCTGAATACCTACTGTTTTGCTAAAAAATAGTCTTAATGATTTCTCAAAAAAAAATTAGCAAAATTTTCTCTGGTTTTTCGAAAAAATTTAAGCAAAGTTTTCTCTGATTTTTCGAAAAAAATTTAGCAAACTTTTCTTTGATTTTTTGAAAAATCTTAGCAAATTTTTCTCTAATTCAGCCATTACGCAAAATACAGCGTTAGCAAACTAATTTGTTTAGTTGCAAATTTATTGCTCCTAAGAAGCTGATCAGAATGTTTTCGACCTCCACTTTCTTCGGAATACCTACTGTTTTGCTAAAAAATAGTCTTAATGATTTCTCAAAAAAAAATTAGCAAAATTTTCTCTGATTTTTCGAAAAAATTTAAGCAAAGTTTTCTCTGATTTTTCGAAAAAAATTTAGCAAACTTTTCTTTGATTTTTTGAAAAATCTTAGCAAATTTTTCTCTGATTCAGCAATTACGCAAAATACAGCGTTAGCAAACTAATTTGCTTAGATGCAAATTTATTGCTCCTAAGAAGCTGATCAGAAGGTTTTCGACCTCCACTTTCTTCTGAATACCTACTGTTTTGCTAAAAAATAGTCTTAATGATTTCTCAAAAAAAAATTAGCAAAATTTTCTCTGATTTTTCGAAAAAATTTAAGCAAAGTTTTCTCTGATTTTTCGAAAAAAATTTAGCAAACTTTTCTTTGATTTTTTGAAAAATCTTAGCAAATTTTTCTCTGATTCAGCAATTACGCAAAATACAGCGTTAGCAAACTAATTTGCTTAGATGCAAATTTATTGCTCCTAAGAAGCTGATCAGAAGGTTTTCGACCTCCACTTTTTTCTGAATACCTACTGTTTTGCTAAAAAATAGTCTTAATGATTTCTCAAAAAAAAATTAGCAAAATTTTCTCTGATTTTTCGAAAAAATTTAAGCAAAGTTTTCTCTGATTTTTCGAAAAAAATTTAGCAAACTTTTCTTTGATTTTTTGAAAAATCTTAGCAAATTTTTCTCTGATTCAGCAATTACGCAAAATACAGCGTTAGCAAACTAATTTGCTTAGATGCAAATTTATTGCTCCTAAGAAGCTGATCAGAAGGTTTTCGACCTCCACTTTCTTCTGAATACCTACTGTTTTGCTAAAAAATAGTCTTAATGATTTCTCAAAAAAAAATTAGCAAAATTTTCTCTGATTTTTCGAAAAAATTTAAGCAAAGTTTTCTCTGATTTTTCGAAAAAAATTTAGCAAACTTTTCTTTGATTTTTTGAAAAATCTTAGCAAATTTTTCTCTGATTCAGCAATTACGCAAAATACAGCGTTAGCAAACTAATTTGCTTAGATGCAAATTTATTGCTCCTAAGAAGCTGATCAGAAGGTTTTCGACCTCCACTTTCTTCTGAATACCTACTGTTTTGCTAAAAAATAGTCTTAATGATTTCTCAAAAAAAAATTAGCAAAATTTTCTCTGGTTTTTCGAAAAAATTGAAGCAGGGTTTTCTCTGATTTTTCGAAAAAAATTTAGCAAACTTTTCTTTGATTTTTTGAAAAAGCTTAGCAAATTTTTCTCTGATTCAGCAATTACGCAAAATACAGCGTTAGCGAACTAATTTGCTTAGATGCAAATTTATTGCTCCTAAGAAGCTGATCAGAAGGTTTTCGACCTCCACTTTCTTCTGAATACCTACTGTTTTGCTAAAAAATAGTCTTAATGATTTCTCAAAAAAAAATTAGCAAAATTTTCTCTGGTTTTTCGAAAAAATTTAAGCAAAGTTTTCTCTGATTTTTCGAAAAAAATTTAGCAAACTTTTCTTTGATTTTTTGAAAAAGCTTAGCAAATTTTTCTCTGATTCAGCAATTACGCAAAATACAGCGTTAGCAAACTAATTTGCTTAGTTGCAAATTTATTGCTCCTAAGAAGCTGATAAGAAGGTTTTCGACCTCCACTTTCTTCGGAATACCTACTGTTTTGCTAAATAACAGCTCTCAGAATTTCGCAAATTTTGCTATTAGGCAACTACTTTTCGCAAATTCAGAGAATAGTTTGCTTGAAATTGTTACTTGGGATGCCTAGTGTTTATTCTTCAAACAAAGACCAAAAGTATAGGGTTTTTCAATAAGAGCACTTCAACTTTTTTTTTGAATAAAACACAAACTGTTCGACTTTTGAACTAACTTTTTTTTTATTAACGAATTTGAACATATACATATGATACATTTAAGTATGAAACTCGATTTCTTTTGCATGACCACCGCGTGCACGTTTTACGAAGTGAGCCTCATCGCTGAAGATGATTTTTCGGTGAAAATCTGCATCATTTTCGATTTGCTCTTGAGCCCAATTCACGAATCGGCGTCGCTTCAAATGGTCAAACGGCTTTAGTTGTTGTGTCAGCTTGATCTTATACGGATGTAGGCCAAGATCTTTACTATACGGTCGATTGTCGAACGGGCTGGCTTGTTAAATGGACCGTAAAATGGCCGTAATGCTCTTAAAGTAGCGGCAACAGAACGATTATTTTGATAAAAAATTTGCACGATTTGCAATCGCTGTTCACATGTGTAGCGTTCCATGATGAAATGTATACTAATGAAGTTTCCAAATGACAAAAGAACAATAAAAAATATGGCGTCGTTCGCCGTCCCTATCGGAGAAAAGTTGAAACGCACCTGTTGAAACACCCTATATTAACAGAGCAATTTCCGTTAACATGGGTCAGGGTGCACCAAAGTAAGCTTTTTCTTAAATCCCCCATAAATGATGTCAACATTGGAAATATACCCTTACTGTAACAGAATTTTTTTCTTAGAATATACCCAAGAATCATTACCCAAATTAATGTGCCCGAATAAGGGGACACCCTATAAACATATACACACAAAACTATCAACATTTAAGCTTAGCGGTTAATTCGAAAAAAAAATTGTTCAAGAAAGTCTAGACTTATTCTGTCAAAAGAACTCAGTCAATTTCAACATTTCTATTTGCAACTGATGCCATGACATACACGTCTTTGTTGACGTCTTTTTTTTTATATGACTTATCTAGCATGAAAAAACCTATAACAAGAAAAACCCAAAAATATAAAATTATGAGGAAATAGCAATCTAAATCTATGTGTATATGAACATCCATACATATGCCTGTAAATACTACAGCCAGACACAACAGACTCGCTTAAGATCTTCTGTCTGGGTTTTTAAGTTTGGTAGTATTATATATGTACCTACTCGTATACAAAAAAACATACGACATATGAACGTTTTAAAAATAAATATCAACAGAGAAATTACATAACTTTAAATGCAAGAGTCTTGCAGTCTTGCAGTCTTGCATACATATTTTTGGTCTTGGTCTTGCACACTCAGTGTTGGTCTTGGTCTTGGTCTTGCAACTGAATAATTGGTCTTGGTCTCAAGACTGCAAGACCAAGACCAATTTTGCTCATCACTAACTGAGATGCCGGGCGTAGAAGAGAAATGGACACGCCTTAAGAATTAGTACTGCTGACTCCATCTTAGGCAGTAGTCGTAGAGATCAGAACGACTGGTTCGATGACAAATGTAGGCTAGCGACTGAATTTAAGAATGTCGTGTACCGAAAGAAAGCTGCCTGGGAGAAGAATCTCGTCCGTGAACTAGAACAGTACAGTACTAGAACAATATACACCGCGTTGCACATAATGTAAAGACAAAGAGGGTAATCTAATCGATAATCTCAAAGGCTTTTAGATTGATGGGAAGAGCACTTTAATGAGTTGCTTAACGGCCGGCTTACTGAGGAATTGGAGGCTCCACCAATGACCGAAGACCACACTATGCTGCCGCCACCAAGCATAGAGGGAGTAAGCAGAGCGACAAATCGGCTCAAAAATAATAAGGCCTCTCGATCTGATCAGTGTGGCTTCATCCCAGGCAAATCAACAACTGATTAGATTTACACCCTTAGGCAGGTGATGGAAAAATGTCTAGACTAGAATGTCAAAACTCACTACACCATTCAACTTCTATAACGGGCTCCGACAAGGGGATGGACTGGCCTGCGTCCTCTTCAACTTACCGTTGGAGAAAGTGTTCCGAGACTCTGACGTAATGGCAAGAGGAACAATTCTCTTAAAGTCCATTCAGATACTGGCTTACGCTGACGATATTGACATCGTTGGTAGTAACGGAAGAGCTGTACAGAAAGCTTTCATCCAGATCGAGCAGGTGGCACGAAATAAAAGCCAACAAAGCCTACTATAGTATGTCAAGACTATTCAAATCCAGGAATTTAACCATTACTTCCAAGCTGCTTGTATATAAGACAATGGTCATGCCAGTACTTACATATGGATCCGAGACTTGGGTGTTTAGCAAAAAGCATTCTGACCCTTTTGCCGCGTTCGAGAGAAAAGTCTTACGGAGAATTGTTGGCCCCGTATGTGAGGAAGGACGATTCCGGAGACTCTATAGAGATCTAAAAACACAACCCATAAAAAACAACCCATAAAAATTGTTTTTAAATTGTTCTTGTAAATTCTCTAATGGAAGATACACATTGTGCAAAGTTTGAATAAAATCGGCCCGATCACTTCCAAATTTTTACAAAAGTGTTGTCACTGGAGATAAACATGTGTACTAAATCTGAAGTATATCGGGTTAATTTTTAAAAACTTTTGTATTGGAGCCCCTCGGCCCTAAGGCCTGATCACTTCCAAATTTTTTAAAAAAAAAAAGTGTTGTCATCGGAGTACACATGTGTAAAAAATTTGAAGAAAATCGGGTAAATTTTTTTAAAATTTTTTTTTGGAAAAAATTTTTGTCGATCGGATGTACCCATCGGATTCACATGTATGTATATAAAATTTGAATAAAATCTGGTTAAGTTTTAAAAAGTTATATGGAAGCCCCTCTGCCCTAGGGCCACTTCTATATTTTTACTAAAAGTGTTGTCCATCGGACTTAACACGTTGGTATACAATTTTAAATAAATTTTTTTAAAAAAATTGTTCAGTAGCACCCCGACCAAGGGTCTATCACTTCTAAATTTTTACAAAATGTGTTGTCCATCAGACATACATACATGTGTATAAAATTTGAAGATAAATAATATTCGGCGCGACAGACCATTGCGGTCCAAGGTCTAACTTCTCGCGACCATTTGTGCTGCGCATGTTAATTTTTGGACACAAAATGCAATTTAAGGCCAGATCCGAACGGCGAATTGAGAAGCTTTCCGTGACAAGGTATTACTCTCGAAACGTTTATCACCCATTCGCGAGAGGTGGGACACCGTGAAAAATACTTTTGGTGTTGCTGGGATTCGAACCTGAACCTCCTGCTCAGCAGCCACTGATCCACGGCGCCCACATTTTGAAGAAAATTGAGTAAATTTATTTTTAAATTTGTATGGGAGCCCCGTGGCCCGATCACTACCAAATTTTAATAGAATATTTTTTTTTTACGCGTTCTTCGGGCGCCTTTTTTAAAACAAGAAAGAATATCACATCTCTTTGCATGCGATGGGTAGTTCTGATTTACTTGACGCTTTCAATGTAATTAGTTGCTTTAAAATTTTGGGGTTCCTGATGTAATATTTTCAGGATTTTTTGGGCATAAAAATGATCTTTAAAATATTGCCATTATTTTTTTTTATATGATATTTTTGTTTAATATTTTATAAAATCAGTGAAATTGTGTTGTTGTTATAAACAAATAAACCATTGCTGGGTTCCATAAGCATGATACCACCGACGATCAAAAGAACCACAGCAAACGTTAAACTATACACAAAAGACAAACAAACACACACAAGCTGCTTTACTTCATCTGGTATGTGTGTGTGTAGTTATTTTTTTTAATTAATATAAATCCTTTCAAACCCAGCGTTCCCTTTACCGGGGCCCGGGGTTTCCAAAATGTTTACAAAAAGTGTTGACAAAAGAGATACTCATGTATATAAAATTTTAAATCGGGTTAATTTTTTTAAAAAAAATTTTATTGGGCCCCGGACCCCGGGGTCCCAAAATTTTTACAAGAAGTGTTGCCAATCGGAAATACACTTTTATACAAAATTTGAAGAAAATCGGGTTAATTTTTTAGGAAGATATGTACAGGGCCTCATAACTCCAGGGCCCGGGGTCTCCAAATTCTTAACAAAAAGTGTTGTCCATCGGAGATACACATGTATATAAAATTGGAAATATTTTTAAAAAATTTGTATGGGGCCCAAAATTTTTACAAAAAATGTTGTTTATCGGAGATACACATGTATATAAAATTTGAAATCGGGTTGAAAATTGTGTGGGGCCTCACGACCCCGGAGCTTGGGGTCTTCAAAATTTTTACAAAAAGTGTTGTCCATCGGAGATACACATGTATATTAAATTTGAAGATAATTGGGTCAATTTTGTAAAATTTTGTACGGAAGCCCCCCGACCCCGAGATTCGAGAGGCCAAATTTTAATAGAAAGTTTTGTCATCAGAAATAAGCATGTGTGAAAAATTGCAATGAAATCGGACTTTTGGAACAGGGTTAAAAATCAATCGTAAGAATTCACGACAAACAAACAAACAAACAAACAAACAAACAAACAAACAAACAAACAAACAAACAAACAAACAAACAAACAAACAAACAAACAAACAAACAAACAAACAAACAAACAAACAAACAAACAAACAAACAAACAAACAAACAAACAAACAAACAAACAAACAAACAAACAAACAAACAAACAAACAAACAAACAAACAAACAAACAAACAAACAAACAAACAAACAAACAAACAAACAAACAAACAAACAAACAAACAAACAAACAAACAAACAAACAAACAAACAAACAAACAAACAAACAAACAAACAAACAAACAAACAAACAAACAAACAAACAAACAAACAAACAAACAAACAAACAAACAAACAAACAAACAAACAAACAAACAAACAAACAAACAAACGAACAAACAAACAAACAAACAAACGAACAAACGAACAAACAAACAAACAAACAAACAAACGAACAAACAAACAAACAAACAAACAAACAAACAAACAAACAAACAAACAAACAAACAAACAAACAAACAAACAAACAAACAAACAAACAAACAAACAAACAAACAAACAAACAAACAAACAAACAAACAAACAAACAAACAAACAAACAAACAAACAAACAAACAAACAAACAAACAAACAAACAAACAAACAAACAAACAAACAAACAAACAAACAAACAAACAAACAAACAAACAAACAAACAAACAAACAAACAAACAAACAAACGAACAAACAAACAAACAAACAAACAAACAAACAAATAAACAAACAAATAAACAAACAAACAAACAAACAAACAAACAAACAAACAAACAAACAAACAAACAAACAAACAAACAAACAAACAAACAAACAAACAAACAAACAAACAAACAAACAAACAAACAAACAAACAAACAAACAAACAAACAAACAAACAAACAAACAAACAAACAAACAAACAAACAAACAAACAAACAAACAAACAAACAAACAAACAAACACACGGGCACGCGAAGTTAATATAGAGAATTTAAAAAAATGAAAGGAGAGGAATAGAAAAAATAATTAAATTCGCTGTCATCCAATATGCACACGCACTTTACACACACAAACATTTAAAAATTTTGTTCCATATGATTTATACACTCAACTACACTTGTTCTTCTTCATATATAGTATATTTACTCTAATAAATGCATGGGCATACGACATCTGTATATTGTATTATCTGTTATACGAGTGTAAGGGTTGGTTTGGAATTCAATGGCGTCTGCAGATGAATTGCTTTACGAGTATGTAATTTATGTTATTAAAAACCAGCTCATCAAAAATAAATTGTTCATGAAAATTCTCTGATCGAAGATACACATACATGTGTGCAAAGTTTAAATAAAATCGGAATACTTTTGTACGGGAACCACTCGGCCATTTGCACTGATAACTACCAATATTTTAATAGAAGTGTTGTCATCGCCCACCGTCTTAGAAAAGTTTGAATAAAATGAAAGTAATATTAAAAAAATAAGTGGGACCTACAATTTAATGCCGTATCCGAACGGCGAATTGAGAAGCTTTCCGTGAAAAGTTATTACTCTCGGTCGTTTGTCAGACATTCGCGAGAGGTGGGACACCGTAAAAAATTATTTTTGGTGTTACTGGAATTCGAACCACCTCCTGCTCAGAAGCCATTCACTTATCCACTGTACCACGGCGGCCACAACTGTCCAGAAAATATATAAAATATTTAGTTTTATTGCGAGCCCAAAGGGCTGAGCTTACTACCTAGTACTACCTAGTACTTGGGGATCTGCATTGCGATTGATCGGGAAACTACTGACTGCTCAAAACTTGGTTTGGGCCAGTAGCGTAACAATCAAGTTCGTGATGTAGTGCTTGCTCTACCTCCTCGTGGTGGTCCCCGGGCAACTATGTGTATAAATCCTTATACATGTAGGCTAAAACTGCAAGTGCGAACGGTCTAGCGTTTCTAGTCTAGGTAACGTGGGCTAGCACCCTGCGGTACCGAAAAATACCCGCTACTGAAACTGACACAACGCCTCGGATAAGTAATGATCGAATAATGACGACTTTTGGCTATTGTACCCGGACTAAGATTGGTTTCTGGAATGTGAGGACGCTCCTTGTCTCTGGAAGTGAAGGACCTCATAATGCCAGATTTCTTCAACTGGAACGTGAGTTTCTTCGATATAATTTGGACATACTGGGAGTGAGTGAAGTAAGATGGTTCGACGCGGGAGAGTACCAATCCCCAACGTGTAACACTGTGCTACTCTACTCTGGCAAACCCTCCGGCAGTACTCGTGAATCTGGAGTGGGTCTGCTGCTAACGCCAACAGCACGTACAGGCCTAATTTCCTGGCACCCGCATATTGATAGGATCATATCGGCCAGATTTCGGACTAGAGTACGGCGCGTCACGATCATACAGTGCTACGCCCCAACGAATCCCTCGACTGAGGATGAAAAGGACAACTTCTACAATCAACTAAACGCAGTATTCAACGCAACGCCGAACGGAGATATCGTCATCGTGATGGGGGATTTGAATGCCAAGGTTGGCAACGACAATGAAGGACTCAAGCATGTGATTGGGAAGCACGGCCTCGGCGAACGAAATGACAATGGTGAAAGATTTGTTGATTTCTGCAACACCAACAACCTTGTTATAGGAGGCACCATGTTTGAGCATAAGACTTGCCACAAGGTCAGCTGGGTGTCAACTGACAGGCAATCATCATCCAACCAAATCGACCATGTGGCGATCAGCAGACGTTTTAGGAGCTGTCTGTTAGACGTCCGAAACAGACGAGGAGCCGACATGGGTATGGTACGTGATCATCACCTTATGGTAGCTACTGTCCAGTTACGTACTGCATCAGTTCATAGAATCCGCAATATCATCCGAATGCCTAGGTATAACATCGACCGGCTAAAGATCCCCTCAGTACGCCAACAATTAAGGGATCATTTATCGCAAGGAGTGGAAGCAATCAGCAGCTCACTGCCGACAACCATCCAGGAACATTGGAAGGCTGTGAAAAATGTTTTCACATCTGGAGCGGAAAGTATTGTTGGTAGAAGCCAGGCAAGGCTTACCGAAGATACCTGGAGGCGGATTGAAGAACGTAAACTACTTAAAGCTCGTATTGTAGATATCCCAGCAGTAGCGAGGAGCGAGCTAGAGTCCATGTATCGAAGAAAAGTGAGAGAAGTGCAGCGTAGTGTAAGACGTGACAAGCGTAACTATATTAACAACCTGGCCTCAGAAACAGAGGAAGCAGCGAGCCGGTGCGATAGCAGAACCGTTTACAGAATCACCAAAGAGCTGACAGGTGGTCACCGCTCTAGCCAACATCCGGTGAAAGGCCTAGATGGTACCGTACTCGTTTCAGATGAGGATCAGCTCAAGCGATGGAAGGAGCATTTCTCTACGGTCCTTAACCGTGTATTTGCTAACGATATGCACCTAAATCAAGCGGAAATGCCGGAAGTAACAATTTCCCGAATTCGCACCTCAACTCCCAGTAAAGACGAGATCGCTACCGCGATTAACGCACTAAAGAACAACAAGTCGGTAGGACTAGATGGTATACCCGCAGAGCTTCTGCGTGCAGCTCCAACGACATCAGCAGAGCTTTTATATCCTCTTGTAGAGAGAGCTTGGGAGGTAGAAAGTTTCCCCGAAGAGTGGAAGAAGGGAATGATTGTCAAGCTCCCTAAAAAAGGTAGTCTTATGGAGTGCGAAAACTGGAGAGGCATTTGCGTTCTCCCTGCAGTTGCAAAAGTAATAGCCAAAGTAGTACTTGAACGTATTAAGGAACATCTGGAAGATACACTCGATGCCGAACAAGCAGGTTTCCGCACTGGATCCTCCTGTGTAGACCACATAAACACCCTGCGGATCATTATTGAACAGTGCGTTGAATTCCGGTCACCACTGCACCTGCTGTTCATCGATTTTGAGAAGGCGTTTGACAGTGTCAACAGACAGTTTATCTGGCTTGCCTTGCGCAGGAGAGGTATACCCGATAAACTAATAGCTATTATTAAAGCAACCTATGATGGCTCTAAATGTCATGTGCTGCATAGAGGAAAGCTGTCAGAGGAATTCGAGATCCTAAGTGGGGTACGACAAGGTTGCATTCTATCGCCGATACTTTTTTTGTTGGTGATTAGCGATGTACTTCGCGCAGCTTTATCTACTGGAAACGGAGGAATTCGTTGGACTCTTACATCTCAACTCAAACATCTGGATTACGCTGACGACGTTTGTTTACTCTCACATAGAATTATGGAGCTGCACCAAATGACAACAAATGTGGAGAGGGAGGCAAATGTTGCGGGTTTGAAGATTAATACTGCCAAAACCAAAATCATCAACCTCGGCACTAACTCAGTTACTCATGTTAACATTGCTGGACAGCCGGTAGAGAGAGTAGAGAGTTTCCAATATCTTGGGAGTATTGTCTCGACCGAAGGTGGAACCGAACAGGACATTGCCAACCGAATCGGCAAAGCAAAATCGGTGTTTGGAATGATGTCCATGATATGGCGAAGCAATGCGATCAGCTTAAACACCAAGCTGCGACTGTTCCGCTCAAATGTTGAATCTGTGCTGTTGTATGGGTGCAGCACTTGGAAGGTGACCGCTACTATCACAAAAAGATTACAAACATTTGTAAATAGGTGCCTACGGAACATCATAAGGGTTTTCTGGCCTAACCGTATCTCTAACGAACATCTTTACCAGAGAACGGGTCAGGAACCAATAGGCACAACCATCCAACGACGGAAGTGGCAGTGGATTGGTCATACACTCCGAAAAGGCGACAGTTCCATAGCAAACTACGCAATGCAATGGAACCCGTTATCTCAGGATGGTAGAAGAACGGGTCGTCCGAGAAATACATGGCGCAGAACAGTTGAGGAGGAGGCACGGCAATTGGGGAAGAGTTGGAGAGAGCTGAAGCTCATTGCCAGGAACCGCACGCGATGGCGCGTAGGCGTAGTAGAGGCCCTAGGACCCATAAGGGGATACAGGACATAAAGAAGAAGACTACCTAGTACTACTACTACTACTACTACTTCTACTACTACTACTACTTCTACTACTACTACTACTACAGATACTACTACTACTACTAATAATAATAAAACTAAGAAAATACTAATATACGTATCGCTATCCATTTTTGTAAACCTAAACTTTTGCAAAGTAAATTGTGGTTTTTTCAGTCTATTTCAGAAATCGCTTTTGACTGAATGACCTATCGTTTATGAATGAAAGACTTACATTTAACGTTGCATACATGTAGGCTTCTAAGATAAATAAGTCTTTAGACTGAATTATAACTAAATATACATACACGGGTGTGTGTAGTCACTGGCATAGCAAAATACATTAGCTCGTGTGTCTATGGTAGTGGAAAGTTTTTCGTAGAAACTCGTATATATCGGCTTCTACCAGTCAGAATTTAATAGGACTAGGTTTAAAACAATTGGCGCGTGTGGCGCATGTACAAAAATATTAAAAAAAAAAAAAAAGGATGTTTAAGAAATAAAAAATTTCCATCCATCCAAAAACATTTTTTTTGTCACAATAAAAAAATTTCCAAAAAAAAATTGTTACGAATTTTGTCAATTAAATGGTTAAACTGGGCTTTTAAGATAATTCAGTGTTTAGAATGAATTACAACTGTCCTTATTATTTTACTATGTTATTTTGTTAAAATCATTTTTTAGCCGTTTCAGCTTGTCTTGATTATAAGTTATAAGGGATGCGTAGAAAGTAGATGATGTGAAAATTTTGCTTTTCAAAACTGGACAGAACTTATTAATTCAGCGTTCAATTGCATCAATAATTATTTTTCAAACGATCATACGAAAGTGACTGTTTCCTACGCTATAACCTACCCTCGAAAGTAGGAATTATCCACACTAGAGTGTTAGCATAGAAAAAACTTTTGTTATTTACTGCAGTCACAGGGAACACACATTCCCCGAGTAATTTTGCACTGCCATAACCGGTTTAGCAGAAAACCTGTTTTGGTCGTGTGAAAAATAGCGTACATTACTCGCAGAAAAGTGCTTATCGTCCACTTACTCGCTCGTTATGTAATACTCTATTTTCCTATAGGCATGTTAAATGAACTCTCTTGCAGTTTGTATGTAACGTTTATTGTGCATTTATTCCGAAATGCCTTTGAGTTATAAAGTTTTTTGCTACCTAGGAAATATTTCCAAGAAATGTTCGACAGCGTGTCTCTTGGAGCAATGAATGGAAATGTATTGTGTTTTCGGCTTTTATTTCTACGATTTACGAAGAGAAGAACTTATTTTGCAAGACATTACAGCCGTAAATCAAGTTTTATGGTGTGGGGAGCAATCAGCTACTATGGCATAATCAGATAGTAGTGTCCAAGTACTACAGTGAACGGACATATCAAGAAATGTTTGTTGGAATGGGGATCTCCAAACCTAAGGAATATTTGTGGACCTCTACTATGGATTTTACAACAAGACACACACTTTAGGGGTAGATAAATGCTGAATTCAGTAGGAAAACGTGGAACTTTTGCATGGTTGCCCTCATCACCGAATTTAAACATCATCGAAACGTTTATGAAGCCGGTAGACAATTTGAAGATAAGGAAGCCTTAATCTAAACTATCTGAGATGCCTGGGATGGGATTTCGTTGAATTATTAAAAAAAACTTTATGATTTAATTCCAAACCATCTTATAGAGCAAATGTCGGGCATACTCACTATTTATGAATAAAAACATATTAAATTAATGTTGAAAAAACAAAAAATGTAAACATTTCTTCAATATTTTTTTATAAGTTTTTAAAAGTGGCCTCAATCTAGTGACGCAACTATTTTACCCTTTTTAAACAATTCATTAATAGAATTTGGGAAATACCCATGTATTTTCTTAATTTCCTCTTAATTTTATGGCTTTGTTTTTGAAAAATATGTTCTTCTTCACATCAGGTTAATTAATTAAATTTTTTTATGTAAATTCTCTAATAACTATGTGACAGAATGTTTTGATAACTTGTTCAATGCGTAGGTTGCCGTCGACACTAAACGACAATTCCACTATAAAAACTAGAAAATACGTAAATACACATGCGAAGTACTGCGTGCTTGCGTATGCAAGTTTAGTGATTAAAATCAACCACCAAATCGTACGGGGAAAGCAGCGCTGCATACAGCGCACACAGTGCACACAGTCATTATAGTATGGCGTGATATATGGCATATAGCCATGATTTTTAAAAGTCCGAGGGGCCTCAAATTTTAATAGAAAGTATTGTCACCGGAAATATACATGTTGGCAAAATTTCAATAATATCGGGCCATAGGAAGTGGGCTAAAAATTGTTCAGAAACTCTGACCAACCAGCCAGCCAGCCAGCCAGCCAGCCGAAGTTAATATAGAGAATTTAAAAAGAACGTCTTTGTCCGTCTTTTCGGCATTGAAATTTACTCCTTTTCTTAGTGTATAATAAACCAACAAGTAAAAACTAAAATTTTTCACGTAAATCCTCTATATGCCAGCCTCTAACACACAACTTTATTCATTTTACCTTAGACTACGAGTTTTATTGAGCAAAATGTAAAGATTATAAAAAACAATTGTTCATAATCGAAACGATAAGTTGTACGAAATAGTTTTTTGAAAAAACTAACGTGGCAGCCCCTCGACCCTGGAGTCCGATCACTAACCACATTTTCATGGAAAGAATTAGTGTTGAATCCACAGTTTTCGGGGTATTTTTTATTTACGGTTTGTCTTTATTTATTGCTTAAATGTAAAGTGGGTACATTGTTAGTGTCAAAATCTTGAAACAAAACAAATAATGTACACTAGTGCACTAGTTAAGCTATAAAAAGTGTTTAAAGTCTCATTTAAAAAAATTAAATTTCACAATTTAACAAAATACAAGTATAACGGTACCTTGGAAACATATTTGTAAGTGTTGAAAGAAAAGCAAGTGTAAAAATCGGTTCATAGATTATACGTAGACGCACACAACAAAATGTAACGCGAGTAACCTTTACACGCGGTTGAAGTGAAACTTCTTTGACATTGTGGCCGATATTACCATTAATATAATAATACAGAGATTAAAGGACTAAATTTATGTCTGACGTTTTGTTGATAAAATATTCTTGTAGTTTTCTGTGCTAAAACGTTTATACCGGCAAGCAACTTCAAGAGACCCCCAAAATATCCTCGAAAGACCAAAATTCCCATATTCAAATACCTTCAAAAGATCAACAAAAGCGCCTCAAGTTATCCCCCCAAAAGACCCCACAAAGACCCTCAAAATTCCACTTCTTTCTTTACTCCGCGGGGGAGCATAGGACTTCTACAAACGTCCGCCAACGAACTCGACTTAACGCCTGAGGTTTCAAGAGACGCCCCGTGGGCCAAATGTCATTGTTGATTAATTTGATACGTATCCGAGGCTTGTATTAGTTTCAATAATCAATTAATTCAGTTGAGTGGTGATTGGCCAACCGCAACCTAGGTTGACATGAAGAGCCGCCGACCAAGGCAAGTCCACCTTCTTATTTAGCCCCGACCCAAGCTAATACAAATCGGATTGTGTACCGAATCACTTGATTTGGCAGAGTTTCCAGTGACGCGACGTGGACGCATAAGATAGGAGTTGTGATGCGAGAGCCTAAGGACATGACTGTCTATAATCGCGTCATCATCACCGTTTGTCACAAAAATTCCACTAAAGGACCACAAAATACCCTCATAATACCACCAAAAGACCAACCTAAATACCGTCTAAAGAACCCTCAAAAGACCCCCCCCCCCAAATAACTTCAAAATACCACCAATATTTAGTTGCCTTTTTCCTACAGGAATGTTTAGGAGCTCGTTCCGGAAGTCATCAAAATGCATTTCTTTAAAATGTAAGAAACAAATGAGTGCATTGCCTATAATAAATGTAGCTACTCTGAACATAACCTTATCCCCTTATTTCTAATTAAACTTGATTTAGGAAATCGAAAGTATCTAATTTTGCTATCAACGCTTTTCAAATTTTTATTATTATTGCTGAAACATCCGAAAACTGCACAATTCAATATATATATATATATATATATATATATATATATATATATATTTATATATATTTATATATATTTATTTATATATATTTATATATATTAATAATATTTTAAATTAACTACTTCAAAAACATCGATATTTGCAATTAGTTTGATTAAAAAAAAATTTGTGACCAACATTTTTGGAGTTTCGATTTGTAAACGAATGACGTGTGGCTAGAGGAAAAGAGCATTTTGTAGCGTATCTTATGTTATATTACTTGTATCATGAGTTCATGACAAAAACTTCTTATCCAGTGAACTGCAATGCATAAGAAAATAGTTCGACGCGGTTTAATGAACGGTAAATACACGTAACTATATCACCATTACATATCTACAACCTTGACTGACCCGTTTTGTCTAATGTGCTTATTAGTACTCTTACGTATTTTGTCATTTCTTGAATGACAGAATACCTGCAACACATTAGTAGGTAGCAGATAGTTTATTGCAATATCTCTCTACCTATCATCATAATGCGAATATTTCCGTCAATTGTAATTTCCTTTTTATTGGCAGTCATGGCATCTGCTGCAGCGGTTAGAAGCGAACAAAAAAAAATTACATGGATTGCAGGAAGTCTAGTGAAATACTGACAGGACGGAACAATAAGGTGAACATTTATACTGCTTTTCTTTTTGCGCCACCGAATAGATGTTCTGTTTCTCGCGAACCGATGATGCAGTCCATTTTTCACCTATCGCATGCTAAAGTACTAACGTTCAAAGAAAATAAATTTACAAGTTTTGCTCCTGTGCACCATCAGGAATTTGCTTTGGGTACATGTTTCTATTTTATTTTTAGGAGAACTTGTAGCTCCCAGTTAAAGTTGCGTCAGTCATAAAATTTAAAGATCCGCCACATGTGAACAATGTATGATTGTGCATCCATACAACTTGAAAGTTGCTTTAAAAACTGCTCTTGTGTACAATAACGGAAGCATTAAGTCATCGGGTTGTATCTTGTTTTGGCTAACGGCAAGACGAGTATGTGCGGAACATAAACAAATTTCCCCCACGTTTTCTATATCAATCGTTTTGTTTCTTTACTTCGATTTTAGCTCACAGAGTAGAGTTTAGTGAGTTTACATAAAAGGCCAGTATGTGTGAATATTTTTATAGCTTACGCATTAACGTAAAGGTAATATAAAATTAGCTCGAGATAAATCTTCACGTGAAATTAATTGAACGATCCATTTAAAACTAACCTATTCAACTTAAAATTTAATTTAAAAATCAAACATTAGGAAACATTCGATTTATCATGTTTCTCAAGCTAATCTCAATCTCAAGTTTCGAAGAACTGATTAACTGAACTTGAACATTGAATTCACTTTTTTACCTGTAACAGTCATTTAACTAAATATACACCAAATACTATGTTTTTATGAGACACTATTCAATTAGTTAAGTGGATTGTGGCACAGTGCGCTGTTGCTTTCATTAATTAGGTTTTAATTAGTTTTGTGAAGTACGTGATAAAATTGTTACATGGAGAAGCATTCTTATGCATAATGAAGATCAAGAAAAATACATTTTATGTTATGATGACCAAATACCGCTTGACTTACTTTACCTAGCAAAATGCAAAAGGAGATTTATAATATAATACCTAAGCCATTACCGTAATGAAATCTTAGGCGTAAATAGCTTCGATTCGTAATTGTGACATAGACCGTCTGGAGTGAAAACCCTTTGCCACCTTTGCTTACTGTTTACCAGTATTATTACTTGAAATTTTAATAACGTATGTTAAATAAATTCTATCTGCGGAACTATGTAATCGAGAGAAATCGCCTCCCGTAGACGTTGTTGTTCAATTAATTCACACTTAGGTAATTAGTTCCCTTGCTTTAGATACAATACTTTGTCAAAAAGCTAAAAAGGTTCCTAAAATTTCAGATTTTAATTTCACGGACATCACATTTGCTATAGAAAACAAAAGTTCAATTGAATTCATATAAAAAGCGGAGGTACTCGTATATTATATTAAGTATTTAGAAATTAATAAATCAATTATAATCTTAATGTTAGAATATCTTAGCTTTATCATACTGAAAAGGGATTACAAATTAATTTTTGGACCAACAGACCATTGTTACCAGAATCCTAATTCTCACGGCATTCGTGGTCTGCGTACTTTATTTTTGCATGCGAATTAAGAAGTTCGCCATGAAAATTATTAATCTTAGGCATTTTTCAGATATTTAAAAAGGTGGTACCGTGAATAAGATTGTTGGTGTTTTTCTGTGAGTCCAACTTTGAACCTCCCACTCAGTAGTCGAACCACTAGACCCAAGACAACCGCAAAAATTTATGGTTGAAAACATTTATCACATATTGTTATTTAATTCGATGAAGTAAACAGGCAGTTACAGATATTTAAAGGCATATGCCTTATAATTAAAAGATATTAGCTTAATATTTGCAGAAACATGACAAATAAACGCGTATGCATCTAAAACATAAAACTCCTTAAAAAAGAGTTTACAGCTGATTTATTGCAAAACAATTTTTTTTAATTCGATTTTAATACGATAAATCTTAATATATAAAAACGTTGGTGCGTATGTATGTCTGACAATCACGGCTTAACTCCGGATTATTACTGTTTGTGTTAGACCCCCTAGGTGGCACTGGGGTCGTTTTTTTCAAAAATTCTTAAAGTCACACCATATAATATTTAAATAAAAAGAAAGAGAGGCGGTCAGTTGGCGGGTGGTCAGTGGGCGGTGGGTCAGTGGGCGTGGCGTAATTGGCGGGTGTAAGCCGCGAAACGCCGGGTATTTCCGCTAGTATATATATATATATATATTTACTATCAAAAAAGCTACATTCAATTCATATAATGGCTTTAAAACAAGGTGGGTGCTGATAAACATTGTAAATGCATCTTTCTATATTGGGAACGATGATCTTTACAGGGACATCGGTGTGGATTGCGTAGAGAATGAAATACAAAAAATCCCTAAAAAGCATGAGGACAGACTTCACCACCGCACAAACCCTGAGAATAAAACCTTTTGACGTCTAGTCAAATTATGCATTATTATGTTTAGTATAAGTTAACGCCAAAGCTTTAAACTTTTAAATTTAATCTAATATCCTTTTATTAATTCAAAACAGAATTGCTTAGTAGTCCTAAGCCTATATAACATTTTATTAACCGCGATGAATTTTCCCAATAATTTCCTGATAAATTACAGCATTCGATAACAGCATAATGACACCAAAAATAAGCACATTTACACCACAATACACAAACAAAAATATTTAACTACGTTGGAAAGTATCATATTGAATTTGTAATCCTCTTAATAAACTACTCAATATATACTTAATTGCAAAAAAAACAACCCATAAAAATTAAAATTTTTCATCTAAATTCTCTAATCGCAGAAATTTATATGGGAGCCCCTCGATCCTGGGCCATTTTTTTTATTGTAGGAGAAAATCATCGAAAGAGACATTTGTCATCAGATGTTAAAATTGAAAATGCTCAGATCATTTTATTCTGAGCATTTAGAGCACGCTCATACTCTGAGCAAATAAGAAACACGAACATTTATCTTGAGAACTCTTCGACTGCTCTGAACTAATTTATGAAAACGCGAAATGACAGAATATTGCGAAAACTTGTTGTTCTATCTGTATGTTAATATCGACAACAAAAAACGACATCAATAAAAACAAAATTCAGTAAATAAAAATGTAAGTTGAATTAAGCATAAAACATTTATGTCTCGTTTCATTTGCTGGGTTCATTTGTGCGTGAGCTAAGAGCGCAGCCGACTGCGCAGCACACACCGCACACAGTCCATAAAGGGCGACGAATATCTGATGCCAGTATAGATATTTAAAAAATGTATAATGTATAAAATGTCTAGATCAACGAAAAATTTAAGTTCTGTGTTGTGGTAATAGTTTGAAATTTAGTCGTCATAGCAGCTGTTTTTTGTTTATGTTTATGTTTGATTTTGGAATAATTCCCTCAATAGGCGCAGTTGAGCTTGTTTTTCACGTTTAGCGCGAAGTTGCCATGCGACCGAATATTTTTTTTTAATGAAAAGTTGACGAGCTCATTTTTATTCTAATATATTTTAACACCACCAATTCATCTAAAATGGTTTCTATTCACGAATTAGGATCCAAAAAATCGAAGTTAAATATTACTTTTTAATCACAGTTAGCAGAATATTCATTTATTTGAACATATAATTATTGAATAATATTTTATTTGCAAATAATATTTTATATTCTAATCTGGCAACATGGACGAATTATAGCCGTCGACAATTACACCAACATTCACGAACGAAAATGTAACCTAGTGAGAAATAGAGCAAACTAATTTTGGATCACGAAAATGGATCCTGATAAATAGCAAGATCTCGTATTGTTGTTGTAATTCATACAAACCAATGATCTATATGGATCATAGGTGATAATAAAATACAGCTATTATTGTGTGTAAAATTTGAAGAAAATCGGGTAAATTTTTTAAAAATTTTGTATGGGAGCCCCCCGACCCCGCAGCCCGAGATTCCTCAAAATTTAATAGAAAGTGTTGTCTCCGGAAATACACATGTGTGCCAAATTTCAAACCCACAAACACACGGGCAAGTGAAGTTAATATAGAGAATTTAAAAAGAGCCGAGTAGGCTGTGTCGACTACACGGCCGCGAGGGTTTTGAGCGTGACAACGTTTACAAACATTTACTGACAATGCACTGTTTATTTTTTATTTTTTATTTAATTTTTATGTATGTACATTTAACTTAAATTAAAGTGTATATCTAGTTTTCCAGTTTATTTTGTTATAAAATAATTTCGGAGTTTAAACCTTTTAATTTAATTCAATTAGTAATGTAATGTAGAAATTATTAAAGTCAAAGTGAGGTGAGCAGAGAACCAACCAACAGAGACTAGTGAGTAGTGCTGCCCATGCTTCGAAATGGTATGGTAAGAATGTCGCGTTGAAACATACAGGCAATTATTTCTCATTTAATTTCTTTTGCATTGTTCTCTTATTTCTGTAATTGATCGAATAGTTATTTTGAACCGATGCTTAATGCCATGTATGATGTTTGATGGTTGACTCAATGGTCGATGGTAGATTCGTTGTTCAGTGGCAGACATCCAACTTACGATCGAACATCAAATCAGCAATCGAACTTCACTCTAGTTACTGTATACATGACAAAGGATAAGATAAGCCAAAAGAAAAGGAAATAGCAGCAACAGCAACGTCGCTTGCAACTTGTGAATGGCCTTGCCTCTTTTTTTTTAACATTTGTATTTTTTTTTCTCTCACAAAGCGTTGTATAGTTTTATGCAATGTTAATAGAACAAACAGAGCAGAGCACCGATAGAACACCATGAACAGAGACTATACTACCACATGTGCAGTAGATGTTTGCTTCATTCTATTCTATTGGCAAATATTAATATTATATAAACACATCTTACCCCTACATACCGAATTTCATACGAATCGCTTGAGAAATTGGTTGGTCCACAAAATTCCTGAACCTGTTGGCCAGATCGCAGAATTTCCATAGGAACAAGTCTTATATTCACATCTTACCCCTACATACCGAATTTCATACGAATCGCTTGAGAAATTGGTTGGTCCACAAAATTCCAGACCCTATTGGCCATATCCCAGAATTTCCAAAGGAATAAGTCTTGAAGTCGCATCTTAGTCCTACATTTAAAATTTCTAATGATTCGCTTGAGAAATTGCTTGGTCCAAAAAATTTCAGACCCTATTGGCCAGATCCTAGAATTTCCATAGGAACAAGTCTTATAGTCGTATCTTAGTCCTACATACCGAATTTCATACGAATCCCTTGAGAAATGGCTTGGTTCCCAAAATTCCAGAACTTCCATAGGAACAAATGTTATTAATTTAATTTTAATTTTAATTTTGCTTGAGAAATTGCTTTGTCAACAAAATTCCAGACAATATTGCCCAGATTACAGAATTTCCATCGGAACAAGTCTTATATTCACATCTTACCCCTACATACCGAATTTCATGCAAATCGCTTGAGAAATTGCTTTGTTCCCGAAATTCCAGACCATAATGATCATGTACCAGAATTTTCATAGGAACAAGTCTTATAGTCGCATCTTAGTCCTACATTCCGAATTTCATGCGAATCGTTTGGGAAATTGCTTGGTTCCCAAAGTACTGACATTTAAAAGTGGCTCACTTAAAAGTGTGATATTTAACAGTGTCTCACTTAACAGTGATCACAACAGTGTATCACTTAACAGTGATCAGAACAGTGGGACATTTAACAATGTATAACTTAACATTTTACTTTTTGAACATGTACGCCCTTAAACCTTGTAGTTAGACGTTGTCACGTCAAAAAGCGAGTACACCGCAAGATTCTATGCGCAGTTTTCAAATGTTAACGCCGTGTTTAACTTCTTCGAAAAGAGAGGGCAAACCAAATTCGAAAGAATGTGTCCAGCTTCTAGCGTCCTCGTACTTTGGTTATCACATGAGTTGTCGTGACTAATTATTTTCTTATTAAGGTCGTAGTTACCGTTGTCCCGCAACTGCCGATGAATATGGCAATTAGTTTCCAACGTTATTACTGTGCTGTGTTGATTCAGATGCAATATTTATTCACCTGAACTGGCAAAACTTTGCACATGATGTCCATTATTATGCCGCTACGTATGTTTTTTTTGCGAAAAACTAATGAAAATCGGAATTCATTCAAGCGTAGCGTTAAAGCACTCAACTGTGATTTTTATGGAATTATTTTTCCGTTTATGACTTTGTACTGTTCGCATATTCTAGAAACACAGCATCTTCTTCCAAATGTGTGAAAGTTGTAAAAAGGCGTGAAAAACAGTTTCAATGTTTCAATGGCAACATAATAATATTCGGCGCGACAGACAATTGCTGTCCAAGGCCTAGCTTCTCGCGACCATTTGTGCTGCGCATGGCAACATATCACTGTGATTTATCTTCCAAGCTTCGATATATATGTCAAGAATATGGAAGGAGTTGTTCAAATTACTTCTCAGCATTTCAGAACGGTGCAACTACATTCGACTAAAAGTTTAAAGTTTAAAAAAAAGCAACAGCACGGACAATATTTTAGTTTCCGCTTTTACAAACAAACAACAACAGCAGTGACGTAATGAAGCCAATGCAAAGATTAAGATTTGCTTAATAATGTTTTCTCTACTAAATCGATAAAATTCGTCGTCCACACAAAGTGATTGATGAAAAATTCAGCAAATAACTGCTCAGCTAAGTATTACGTTATGGCGCGATGATCAGATGAATAAAACACACTTTTTTAATATCTTCAAGCCTAAAAATCCCATATCCATTGTAATACAATATTGTTGGCTTTCGAGTTCGTTAAGGATTTTGCAAATAAAACACAACACAAGTTTACTTATTTATAAATTACAACTTTAATAAAGAAACAGTAAAAAAAACAACCCATAAAAATTAAAATTTTTCATGTAAATTCTCTAATAGGAGATGGGTACCTATGTGTTAAAAGGTACCTATGTGTTAAAATTTGAAGAAAATCCAATCCGGAATTTCAAATTGATTGATTTTTAAAAAATTTACATGGACACCACACGGGTCTCATGGCCCTATCACTCCAACAAATTTACAAAAAGTTATGTCCATCAGTGATACACATTTGTTAAAAATTTGAAGAAAATTGAGCTAATTTTTAAAAAATTTATATGAGCACCCCTTGGGCCTCAGGGCCCCTTCACTCCAAAAATTTTACAAAATGTGTTTTTCATCGGAGATACATACGTATATAAAATTTGAAGAAAATCGGGTTAATTTTTTTTTTTAATTTTGGGGCCCCACGAACCACGGGCCCGGGGTCACCAAGATTTTTACAAAAAGTGTTGTCTATCGGAGATACACGCGTATATAAAATTTGAAGAAAATCGGGTTAATTTTTTAAAAAAATTTTATGGGGCCCCACGAACCCGGGGCCCGGGGTCTCCAAAATTTTTACAAAAAGTGTTGTCTATCAAAGATACATGCGTATATAAAATTTGAAGAAATTCGGGTTATTTTTTAAAAAAAATTGTATGGGGTCCCACGAACCCAGGGCCCGGGGTCTCCAAAATTTTTACAAAAATTGTTGTCTATCAGAGATACACATGTGTATAAAATTTGAAAAAAATCGAGTAAAATTTTTTAAAATATTTGTATGGGAGCTCCCCGACCCCGGGGCCCGAGGGGCCTCAAATAGAATGTGTTGTCTCCGGAAATATGCATGTGTGCAAAATTTCAATAAAATCGGACCTTGGGAAGTGGGTTAAAAATTGATCGCAAAATTCCACGACGACCGACGACCGACAACCGACGACCGACATCTGTGCCACGGGCAACTGAAGTTAATATAGAGAATTTAATAACACAAGTTCACAATGTATATTGTATATTGGTGATAGCTTTACACTTTACACAAAATCAATTATTATAACAACACTTGTATTTCACTAAAATTCCCGTGGGTGGTAGCAGTATTAATTTGCAAGAACGCTTACAACTTGACTGATTGAATTCTAAACAATGAATGGCTTACTTCGGCCAAACGCATCTATTTATACTCATTAAAAAGTTTCCAGAAACTTCCAATCTTATATACAGAAATTTCGAGAAAACATACTCATATGTAATGAGTCATCTTCTAAAAATAAACTACATGTACAATCTTGTACATGTACAAAAACCGGGAAAACCGGTTTCACTACATCTCTGACCAGTACGTGATGATTTAAACTTAAAAGCGGTTAGGTTAGGTTAGGTTGAAGTGGACGTCAGTCAAAACCGACGCACTTAGACCATGATGGTCCGTTGTGATTCCACATGGATCTAGGAAGATTCTACGCCTACTCGTTAAACCACTTGGAGCTTCGTATGAAGCGCAAGAGACTATTAATGTCAATGCGGGTTAGATCGTTGCGATCGTTGAAAAAAAACGCTCCCAGATGGAGCTTCCGCCTATTCGAGAAGGTTGGACACGTACAAAATAGATGGAGAGTGGTTTCCTTCTCCTCCTCATCTATGCAGCTTCTGCATAAATCGTTGTAGGCTTTCTGCATGCTTGCCTATGAGACAGTGTCCAGTTATCGCACCTATAATGGCACTAATGTGCAATCTGTTTTGAGACATCAAACACTTGGAGCGTTTTGGATCTAGCTTGGGCCAGATCTGCTTCGTTGCTATGCAAGTTGTGCCGTTTGACCATCTATAATTAGTTTTTACTATAGCATCCCGATTAAACATGAGTTTGCACGTAGCGATCGGCATGCCTAGTGAATCATATTCAGTCAATATATCCTTAACAGATATGACATTACTCTTCAGCCAATCCAAGGCTTCCCAAATAGCCATGATTTCCGCCTGGAAAACACTACAGTGATCAGGAAGACGGAAAGAGAGGCTTAGATTTAGTCTTTATGAAAAGACACCTCCGCCAACCCCTTCATCAGTTTTCGACCTGTCTGTGTAGAAGTGAATTCCTTCATTTTCCAAGTAGATACCTTCCTCCCAAGAAGACCTGGAGGGGATGGTGACCTGGAAGTTTTTGTTGAAGTGGAGCTGCGGAATGGTGTAGTCTAAGTTGACAAGTGGAGTCCTGACTGAATTCAGGATAGAAGAGTGGCCGAAATCATTCACGGTCCACTGAGAGATTGCTCTGAGGGAAATAGCCGCGCTTGCAGCCAGTTGTCTGCCAAAGATGTCGAGTTGGAGCAAGGTTGAGCAGAATGTCCAGTGCAGCAGAGGGAGTTGTACGACGCGCTCCGCTCACACAAAGACAAGCTGATCTTTGGACTCTGCTTAGTTTGTCGCGATTGATCGCTTTATCTAATGAAGTTCACCAAACAGCCAACCGTATAGCAGAATAGGTCTGACTACTGCTGTGTACAGCCAATGAGAGATATGCGGTCGAAGACTCCATTTACTTCCTATGGCTTTTTTGCTTGAGAAGAGTGCCACTGTGGCTTTACGGACTCTTTCTTGTATGTTGGGTTTCCAGTTCAGCTTCCTATCCAGAATAAGACCAAGATATTTGGCCTTATCGGATAAAGTCAAGCTTGTGCCCTTGATGGACGGAGGGTTAACGAGTGGGATATATACTTCTTCGTAAAGAGGACAAGTTCGGCAGACGACAAACCAAGTCTTGAATTTATAATCCTACTTGTGAGTAGAAGACCAATCAGTTCACCCAGTGAGTCGTTCACCCCCAAAGCCGACAGTGCATCCGTGATCGCAGATGTTTTGACGTTGTTAAAAGATGTCCAGGAAAACCACCATTGAGTATTCCTTGTGATGAAGGGAGTTTTCAATGGAATGTACTAGCGTATGCAGAGCTGTTTCTAGAGATTTGCCCTTGCAGTACGCGTGTTGATTGACTGACAGAAGTCTTTTTTCAATACTAGTACGAAGGTGGATTTCGATCAGTCTTTCTAATGTTTTTAAAAGGATTGATGAAAGGGTAATGGGTCTGAGGTCTTTTGGCCTGACGTGGAAACATTTACCTGCTTTTGGACTTCACTTCTCTCCATATAACTAGAATATAGACCAGATCAAGACAACTTTTGAAAATTGTCCTAAGCAAAGGAAGAATAATGTCCGAAGTCCTTTGCAGTTCGGCTGGAATTATGCTGAATACAAGCGGTTATATTTCAAATAATCTAATAAATCTTACAGCCTAAGAGTATTCTATTCAAAAGTGCTTAATTCTAATTCAAATTATAAGCAGGTTAATAATTCGTCAAAAAAAAATGTATACGCGCGTAAGAAGTTATACTTCTTTAGCATGATTGAAAGATTAAAGGTTAATATGCATCCTAAAAAGCCATTCGTGTAGAATGATAAGAGGAGTGAAGTGAGATAATATATACGATCGATGACATTTTTTCGCACGACACGATACACGTATAACACAGCTCAATGCGCAACAAAATGTCACAACTGGATAATTAATTGCTCTACAATGTAAAATATAGGAATATGTATTAGGCTTTTGGATTGACTTACAAAAATTAAAAATTAAAATGGCGTTAAGGAAAAAGAGGAAAAAAGAGAGGAGATGTCTATGAGCTCTGGTTTTAAATGCCTGTGGCTCATAGCGATGTGGAAAGACAGAGCTTGGCAGAACATTCCACATACGTATTGTACAGCTGAAGAACGAAACTCTGAACTAAACCATACGTTCGAAGATGAGCATGAGCGTAAACTGTTAAGCATTTAGAGCGCCACGAGTATTGCGGTTGAATTCAAGGAGAAGAACAAACGTTCGTTTGGTGTTCAAGCGAATCTATTGACCGATAAGCTTTAACGCAAGGTGGTCTTAGGTGCACCTCCAGGTATGACAATTGAAGTCAAGTTCGGACCGAATAAACGCATTATAGATAGTAGCCCGATCAGCGGAAATGTGATAAGAAGCCTAAACACTTCGCAGCATTTTTAGAGACGGTGAATATGTGGTCGTTTCAGCGAAGCTTATAGTTTACGCACAAAATGAGAATTGCGAGCTATATACATATTATAATAAAAAAACATTATATAAATTATGTATAAAACAAGCTTTTTTGGAAAAAAAATGCTTTTATTGAAGCATAACTAGACCCCTAAAAGGTAGAAAATAAAATAGATGGTAGATCTGGAGCAACTAGAACTGTTATAAAATAAATAAAAACTGCTGGAATGTTTATAATGAAAATCTGAAATATTTGTGGCTTAAAAAAACCACATAATTTAAAAGAACCGTGCTAAGCATTTAAGGTAAATGACAAGATTAAAAGAATAAATTATTGTTCTATGGTTTATGTAAGTTTGTTCGTGAATAACTGAAAGACCGTTTTTATTATATTGTTATATGCGGTCAGCTAAACCTGAAACTACATTGCATCTGCTGGGTAGTATACCAAATTAATCGTTGAAACATATCAGTGTTGAAAACATTGTGCAAAGTCAATAGATTCGCTTAAAAACCGCAGGAACGCTCAGAAGAAATAGCCAGTTGCACTGCAATACTCGAGTTAGACATATTATAAAAAATCAGATTACCAGTAGTACGCTTCCTTCGAAATTCCTGGTGCTGGTAGCTAAGGATTTCCCGCAATTCAAGGTATTACATAAGCTGGCGATTAATAAATGTCTCCTTTACGCTTAACCTTGAAAAGGCGCTACACTGATTTTTTTCAGAGAAATCGCCAAATATTTTCAAAAAAATCTAGCTCGTTAACTGTAAAACCGGCTCTCTTCTGGCTCTAGTGGTTAGTGAATGGACTTCTGACCGGGGATTCTAATCCCAAAAAACACCATATTTTTCACAGTCCGACCTTTCGCGAATGGCTGACAAACGACCGAGATTATAAACCGACACGAAAAGCTTCTTAATTAGCTTTTCGGATGAGACTTTAAATTGTAGGTCCCTTCTATTTTTTTCAAAAATATTACACGCACAACGCGAATGGAGGCGAGAAGCTGGACCTTGGACTACGAAGGTTTGTCGCGCCAAATATTATTATTTTATAATCATATTTTATTTCAGTGTTTGAGTGCGCAATACGAGTATTAGTGCTGTTTTCGGCTTGAAGAACCAGAAGTACATTTATGCTCCACACTACATGTTTCACAGCTTTAGTTTGTTCACATTCGAAAAGTAGAATGGCTCAACTTATATTTTGAAATGCTCATACAAACATGTTATTATATTGATTATTATTAATTTCTTAAGTATTTTATTAAAATTTTATTTAATTGTATTGCTTATTTATAGACTTTATTTAATTGTATTTGTCAATATTTCGGGATTGCTGATCATTATCAAAGCAAAAAAGTTTTGACTTAATTTTCTGACTTTTCAGAAATTAATGAAAATTTTAAACAATTTATTTTTGTCGTTATAAGAATTAAAAAATTAAAATAATATGGAAATTTTGCTACAGTAAAATTACTAAGTGTAATTCTTGATAAGGCTAATATAACTACTGTGTAATTTATTATTATCTAATTTATAGTTAACTGGACTATTTGATAAACAAATGTGACAAGCTTCTTTGAATTGTTGTTACTGTTTCTAGTCTTGATAGTCCAAAGTAATAACGTTATCTGTATAAAAATCATGTTTTAGTTGGTGGCAATATTTAGCGAGTGCTGATCTATATCAAGTCTGTTTGTTGGGTTAATATTTTACTTGTTTCTACAAATTTAACATGGATTACAATTGTTACAATTTACTTTATATATCAAGCCAATTTTTTGACTTAAAGGGATTTTGTCTTTTAATTTTGTGTAAGTGTCAGAAGTTTTACTTACAATTTTGTTAGCTATGAGTCAGCGATCAGCAGAATAGCGGGAATTACACAGAATGCTCTAAAATTGCAAGTGGCCGTAACTATCTCAGACTGGTGGAAGTGCGATCAAACCTACACGTGGTGGCCGCCGGTAATTTTCCTCCAATGCCCGTAAAAACTTATTATCACGGAACCTAAAATCTGTAATGGTTCTTTCAACCACTAGAACAGCCTGTCGCCGTTCCTCCTTGGAGTTAGCTACATCCCGGTGGCACGCCTGGTTACCACTACAAGCTCGTCGTGTCGTGGGGTGGGTTCTTGGATACAGCTATACTCCGGGTCCATTACAAAAAAAAATTTTATATGCGTGCCATTGAAACATATAGAAAATCAAAAAAAAATGGGAAAGCGAAAAGCAACCTCAGAGGAGGCGCTGGATGGATTGTTTAGTATCCTGCTACTGGACGAGGGCAGGAAAGAGGGGTAGGAACCATATCAATAAGGTATTCCCACTTTCCCCCTTTCTCTCTTAACCCACCCTTCCGTGGGCCTTTGATGGTAATAGACCCCCTTGTCGTATCAACCCACCGTCGACCTTGCTACTACCTGCGCCGGAGGAAAAGAAAGCAAATGAATTTACACACTCATTTTTGGTAATCTATATAAAAGATATCAATTTATTTCCAGCATTGATAGAATTACGATTATCTAAAGATTATAAGATATCATTACCAAAGTACTAAATCTATAACATTAGGTTCTAAGAAAAAAATTAAACGAAATGTACAGTACAGTACAGTAAAAGAAATTAATATTACTCCTAAGAAATAACACGGACCCATAACGGTCACTTAAAGGGAATATATATATATATATGCGAATACATCGATCTATTAATTCGAATAAATTTAACAAAATCCAAAAAAAAATAACTGAATTACTCAGTTAAATTTCCCTGAGTTAATTTATAAAAATTAACTTACAAGGGAATAAAGATATAGATTATTTTGGGTTTACCTAATTTAATAATTAAGGAGAGGAATAACGTTATCGATAGATATAAAAGAAATTTTTAGAGAAGGTCTCCATTTAACAATTTAATACCGTTATTGGTCTACCACCAAACGAATATATATATGGTTTTCCATTATTAAAGAAAACAAATCTGTCATAAAAGGTATATTAGTTGCTAATATATAGCAAAATTTAATACTTATGAGGGTTCCAAGCCCTTGAGATAACCCACAAAGGAATTTTGCAAAAGCCACTATTCCATATAGGACTTTACCTACTCTTGGGGAGGCATATGTTCATTTAGAGTAAATTAAGAAAGAACAAAAAAAACTTACGTGAAATTGCGAAGTCCGTCCATGTCGCCAGCGCTGTCGAAGTGGACAGAATCCAGCTATTTGAAAGAGCAATTTAGTTATTAAATTCACGCCTAACCCCCCGATCGTACGAACTCGAAGGTTTGGAACTCATATATATATATATAGATTTTTATTTTTTTTCTCTCTTTTTTTTTTTTTTTGATTTAAAAAGGTAATATACTGTAACTACAACATGAACATTATATAGACCCGACAGGACAGATTTCTTTTCCTTCTGGTGTATACAAATTCAAAACTTGTGGTAAGAAATAATTTCAAGAACTACAGTTGTACCACTCAACATTTTTCGTTAATTTAAATTTTACACTAAGCTATATATGTATTGGTATGCGAACTTCATCACCACTACAGCTTTACAGAGGGACGCCATCATGAAAATTTCTTCTGGAACTCGATGAGTAGCAGGGCTTTGGTCTGACTGTACCCCAGCAACAACTTCCGCAATGATTGACTGTGAGAAGCGGTCAAATCCACCGGAACATCTTCTTAATACCATATTCATCACCCAAAACTCGTTTTCTTCAGGCCTATGCGCTCCTATCATTCTGTTCGCACGCACTGTCACCCCTACGCGTGAATATTTAAGAAATTGTACAAACTGCGTTGTCGAATTTTTCCGACTTGGATCGAAGTTGTGGACACCCAAACGCATTAATTCGAGCTAGTTCCGGGCTCCGATGTCAACGGGACAATTGTTCCTTAGATTAATAAGAAACGCTGCACTCATTTCCAATTCGCACTTCTCGTTCTGCCACGCATTCAAAATTCACAAGAAAATGATGGGCTCTTGCCGATATAGATGCCATTGTATCACCAAATAACGTGATTGAGGGAAAAAAAAATAACTTTATGCAAAAACCCCTTTTCTTTTTCTAATTCTTCTTTTTATTTGGGAATTTTCAGGTAGGGTAAATGTTCCACAGCACAAATAAATTCTCGCGAATCCTTCAGGACTTGGCAAACCACGCAAAAAAACTTGTTAGTTTTCCCTACTCGGACACACACAGCTAAGTTCCATTTCCGAAAATAATATTATCGTGGCGTTCTGCCGCCCAAATCGCTGACGACCGACTTCTTTCGAGTTTTACACCAGACTCCCTTCTCTAATTCATTCTGCCAGCAACCCAAGCTCGATGCCTCTTCAATTCCCCTCACTCTATATTACCTCAATGCATACGACACTTTGCGAGAGCGGTACGCATTTAGGCATGCAGGTAGTAAGTGTAGTATGTTATGTTAGCGGCATTTTCTGGTCGATTCTCTCCTGCGGTCAGCAACAGATTTCGCAGGGGTACTCAGTGTCTGTGAATGCATATGGGGGGGGGGGGTGTGTTGCCTAAAATCATCCGATTTTGTCCAACCAATCATATGCTCTGAGTCTAAAACTTTTGGTTGCAGCATAGCTGTACCAAGCATCGGATGATTTTACGGCATCATCCTCTGCTTCGTGATACCAGGCAGCAGCATTTTACTCTCTCCCATGGTCAAAACCTAAACCTTCCATAGAAAGTCCAACTGTACGCACACTAAAGCTGTAAACCAATTCCAAACGAATTTTTGTTTGAGTGATGGGAATATAGTGTACAAAATATACGCAGTCGCAGCGAGCGAGAACGTAGGATGTTGTAGTGGGAAACCGGAAATTTTATATGGAATTTTGCTCTTTAGTTGATTACTACTATAAAACGTTTGGGATATTTCCAAGCATGTCTCTGTGTATGAACGGATCAGTTGGGCCTTCTATAGAGAAGACTTTGCTCACAGTTCGCCAGACCAATACATTGCCAGCTGGAATTTTGGTGATCGTACCGTAACAGAGTGTCGCTTGGCTAACCTGCTACCATTACAAAACAAATAAGAGGCTGCATTTCCTTTAACCCACGGAAATATAGGCCATCTTATTTGAAGAGGTAGCCCACCTGTGCTAAGAGTTACTGACGAATGTCCTTCGCATGGTATATACCGATCAGTTTTCCGCTCCTATCTTCTAATAAGTAGTACGAGTTTCCTCGTTTCTCGCGAATCCTCGCTGGTACAAACAATGGGGCCAGTTTGGCATTGAAGCCCTTCGCAAAACTGCTCTGCACGAAGTTCCTTCTAAATATCTCCTGTCCCACTTTGAAATCCACTTGGCGACTACGGATATTGTAGGTTTTTAAGTTAGTCTCGTAAGCTTTCCGCAAATTTTTAGTAACCTTGTCTCTGATAGAAAGTCGCTGATCTTTTGGCGAGATAGTAGTGTCCTGATCATCCAAGAGATCCAAGTTGCGTAACAACTTGTAATCAGAGGCGTGGTGGGTCATGTGAAGTCCAAAGAGAACAAAGTAAGGCGAGAACCCGATTGACGTATGGATTGAACTGCGCAAGGCACAACTGATCCCACTTATATATCTGTCCCAGGTTTTCTGGTCGTCCTTAACGTAGGCGCGTACGGCCGCTATTATGGAGCGATTTACTCGTTCTGAAGCGTTAGATTGCGGGGAATACAGAGCTGTAAACACATGATTAATCCCGTATTTATCAAGTAGCGCCCTGAAGATAGTCGATCTAAACTGCACGCCATTGTCTGTCACAATTACCTCAGGGACCCCGAAGGTATGGAAGATGTATTCCTCCAAATATTTACAGATTGCCGAAGCACAGAACTTTTTAAGAGTTTCCAGAAAATTGAATTTAGACAGTTGGTCGACTACGATCAGAATTCCGATAGCTCCCGAGTTTGAACGAGGGTATGGACCTAATAAATCCATATATAACTTTTGAAATGGTCGGGCTGATTGTACCAGCTGACCCATTCGAGGACGCAATATTTTGTTTGGCGGTTTAGTGCATTTGCAGGTTTCACACCGGGAAACATACTCTCTGATTTGTCCAGTCATACGAGGCCAGAAGAATTTCCGCTGTATCTTCTCGATGGTTTTACCTACCCCGCCGTGGGCACTAGTCAGGCGGCAGTGGGCTCGTTGGATAACGTCGTTCGTTAAACCTTTTGGGACCCAAAGCTTCCAGGAGTTCTGTTCTTGGTCTATATTACCCGAAGCAAAGTCGTTACGTTTGTAGAGATACTTCTCGACCACTTTTAGGTCAGGCAGCTTGCTCTGATTGGCTAGAACATTGGCCTTCAGGGTTTCGTATTCAGTGCTCTGGAATTCGTCAGAATCGAGATCAATTTCGGGACCTTCTTCAACCAATTCGCATAATTCCGCTGAATACAGCCTAGATAAGGTATCTGGAACCACGTTCTCAGATCCTTTTCGGTGTTTAATTGAAAACTGGAACCCTTGGAGTTTGAGAGCCCACCTCGCTAATCTACCACTCAGGTCCGTCTGTCGCATCAACCACTGTAAGCTGGCGTGGTCGGTTATCACCGTAAATTCCTGACCCTCGATGTAGGCCCGAAATTTCTTGATGCTCAGGACAACGGCTAAGCACTCTTGCTCCGTGACACTGTAGTTCCGTTGAGCTTTATTGAACTTTTGCGACATGAAAGCCACGGGGACTTCGTCACCGTTATCAGTCACTTGGGCAAGCACGCTGCCTATACCATCTTGACTTGCGTCGCATTGCAAAAGAAAGGGTCTGCTGAAATCTGGGTTTGACAAAACCGGAGCAGAAGTTAAACGTTGTTTCAGATCGTTAAATGCTTGATCAGCTTCGGCCGACCAAACAAAGGATTTTGATTTTTTCAGAAGCTCTGTGAGGGGGTGAGTAACCACGGAGAAGTTGGCTATGAAGCGCCGATACCATCCAGCCATTCCGAGAAATCTCCTCAGTTGTCGAACTGACACAGGAGTTGGAAACTCTGTAATAGCTACGAGTTTGTCTGGATCTGCTTTTAGCACTCCATATCCAACCACATAACCCAGGTACTTCACCTCCTTCAAACAGAATTTGCTTTTGCCTAGATTGATTGTAAGACCAGCCTTCCGCAAATGCAAGGCGACTTCCTCTAAGACCATCATGTGTTTATCAAACGTGTCGGTAATTATCAAAAGGTCATCCAGATAGACAAATACGAAATCTCGAAGTTGGTTGGGGATCACTTGATCCATCAATCTACACAGGGTCTGTGGAGCATTGCACAGCCCGAACGGCATTACTCGGTATTGATATAAGGGCCTATTTGGAACGGTAAAGGCGGTTTTATCCCGAGAACCTTTCTCCAACGGAATCTGATGGAACGCCTTCTTTAAGTCTAAACTCGAGATGACCTCTGCAGGCGGTAATCGACCTAGAATCCCGTTAATGTGTGGCAAGGGATATGCATCCTTGACCGTCACTGCATTAACCTTCCTCGAGTCCAGACAAAGTCGAACTTTTCCCGGTTGACGTACCAACACCACAGGTGAACTCCAGGAACTTTTGGATTCTTCTATAATTCCTTGAGCCAGCATTTCATCCAGTTCGGCGAAGATCAATTTCTCGATCGCTGGGGATACTGGATAGTGCCGCTGCTTTACGGGTTTCGCATTCTGGACGTCGATAACGTGTTCAACCAGGGTTGTTTTTCCCAACCCCTCATGATCAAAGGAAGGAAAATGGGACTTAACCGCCTCCAGCCTTCTTAGTTGTCCGCTTGTCAAATCAAGAGATTTTAGGTTGTCACTCCTGTCCGATTCGGAGTCCGAATTCTGGTGCAATTCACCGATGATCCCAGGCGCTAACTGGAAGGCTTTCCAGAAGTCGATCCCGAGATATAAATCTTGTGAAAGGTTAGGAACGAGGAACAGACCGATTTCTCGAGTCTGTCCTCGAAACTCAATTTCCACATCGACCTTTCCCTTTATCTGGTGTCGACTTCCATCCGCCGTCCTCACGCTGCTGGTGAACCTTGTCAAATTGCGACCGTCCTTCAGAACCTCTTCAGCCAGCTTCGAACCGATACAACTAATCGTTGCACCACTATCGAGTAGGCCTTGGACCGATCGATTAAGAAATTTCACCTCTGCATATGAACGTACATCCTCTCCTCGGTTGATAATTGCATTAACCCATCTCCTACGATTTTGCACCACGGATTTCCAAAAGGTTCGCATCCGGAGTGTTGAACGTTTACTACGTCTTTCTACCTTTTCTGTGTCTGAGTCAAAAATTCGCGCTCGTGCTTTCTGGTATTCAGCGAAACGCACATGATAGGGCTTAAAGGAATGCAGTAATGGTTTGTAAATACTAGCTTGCTTGGGTAAATCATTTTCATTTCGAGTGGTCAAAATCTTTGGTTCAAAGGGCTTCGTCTGTGAGGCACGAACGCTCGTGTCAAAAAGTGGATTATCGTCTTTAGTTTGTTTTACTTGGGGTGTGGGTTGCGCTTTTGCAGCTGAGCCACACCCACACGGGAGTTTCCCGGGGGTCTACAATTTACACAGTTTGGTCTATATACGTTTAGGGCTCCACATCCGTAGCAGAATATTCGCCTTTCCTGCAGACAATCTACATATCTGTGACCGCCCTCGCTACAGTTCCAGCAGATAAGCGTGTTAGTACCGGTCACCGCACAATTTTCACCTAAAACTTTTGGTGAGGAGTAGACTTCCTCCGGAGAACTATATGACCTGTCCATTTCGGCGACGTTACGTCTGGGCATAGGGTTCCGAAATCCGGTAAACCCACGACTGACATCCGCGAGGAAACGTTCCCGCTTGCGACAGACTTCTCGGAGTTGGGCTACAGAACTAATTGGTAAATACAGAATCTCGTGCCGAATATCCGGACGAAGATTTCGAGTTAAGATCTCTACGAGCTCATTTTCATTTATTTGGGAAGCCAACCGATTGGTCAAGATGGAGATCGAATCGAAGTATTCATCAAATGTTTCCCGATGCTTTTGCCTCCTTGACCGAATGCTTTCCAACAGGTCGTAATCCGTACGATTATCTTTGAATTGCAAACGTAAGGCTTCGCATAGATCAAACCAGGAGCACTGATGAACACTCCGATGATATCTCCAGAACCATTCTCTGGCTTTCCCATGGAGTAACATGTGGAAATTACTGCAAATCACTGAAAAGTCTCCGTACAAGGTTTGATTAGTCAGGACTTGAACTCGGTATAAGAATTCGTCAACGGTAAGTCCGTCTATGGTACCATCAAAACGAATTTGCCACTTTTGTATGAGGTTGGTGATGCGATCAGACCTTCCCAAATCGAGCGAAGGACCGGAACTCGATCCTTGATTTGGGGCAAAAGAAACGTTTCGAAAATTCGACTGAAGACCTGGATTTATATGTCCATTCGAAATTATCGGTGTTGGGAGACGAGCGAACTCATCCGAGCGATTTTGAGAATTGTTCTGTTGGCTGAAATGGTTCGTCTGGGTTTGAAGCTTCAGATTTTCTAAACACTTCTGTATGTTGGAGGTGACTACGTCCGTCAGTTTGCTAGTAAGACATTCAATGGTGTCCGACTTATGTTGTTCCAAGGCAGTATCTATCATGGTTTTGACTACGTCTGTGGTGAGCTTCCTTTCGGAAAGCGGCACCGGACGTGTACCCGACCTTTGTCGGTTGTCTTCAACAAAAATTTCGTCCTCGAGGAGGTTTCTATGTGCATAGCGCTTAGGAACGTTATTGCTCTTCCTACCTGCACTGGTGCTGCGAGTAGCCATTGTTTTGGGAATGGCTCCTTTTGAAGCCGGAGTCTGCTTGTTGAACGGTTTTCTTCTTGCGGTTGCACGTGCAGTGTTCTCCACCGTCACTTGTATAGGCTTAAGACTCTCTGCTATGCAGTCCGTCTTGCAAGTTGGACATTTGTCCGAAGTCTTCAAAAATTCCGTAATACATGTATTATGAAAAACGTGTTCACAGGAGGTAACGAGGCTTTCGACTTCTGGGACTAATTCCGCCTTACACACTTGGCAAATAACGCTTGGATTGAGTCGACTCAAATCCTCGTTGCTACGCACAGTAAACATGCTCTCAACGATAACTGACTACGCCTTTCGACAACCTGAAACAGGTCAAGATTTACCAAAATATACTGATCGAGCGAGTAATGATATAGCACGAGACGCCGATACAAAAAAAAGGACTTACACACCAATACAAAACCGTCGCAACCTAAAATAAATGTATAATTTTCTAAAATAATATTCAACACACACAATCACTGTGACTGTGTGTATTCAAATCCAAAACGGTCCGAACTGAACATTTACGATATGATCGTTGTTTAGTTGGGGTAAATCTAACAAAAATGTGTATTGGTTCAAACTTAAATCTGCAAAATCCAATAGTAAATAAAAAAAACCCAGGATTCCGAAATTAATAAAAAAAAATTGATTGTTGCTTTACAACTTGCTTTCTCCTCCAGCTACAGGTTTCCAAGGCGATGGATACGTTTTACTGTCCCCACATCCAGGCATAATTACCTAATAAATCACTAAAATTTCCACAAATTCTCAAAAAAAACTACCATCATTACACCGGTTGTGTCCACAATCTAAGGAATTACTAACACTTCCGACAGTTGAGGCATTGAGATAAAACTGATAGTTCTTTTAACCACTAGGTTCACATGCTAATGACATTCTGGTCCGCTAATCACACGTTGCAATTAGCGGTCGTTCCAACAAGGCATTGCATTAAACCAATCGAAGGAAATTTAAAAATCAGCAAAACTAAACAATGGTACTTAACCAAATTCACAGCATTCCTTATGAACTGTAAAGCTATTGGTCAGGTCGACCGGTCAGGGTCCAATCGCCTGCATTTCCAAGAGTTATCCCGAGCGATCATGCAACACTGGTTGAATCTAATATTAAGATAACGTCTTTACTGAGCTTTGACACGCGTCGCGGTCGTATAAGCAGAATCCAAAACTACTGCTTTAACTTAGCTAAGATAAGATATTGAAGGTGAAATTATTGGGGCCACTGCAGCGAACACAAGGCAGAGCAGACATTGCCTGGTCAGAACCTCTGCCGCACGCAAAAATGTCTGCAATTCCAAACAAGTGGTCTAGTTCGTCCCTCGGACGCAGCAGTGCACCAATGATAGAAAAAGGTCCGGTATGAGTCGTTAAATTGTATCGAGCTACACTCTTTACGTCGAAATCCAAGGTCAGGTATTCAACCTGTTTAGGCTTTTTATTTACCTGCAATTCCTGGACGCAATACTTCAAGGACCCACCCCGGAAAACAAATTACCATTAGGTAATTCAATTAATCTACTAGAAAATTAAAGGGAAAGAAGGAAACACAAAGAGTGAAACCCAAAGTAATCATAGCTTTATTAAGCCAGAATTCCTTCGGGCCCCACGTTGGTGTTAACCAACGCGATTTCCACAACCAAAAGATGTAGGACCCAACCGAATCTGCAACATGCAAACCCAGTCGGGCCCCACGTTGGGCGCCATTTTCTGTAATGTTTCTTTCAACCACTAGAACAGCCTGTCGCCGTTCCTCCTTGGAGTTAGCTACATCCCGGTGGCACGCCTGGTTACCACTACAAGCTCGTCGTGTCGTGGGGTGGGTTCTTGGATACAGCTATACTCCGGGTCCATTACAAAAAAAAATTTTATATGCGTGCCATTGAAACATATAGAAAATCAAAAAAAAATAGGAAAGCGAAAAGCAACCTCAGAGGAGGCGCTGGATGGATTGTTTAGTATCCTGCTACTGGACGAGGGCAGGAAAGAGGGGTAGGAACCATATCAATAAGGTATTCCCACTTTCCCCCCTTCTCTCTTAACCCACCCTTCCGTGGGCCTTTGATGGTAATAGACCCCCTTGTCGTATCAACCCACCGTCGACCTTGCTACTACCTGCGCCGGAGGAAAAGAAAGCAAATGAATTTACACACTCATTTTTGGTAATCTATATAAAAGATAACAATTTATTTCCAGCATTGATAGAATTACGATTATCTAAAGATTATAAGATATCATTACCAAAGTACTAAATCTATAACATTAGGTTCTAAGGAAAAAAATAAACGAAATGTACAGTACAGTACAGTAAAAGAAATTAATAATACTCCTAAGAAATAACACGGACCCATAACGGTCACTTAAAGGGAATATATATATATATATATATATATGCGAATACCTCGATCTATTAATTCGAATAAATTTAACAAAATCAAAAAAAATACTGAATTACTCAGTTAAATTTCCCTGAGTTAATTTATAAAAATTAAATTACAAGGGAATAAAGATATCATTACAAAAGCACTAAATCTATAACATTAGGTTCTAAGAAAAATATAAACGAAATGTACAGTACAGTACAGTAAAAGAAATTAATAATACTCCTAAGAAATAACACGGACCCATAACGGTCACTTAAAGGGAATATATATATATATATGCGAATACATCGATCTATTAATTCGAATAAATTTAACAAAATCCAAAAAAAAATAACTGAATTACTCAGTTAAATTTCCCTGAGTTAATTTATAAAAATTAACTTACAAGGGAATAAAGATATAGATTATTTTGGGTTTACCTAATTTAATAATTAAGGAGAGGAATAACGTTATCGATAGATATAAAAGAAATTTTTAGAGAAGGTCTCCATTTAACAATTTAATACCGTTATTGGTCTACCACCAAACGAATATATATATGGTTTTCCATTATTAAAGAAAACAAATCTGTCATAAAAGGTATATTAGTTGCTAATATATAGCAAAATTTAATACTTATGAGGGTTCCAAGCCCTTGAGATAACCCACAAAGGAATTTTGCAAAAGCCACTATTCCATATAGGACTTTACCTACTCTTGGGGAGGCATATGTTCATTTAGAGTAAATTAAGAAAGAACAAAAAAAACTTACGTGAAATTGCGAAGTCCGTCCATGTCGCCAGCGCTGTCGAAGTGGACAGAATCCAGCTATTTGAAAGAGCAATTTAGTTATTAAATTCACGCCTAACCCCCCGATCGTACGAACTCGAAGGTTTGGAACTCATATATATATATATAGATTTTTATTTTTTTTCTCTCTTTTTTTTTTTTTTTGATTTAAAAAGGTAATATACTGTAACTACAACATGAACATTATATAGACCCGACAGGACAGATTTCTTTTCCTTCTGGTGTATACAAATTCAAAACTTGTGGTAAGAAATAATTTCAAGAACTACAGTTGTACCACTCAACATTTTTCGTTAATTTAAATTTTACACTAAGCTATATATGTATTGGTATGCGAACTTCATCACCACTACAGCTTTACAGAGGGACGCCATCATGAAAATTTCTTCTGGAACTCGATGAGTAGCAGGGCTTTGGTCTGACTGTACCCCAGCAACAACTTCCGCAATGATTGACTGTGAGAAGCGGTCAAATCCACCGGAACATCTTCTTAATACCATATTCATCACCCAAAACTCGTTTTCTTCAGGCCTATGCGCTCCTATCATTCTGTTCGCACGCACTGTCACCCCTACGCGTGAATATTTAAGAAATTGTACAAACTGCGTTGTCGAATTTTTCCGACTTGGATCGAAGTTGTGGACACCCAAACGCATTAATTCGAGCTAGTTCCGGGCTCCGATGTCAACGGGACAATTGTTCCTTAGATTAATAAGAAACGCTGCACTCATTTACAATTCGCACTTCTCGTGCTGCCACGCATTCAAAATTCACAAGAAAATGATGGGCTCTTGCCGATATAGATGCCATTGTATCACCAAATAACGTGATTGAGGGAAAAAAAAAAATAACTTTATGCAAAAACCCCTTTTCTTTTTCTAGTTCTCCTTTTTATTTGGGAATCTTCAGGTAGGGTAAATGTTCCACAGCACAAATAAATTCTCGCGAATCCTTCAGGACTTGGCAAACCACGCAAAAAAACTTGTTAGTTTTCCCTACTCGGACACACACAGCTAAGTTCCATTTCCGAAAATAATATTATCGTGGCGTTCTGCCGCCCAAATCGCTGACGACCGACTTCTTTCGAGTTTTACACCAGACTCCCTTCTCTAATTCATTCTGCCAGCAACCCAAGCTCGATGCCTCTTCAATTCCCCTCAATCTATATTACCTCAATGCATACGACACTTTGCGAGAGCGGTACGCATTTAGGCATGCAGGTAGTAAGTGTAGTATGTTATGTTAGCGGCATTTTCTGGTCGATTCTCTCCTGCGGTCAGCAACAGATTTCGCAGGGGTACTCAGTGTCTGTGAATGCATATGGGGGGGGGGGGGGTGTGTTGCCTAAAATCATCCGATTTTGTCCAACCAATCATATGCTCTGAGTCTAAAACTTTTGGTTGCAGCATAGCTGTACCAAGCATCGGATGATTTTACGGCATCATCCTCTGCTTCGTGATACCAGGCAGCAGCATTTTACTCTCTCCCATGGTCAAAACCTAAACCTTCCATAGAAAGTCCAACTGTACGCACACTAAAGCTGTAAACCAATTCCAAACGAATTTTTGTTTGAGTGATGGGAATATAGTGTACAAAATATACGCAGTCGCAGCGAGCGAGAACGTAGGATGTTGTAGTGGGAAACCGGAAATTTTATATGGAATTTTGCTCTTTAGTTGATTACTACTATAAAACGTTTGGGATATTTCCAAGCATGTCTCTGTGTATGAACGGATCAGTTGGGCCTTCTATAGAGAAGACTTTGCTCACAGTTCGCCAGACCAATACATTGCCAGCTGGAATTTTGGTGATCGTACCGTAACAGAGTGTCGCTTGGCTAACCTGCTACCATTACAAAACAAATAAGAGGCTGCATTTCCTTTAACCCACGGAAATATAGGCCATCTTATTTGAAGAGGTAGCCCACCTGTGCTAAGAGTTACTGACGAATGTCCTTCGCATGGTATATACCGATCAGTTTTCCGCTCCTATCTTCTAATAAGTAGTACGAGTTTCCTCGTTTCTCGCGAATCCTCGCTGGTACAAACAATGGGGCCAGTTTGGCATTGAAGCCCTTCGCAAAACTGCTCTGCACGAAGTTCCTTCTAAATATCTCCTGTCCCACTTTGAAATCCACTTGGCGACTACGGATATTGTAGGTTTTTAAGTTAGTCTCGTAAGCTTTCCGCAAATTTTTAGTAACCTTGTCTCTGATAGAAAGTCGCTGATCTTTTGGCGAGATAGTAGTGTCCTGATCATCCAAGAGATCCAAGTTGCGTAACAACTTGTAATCAGAGGCGTGGTGGGTCATGTGAAGTCCAAAGAGAACAAAGTAAGGCGAGAACCCGATTGACGTATGGATTGAACTGCGCAAGGCACAACTGATCCCACTTATATATCTGTCCCAGGTTTTCTGGTCGTCCTTAACGTAGGCGCGTACGGCCGCTATTATGGAGCGATTTACTCGTTCTGAAGCGTTAGATTGCGGGGAATACAGAGCTGTAAACACATGATTAATCCCGTATTTATCAAGTAGCGCCCTGAAGATAGTCGATCTAAACTGCACGCCATTGTCTGTCACAATTACCTCAGGGACCCCGAAGGTATGGAAGATGTATTCCTCCAAATATTTACAGATTGCCGAAGCACAGAACTTTTTAAGAGTTTCCAGAAAATTGAATTTAGACAGTTGGTCGACTACGATCAGAATTCCGATAGCTCCCGAGTTTGAACGAGGGTATGGACCTAATAAATCCATATATAACTTTTGAAATGGTCGGGCTGATTGTACCAGCTGACCCATTCGAGGACGCAATATTTTGTTTGGCGGTTTAGTGCATTTGCAGGTTTCACACCGGGAAACATACTCTCTGATTTGTCCAGTCATACGAGGCCAGAAGAATTTCCGCTGTATCTTCTCGATGGTTTTACCTACCCCGCCGTGGGCACTAGTCAGGCGGCAGTGGGCTCGTTGGATAACGTCGTTCGTTAAACCTTTTGGGACCCAAAGCTTCCAGGAGTTCTGTTCTTGGTCTATATTACCCGAAGCAAAGTCGTTACGTTTGTAGAGATACTTCTCGACCACTTTTAGGTCAGGCAGCTTGCTCTGATTGGCTAGAACATTGGCCTTCAGGGTTTCGTATTCAGTGCTCTGGAATTCGTCAGAATCGAGATCAATTTCGGGACCTTCTTCAACCAATTCGCATAATTCCGCTGAATACAGCCTAGATAAGGTATCTGGAACCACGTTCTCAGATCCTTTTCGGTGTTTAATTGAAAACTGGAACCCTTGGAGTTTGAGAGCCCACCTCGCTAATCTACCACTCAGGTCCGTCTGTCGCATCAACCACTGTAAGCTGGCGTGGTCGGTTATCACCGTAAATTCCTGACCCTCGATGTAGGCCCGAAATTTCTTGATGCTCAGGACAACGGCTAAGCACTCTTGCTCCGTGACACTGTAGTTCCGTTGAGCTTTATTGAACTTTTGCGACATGAAAGCCACGGGGACTTCGTCACCGTTATCAGTCACTTGGGCAAGCACGCTGCCTATACCATCTTGACTTGCGTCGCATTGCAAAAGAAAGGGTCTGCTGAAATCTGGGTTTGACAAAACCGGAGCAGAAGTTAAACGTTGTTTCAGATCGTTAAATGCTTGATCAGCTTCGGCCGACCAAACAAAGGATTTTGATTTTTTCAGAAGCTCTGTGAGGGGGTGAGTAACCACGGAGAAGTTGGCTATGAAGCGCCGATACCATCCAGCCATTCCGAGAAATCTCCTCAGTTGTCGAACTGACACAGGAGTTGGAAACTCTGTAATAGCTACGAGTTTGTCTGGATCTGCTTTTAGCACTCCATATCCAACCACATAACCCAGGTACTTCACCTCCTTCAAACAGAATTTGCTTTTGCCTAGGTTGATTGTAAGACCAGCCTTCCGCAAATGCAAGGCGACTTCCTCTAAGACCATCATGTGTTTATCAAACGTGTCGGTAATTATCAAAAGGTCATCCAGATAGACAAATACGAAATCTCGAAGTTGGTTGGGGATCACTTGATCCATCAATCTACACAGGGTCTGTGGAGCATTGCACAGCCCGAACGGCATTACTCGGTATTGATATAAGGGCCTATTTGGAACGGTAAAGGCGGTTTTATCCCGAGAACCTTTCTCCAACGGAATCTGATGGAACGCCTTCTTTAAGTCTAAACTCGAGATGACCTCTGCAGGCGGTAATCGACCTAGAATCCCGTTAATGTGTGGCAAGGGATATGCATCCTTGACCGTCACTGCATTAACCTTCCTCGAGTCCAGACAAAGTCGAACTTTTCCCGGTTGACGTACCAACACCACAGGTGAACTCCAGGAACTTTTGGATTCTTCTATAATTCCTTGAGCCAGCATTTCATCCAGTTCGGCGAAGATCAATTTCTCGATCGCTGGGGATACTGGATAGTGCCGCTGCTTTACGGGTTTCGCATTCTGGACGTCGATAACGTGTTCAACCAGGGTTGTTTTTCCCAACCCCTCATGATCAAAGGAAGGAAAATGGGACTTAACCGCCTCCAGCCTTCTTAGTTGTCCGCTTGTCAAATCAAGAGATTTTAGGTTGTCACTCCTGTCCGATTCGGAGTCCGAATTCTGGTGCAATTCACCGATGATCCCAGGCGCTAACTGGAAGGCTTTCCAGAAGTCGATCCCGAGATATAAATCTTGTGAAAGGTTAGGAACGAGGAACAGACCGATTTCTCGAGTCTGTCCTCGAAACTCAATTTCCACATCGACCTTTCCCTTTATCTGGTGTCGACTTCCATCCGCCGTCCTCACGCTGCTGGTGAACCTTGTCAAATTGCGACCGTCCTTCAGAACCTCTTCAGCCAGCTTCGAACCGATACAACTAATCGTTGCACCACTATCGAGTAGGCCTTGGACCGATCGATTAAGAAATTTCACCTCTGCATATGAACGTACATCCTCTCCTCGGTTGATAATTGCATTAACCCATCTCCTACGATTTTGCACCACGGATTTCCAAAAGGTTCGCATCCGGAGTGTTGAACGTTTACTACGTCTTTCTACCTTTTCTGTGTCTGAGTCAAAAATTCGCGCTCGTGCTTTCTGGTATTCAGCGAAACGCACATGATAGGGCTTAAAGGAATGCAGTAATGGTTTGTAAATACTAGCTTGCTTGGGTAAATCATTTTCATTTCGAGTGGTCAAAATCTTTGGTTCAAAGGGCTTCGTCTGTGAGGCACGAACGCTCGTGTCAAAAAGTGGATTATCGTCTTTAGTTTGTTTTACTTGGGGTGTGGGTTGCGCTTTTGCAGCTGAGCCACACCCACACGGGAGTTTCCCGGGGGTCTACAATTTACACAGTTTGGTCTATATACGTTTAGGGCTCCACATCCGTAGCAGAATATTCGCCTTTCCTGCAGACAATCTACATATCTGTGACCGCCCTCGCTACAGTTCCAGCAGATAAGCGTGTTAGTACCGGTCACCGCACAATTTTCACCTAAAACATTTGGTGAGGAGTAGACTTCCTCCGGAGAACTATATGACCTGTCCATTTCGGCGACGTTACGTCTGGGCATAGGGTTCCGAAATCCGGTAAACCCACGACTGACATCCGCGAGGAAACGTTCCCGCTTGCGACAGACTTCTCGGAGTTGGGCTACAGAACTAATTGGTAAATACAGAATCTCGTGCCGAATATCCGGACGAAGATTTCGAGTTAAGATCTCTACGAGCTCATTTTCATTTATTTGGGAAGCCAACCGATTGGTCAAGATGGAGATCGAATCGAAGTATTCATCAAATGTTTCCCGATCCTTTTGCCTCCTTGACCGAATGCTTTCCAACAGGTCGTAATCCGTACGATTATCTTTGAATTGCAAACGTAAGGCTTCGCATAGATCAAACCAGGAGCACTGATGAACACTCCGATGATATCTCCAGAACCATTCTCTTGCTTTCCCTGGAGTAACATGTGGAAATTACTGCAAATCACTGAAAAGTCTCCGTACAAGGTTTGATTAGTCAGGACTTGAACTCGGTATAAGAATTCGTCAACGGTAAGTCCGTCTATGGTACCATCAAAACGAATTTGCCACTTTTGTATGAGGTTGGTGATGCGATCAGACCTTCCCAAATCGAGCGAAGGACCGGAACTCGATCCTTGATTTGGGGCAAAAGAAACGTTTCGAAAATTCGACTGAAGACCTGGATTTATATGTCCATTCGAAATTATCGGTGTTGGGAGACGAGCGAACTCATCCGAGCGATTTTGAGAATTGTTCTGTTGGCTGAAATGGTTCGTCTGGGTTTGAAGCTTCAGATCTTCTAAACACTTCTGTATGTTGGAAGTGACTACGTCCGTCAGTTTGCTAGTAAGACATTCAATGGTGTCCGACTTATGTTGTTCCAAGGCAATATCTATCATGGTTTTGACTACGTCTGTGGTGAGCTTCCTTTCGGAAAGCGGCACCGGACGTGTACCCGACCTTTGTCGGTTGTCTTCAACAAAAATTTCGTCCTCGAGGAGGTTTCTATGTGCATAGCGCTTAGGAACGTTATTGCTCTTCCTACCTGCACTGGTGCTGCGAGTAGCCATTGTTTTGGGAATGGCTCCTTTTGAAGCCGGAGTCTGCTTGTTGAACGGTTTTCTTCTTGCGGTTGCACGTGCAGTGTTCTCCACCGTCACTTGTATAGGCTTAAGACTCTCTGCTATGCAGTCCGTCTTGCAAGTTGGACATTTGTCCGAAGTCTTCAAAAATTCCGTAATACATGTATTATGAAAAACGTGTTCACAGGAGGTAACGAGGCTTTCGACTTCTGGGACTAATTCCGCCTTACACACTTGGCAAATAACGCTTGGATTGAGTCGACTCAAATCCTCGTTGCTACGCACAGTAAACATGCTCTCAACGATAACTGACTACGCCTTTCGACAACCTGAAACAGGTCAAGATTTACCAAAATATACTGATCGAGCGAGTAATGATATAGCACGAGACGCCGATACAAAAAAAAGGACTTACACACCAATACAAAACCGTCGCAACCTAAAATAAATGTATAATTTTCTAAAATAATATTCAACACACACAATCACTGTGACTGTGTGTATTCAAATCCAAAACGGTCCGAACTGAACATTTACGATATGATCGTTGTTTAGTTGGGGTAAATCTAACAAAAATGTGTATTGGTTCAAACTTAAATCTGCAAAATCCAATAGTAAATAAAAAAAAAAACCCAGGATTCCGAAATTAATAAAAAAATTTATTGTTGCTTTACAACTTGCTTTCTCCTCCAGCTACAGGATTCCAAGGCGATGGGTACGTTTACTGTCCCCACATCCAGGCATAATTACCTAATAAATCACTAAAATTTCCACAAATTCTCAAAAAAAAACTACCATCATTACACCGGTTGTGTCCACAATCTAAGGAATTACTAACACTTCCGACAGTTGAGGCATTGAGATAAAACTGATAGTTCTTTTAACCACTAGGTTCACATGCTAATGACATTCTGGTCCGCTAATCACACGTTGCAATTAGCGGTCGTTCCAACAAGGCATTGCATTAAACCAATCGAAGGAAATTTAAAAATCAGCAAAACTAAACAATGGTACTTAACCAAATTCACAGCATTCCTTATGAACTGTAAAGCTATTGGTCAGGTCGACCGGTCAGGGTCCAATCGCCTGCATTTCCAAGAGTTATCCCGAGCGATCATGCAACACTGGTTGAATCTAATATTAAGATAACGTCTTTACTGAGCTTTGACACGCGTCGCGGTCGTATAAGCAGAATCCAAAACTACTGCTTTAACTTAGCTAAGATAAGATATTGAAGGTGAAATTATTGGGGCCACTGCAGCGAACACAAGGCAGAGCAGACATTGCCTGGTCAGAACCTCTGCCGCACGCAAAAATGTCTGCAATTCCAAACAAGTGGTCTAGTTCGTCCCTCGGACGCAGCAGTGCACCAATGATAGAAAAAGGTCCGGTATGAGTCGTTAAATTGTATCGAGCTACACTCTTTACGTCGAAATCCAAGGTCAGGTATTCAACCTGTTTAGGCTTTTTATTTACCTGCAATTCCTGGACGCAATACTTCAAGGACCCACCCCGGAAAACAAATTACCATTAGGTAATTCAATTAATCTACTAGAAAATTAAAGGGAAAGAAGGAAACACAAAGAGTGAAACCCAAAGTAATCATAGCTTTATTAAGCCAGAATTCCTTCGGGCCCCACGTTGGTGTTAACCAACGCGATTTCCACAACCAAAAGATGTAGGACCCAACCGAATCTGCAACATGCAAACCCAGTCGGGCCCCACGTTGGGCGCCATTTTCTGTAATGTTTCTTTCAACCACTAGAACAGCCTGTCGCCGTTCCTCCTTGGAGTTAGCTACATCCCGGTGGCACGCCTGGTTACCACTACAAGCTCGTCGTGTCGTGGGGTGGGTTCTTGGATACAGCTATACTCCGGGTCCATTACAAAAAAAAATTTTATATGCGTGCCATTGAAACATATAGAAAATCAAAAAAAAATAGGAAAGCGAAAAGCAACCTCAGAGGAGGCGCTGGATGGATTGTTTAGTATCCTGCTACTGGACGAGGGCAGGAAAGAGGGGTAGGAACCATATCAATAAGGTATTCCCACTTTCCCCCCTTCTCTCTTAACCCACCCTTCCGTGGGCCTTTGATGGTAATAGACCCCCTTCTCTCTTAACCCACCCTTCCGTGGGCCTTTGATGGTAATAGACCCCCTTGTCGTATCAACCCACCGTCGACCTTGCTACTACCTGCGCCGGAGGAAAAGAAAGCAAATGAATTTACACACTCATTTTTGGTAATCTATATAAAAGATAACAATTTATTTCCAGCATTGATAGAATTACGATTATCTAAAGATTATAAGATATCATTACCAAAGTACTAAATCTATAACATTAGGTTCTAAGGAAAAAAATAAACGAAATGTACAGTACAGTACAGTAAAAGAAATTAATAATACTCCTAAGAAATAACACGGACCCATAACGGTCACTTAAAGGGAATATATATATATATATATATATGCGAATACCTCGATCTATTAATTCGAATAAATTTAACAAAATCAAAAAAAATACTGAATTACTCAGTTAAATTTCCCTGAGTTAATTTATCAAAATTAAATTACAAGGGAATAAAGATATAGATTATTTTGGGTTTACCTAATTTAATAATTAAGGAGAGGAATAACGTTATCGATAGATATAAAAGAAATTTTTAGAGAAGGTCTCCATTTAACAATTTAATACCGTTATTGGTCTACCACCAAACGAATATATATATGGTTTTCCATTATTAAAGAAAACAAATCTGTCATAAAAGGTATATTAGTTTCTAATATATAGCAAAATTTAATACTTATGAGGGTTCCAAGCCCTTGAGATAACCCACAAAGGAATTTTGCAAAAGCCACTATTCCATATAGGACTTTACCTACTCTTGGGGAGGCATATGTTCATTTAGAGTAAATTAAGAAAGAACAAAAAAAACTTACGTGAAATTGCGAAGTCCGTCCATGTCGCCAGCGCTGTCGAAGTGGACAGAATCCAGCTATTTGAAAGAGCAATTTAGTTATTAAATTCACGCCTAACCCCCCGATCGTACGAACTCGAAGGTTTGGAACTCATATATATATATATAGATTTTTATTTTTTTTCTCTCTTTTTTTTTTTTTTTGATTTAAAAAGGTAATATACTGTAACTACAACATGAACATTATATAGACCCGACAGGACAGATTTCTTTTCCTTCTGGTGTATACAAATTCAAAACTTGTGGTAAGAAATAATTTCAAGAACTACAGTTGTACCACTCAACATTTTTCGTTAATTTAAATTTTACACTAAGCTATATATGTATTGGTATGCGAACTTCATCACCACTACAGCTTTACAGAGGGACGCCATCATGAAAATTTCTTCTGGAACTCGATGAGTAGCAGGGCTTTGGTCTGACTGTACCCCAGCAACAACTTCCGCAATGATTGACTGTGAGAAGCGGTCAAATCCACCGGAACATCTTCTTAATACCATATTCATCACCCAAAACTCGTTTTCTTCAGGCCTATGCGCTCCTATCATTCTGTTCGCACGCACTGTCACCCCTACGCGTGAATATTTAAGAAATTGTACAAACTGCGTTGTCGAATTTTTCCGACTTGGATCGAAGTTGTGGACACCCAAACGCATTAATTCGAGCTAGTTCCGGGCTCCGATGTCAACGGGACAATTGTTCCTTAGATTAATAAGAAACGCTGCACTCATTTCCAATTCGCACTTCTCGTTCTGCCACGCATTCAAAATTCACAAGAAAATGATGGGCTCTTGCCGATATAGATGCCATTGTATCACCAAATAACGTGATTGAGGGAAAAAAAAATAACTTTATGCAAAAACCCCTTTTCTTTTTCTAATTCTTCTTTTTATTTGGGAATTTTCAGGTAGGGTAAATGTTCCACAGCACAAATAAATTCTCGCGAATCCTTCAGGACTTGGCAAACCACGCAAAAAAACTTGTTAGTTTTCCCTACTCGGACACACACAGCTAAGTTCCATTTCCGAAAATAATATTATCGTGGCGTTCTGCCGCCCAAATCGCTGACGACCGACTTCTTTCGAGTTTTACACCAGACTCCCTTCTCTAATTCATTCTGCCAGCAACCCAAGCTCGATGCCTCTTCAATTCCCCTCACTCTATATTACCTCAATGCATACGACACTTTGCGAGAGCGGTACGCATTTAGGCATGCAGGTAGTAAGTGTAGTATGTTATGTTAGCGGCATTTTCTGGTCGATTCTCTCCTGCGGTCAGCAACAGATTTCGCAGGGGTACTCAGTGTCTGTGAATGCATATGGGGGGGGGGGGGGTGTGTTGCCTAAAATCATCCGATTTTGTCCAACCAATCATATGCTCTGAGTCTAAAACTTTTGGTTGCAGCATAGCTGTACCAAGCATCGGATGATTTTACGGCATCATCCTCTGCTTCGTGATACCAGGCAGCAGCATTTTACTCTCTCCCATGGTCAAAACCCAAACCTTCCATAGAAAGTCCAACTGTACGCACACTAAAGCTGTAAACCAATTCCAAACGAATTTTTGTTTGAGTGATGGGAATATAGTGTACAAAATATACGCAGTCGCAGCGAGCGAGAACGTAGGATGTTGTAGTGGGAAACCGGAAATTTTATATGGAATTTTGCTCTTTAGTTGATTACTACTATAAAACGTTTGGGATATTTCCAAGCATGTCTCTGTGTATGAACGGATCAGTTGGGCCTTCTATAGAGAAGACTTTGCTCACAGTTCGCCAGACCAATACATTGCCAGCTGGAATTTTGGTGATCGTACCGTAACAGAGTGTCGCTTGGCTAACCTGCTACCATTACAAATCAGCCTTGGATACACTGACGAACGACGACGACCACGGCTCATGTATGATGTAAAAATCATTCTGGGGGATATGAATGCTAAAATAGGTAGGGAGCCAGTATTCAGGCAGTACATTGGCACCCATAGCTTACACGAGGACACTAATGACAATGGACAACGAGTCAAAGAGATGGCAGGAAGCAATAATTTGGTCGTTGCGAGTACAAGGATTGCGCGTAAAAATATCCACAAAGCCAGCTGGGTATATCCTGATGGAGCCACTCGCAAACAGATAGACCACGTGTTGATAGACCACCGCCACAACCCCAACCTGATGAGGGTACGAACGTACCGAGGAGCCAACGTCGACTTGGACCACTATCTAATTGGTATGGTGCTCCGAGCGCGGATTGCATCATCCCGAAAGACCGCATCCGCGAATCAGATTCGAGAAACAACTACGGTCAAGCGATAGGACTCGCCCTAAATGCAGGGAGAGTAAGTCCTGGGGCTGAGATGCCGGGCGTTGAAGAGAAATGGACACGCCTTAAGAATACTGTCATTAGTACTGCTGACTCCATCTTAGGCGGTAGTCGTAGAGATCGGAACGACTGGTTCGATGACGAATGTAAGCTAGCGACTGAACGTAAGAATGTTGCGTACCGAGCAATGCAACAATCTCATAGAACGCGGGCACGCGAAGATGAATATAAAGAGCTCAGAAGATATAAAAAAACAGTTCACCGGCGAAAGAAAGCAGCCTGGGAGAAGAATCTCTTCCGTGAACAAGAACAATACAGAGAGCAAGGACCGCACCAGGCGCGGAAGTTCTATCAAAGAGTCCGCGGTATGACGTAATATACACCGCGTTGCACATACTGCAAGGACAAAGAAGGTAATCAGATCGCCGTTCTTAAAGGCATCTTAGAGCGATGGGAAGAGCACTTTCATGAGTTGCTAAATGGCCAGTTAACTGAGTAATTGGAGGCTCTACCACACGTCTACACGCCTATGTAGGTTGACCATGACCAATGTTATAAGCCAAGTAAAAATTTCCAGATCACTATCAAGCCCGTTTAACATCTATACCGGGTTCCGACAAGCGGATGGACTGGCCTGCGTCTTCTTCAACCTGGCGTTGGAGAAAGTGATCCGAGACTCTGACGTAACGGCGAGAGGAACAATCCTCTATAAGTCCATTCAGATACTGGGTTACGCAGACGATATTGACATCGTTGGTAGAAGCCGAAGAGCTGTACAGGAAGCTTTCATCCAGAGCAAGCATGCGTCACGAAATCTGGGGCTGAACATAAATTAGAGCATGGTGGCCACGTCTGCGACTAGAAGATCCAACATTGGTCCCGCAAATAAAATAGTGGAGCGTGAATTTGAAGAAGTGCAATCCTTTAATTATATCGGGTCAACTGTAGCAGGCGATAACGGCATGGAACCAGAAATACGCGCACGGTTACTTAAAGCCAACAAAGCCTAATATAGTCTGTTAAGACTCTTCAAATCCAGGAACTTAACCATAACATCCAAGCTTCTGGTACATAAGACAATGGTCCTACCAGTACTTACATATGGATCCGAGACTTGGGTGCTTAGCAAAAATCATTCTGAAATTCTTACGTGAGGAAGGACGATTCCTGAGACTCTAAAATGATGAGTTCTACGAGCGCTACCGCTATCGTGAAGAGAATTAAGCTCAGTAGGCTACGGTGAGCAGGACACCTAGTTCGCATGAGCGAAGATGATCCTGCTCGGAAAAACTTTTGCGATAGCATTTATGGAACACGACAGCGAGGCCGGCCAAATCTACGCTGGAAGGATGACGAAGACCAGGACGCCCAGAGTTTAGGGATGCCAAACTGGATGACATCGGCTCGAAATCGGAACCGGTGGAGAGACTTTTTGCAGGAGGCCAGGACGGGACCCCGGTTGTAGAGCCAAATATGATGATGATGAATAAATTATCTCTGTTATTTTTTAAGTTTTTTCCAATTTTATCTGTCAAATTTGGTATATATGGAAGTAAACCGTATTTAATATTGGGTATTATTAAGACTTTTATTTAGATTTTTATTTTTATATGTGTATAATACTTTTCTTATTATTAACTGTCTTATTAATTTTATTGGGTAATTATTCGTAGTTAATATTTTTATAATTCTATTAATAGTATTCTGTCTAAATTCAGTGCCAGTCAAGTATAACACTCTTTTTATTAAAGAAATTGTCACATTCTTCTGCATTGTGTAGGGGTGTGTCGACAAAAAATTTAGAAGTGAAGCAATTTCCTTATTCTTTTTTTCCATTCTGTTTTAATTTTGTTATTTTGTGTATATAATTTTATGTCTAAAAATGGAAGAGTGTTATTGGTTTCTTTTTCAATTGTAAATTTTAATTTCTTGTGAAACGAATTTAGTTGTAGTTGTATTTTGTTTAAATTTAAAGGTTTCGTTTTAGTTTTTTGCCTTTATAAAATGTTATCCATTTTTAATTCTCTTAAAATGTTTTTTCATTGTCCATTGCACATTCATAGTTTATATTTTAGCTGAACGACATTATACCACAGCATGGACAGAATACCCACTGAATTTTACTCGAAAAAAAGCCACCAAGAATATCTGAAATTTGCAGTTTTCGGTTAAGATACATTGGTTGGATGATAGGTGGGACGGAACGTCTCACTTTTTGTGCATACTGTACAAAATGGCTGGTTTTTGTAATCTATCTTCCTTATTGAAGGACGGCGGTTTGTTATTTTAACATCAAGAAAACCCCTCCAAAAAAGTACAATATGTATAAAACCAGTCCCTTTACTAGAGATTTAATTTATAAAAAAGTCCACTGTGTAAACGTTTTTACTGTCTGTCCGTATCAACAAAAGGCAAAGTAAAGTTGTTGTTCCAAAATAATCCAACAACTGTTCAAAATACAGATCAGTTTGGCTTTTCATTTTGTCTTGTTTATTATTTCCCGATGATCTGCGTCGATCGTGATTGCGTGATCGATGTGATTTACTCCAAATGTTGAACTGCAGCGCAGGATCTGCTGCGATGCAGACATAAATAAAGGAAAATCAAATTAAATGGACGGAGATTGATAGCTAAATTGATTGTTTCGCAAAATTACATTGCTACGTGTTGACCTCTTTCATTGGTGAAGATTAAAGCAATATCCGTCATGCAGCCTGCAGAAATTTCGCTACGAACATATACAAATGAATTACTGTAGAAATCAGTACAAGCCAGAAGGTAATTTGGTTTATGAGATCCAGAGATGTTTGCACAATATTTGAATTAAATATAAATGCAAATCTTCCTTGCAGAATCGACTCAATAGTAACGCATAACTTTCTCGTAAGCGCAGATCAAATTCAATACCGCGATCGGAGTTTTGTTTTGATAAAAAATAATTTGGTACCTGCTGTTAACAGTATCCCGGGTTTTTTCGTCTTTACGCAATCCTCTATTGAACATCTACATTCGATATTCCTTTGATTAATATTCATGATACTGTCCGGTGCTTGACGCAGTGTATCTGCTATGCGTTTCTCCGATTAATTCTGAAATAAAAATATAACGTATCTTCTGAAAGTAACGATCCCGCAAGCATCGGTATGTATTCCCGGCTTCCTGTCGTGCTCACCATCAATGGCTAAAAATATTTTCTTGCAAGTTGGAACATTTTTCCAACGCACTTGGATTCGTTGGCGTAGTCGAGAAGAGATACCAAATAAGGCAATAAATAAAACGTTTAATGAAATTATGACTCAAAAATAAATGCAGTGTACTGTACCGCAAACTATCTCCGATTGAGCACATCTTAATTTGCAAAACAAGTAAATGTAAAAAAAAAACTTCTCTTTTCCGGTACAACTTTTGGCATATATCAACTTACGCCATACGCCTCACACGCGTCATACGCAAAACACGCGCACAAAACTTCAGATCCATAGGACGTGTGCAAGTTTGTTAAAAGGGACCTAAATAAGTCGAAAAAAAACACTTTCCACGACTAACACGCGACTCTCGAAATGCCCTACGAGACTAAGACACAAAATTTTAACTCTACAAGACGTGGGGAATGTGGTTAAAAAAATGTGGGCCTATTTCAAAGAAATATACCAATTCTAAGCTTGACACGCGCCGCATGCGATTCGAGACACGTTTTACACACGTTGCGCGAAGTACAGCTTTATCTACTGGAAACGGAGGAATTCGTTGGAATACGCTGACGACGTTTGTTTACTCTCACACAGAATTATGGAGCTGCACCATATGACAACAAATGTGGAAAGGGAGGCAAATGTTGCGGGTTTGAAGATTAATACTGCCAAAACCAAAATTATCAACCTCGGCACTAACTCAGTAACTCAAGTTAACATTGCTAGACAGCCGGTAGAGAGAGTAGAGAGTTTCCAATATCTTGGGAGTATTGTCTCGACCGAAGGTGGAACTAAACAGGGCATTGTCAACCTAATCGGAAAAGCAAAATCAGTGTTTGGAATGAGGTCCATGATATGGCGAAGCAATGCGATCAACTTAAATGCCTAGCTGCGACTGATCCGTTCAAATGTTGAATCTGTGCTGTTGTATGGGTGCAGCACTTACTATCACAAAAAGATTACAAACGTTCGTAAATAGGTGCCTACGGACAATCTTAAGGGTTTTCTGGCCTAACTGTATCTCTTACGAACATCTTTACCAAAGAACTGGTCAGGAACCAATAGGCACAACCAGCCAACGACGGAAGTTGTCATACACTCCAAAGAGGCGACAGTTCCATAGCAAACTACGCAATGCAATGGAATCCGTTATCTCAGGATGGTAGAAGAACGGGTCGTCCGAGAAATACATGGCGCAGAACAGTTGAGGAGGAGTCACGGCAATTGGGAAAGAGTTTGAGAGAGCTGAAGCTCATTGCCAGAAACCGCACGAGATGGCGTGTATGCGTAGTAGAGGCCCTAGGAGCCACAAGGAGATATAGGACATAAGAAGAAGAAGAAAGATGTAAAATAATTAGAAGCATAACGACTTAAATTATTTTTTAATAATGTAATAACTTGACGTGGATATAACATTTTTTTACATGCCATACTGGGAGAATCAGCTAAAGAATTTATCCGTTTATAAAAATTGTAAATTAAACGATGACGTAGTTGTATATCAGTCTCAATTCTATTACACGTCTTACTCTATTAGAAATGCGATCAGCTTCTCGTCTATCGTTACTTTCTTCCTCCGATTCTTGAACAAGTCTCGTAGTCACATCTTAGTCTTACATACCGAATTGCATACGAATCGCTTGAGAAATGGCTTGGTCCACAAAATTTCAGACCCTATTGGCCAGATCACAGAATTTCCATTGGAACAAGTCTTATAGTCGCATCTTAGTCCTACATACCGAATTTCATACGAATCGCTTGGGAAATGGCTTGGTCCACAAAATTTCAGACCCTATTGGCCAGATCACAGAATTTCCATTGGAACAAGTCTTATAGTCGCATCTTATTCCTACATACCAAAATTCATACTATTCGCTTGAGAAATGGCTTGGTCCACAAAATTCCAGACACTATTAGCCAGATCAAAGAATTTCCATTTGAACAAGTCCTACATACCGAATTTCATACGAATCGCTTGAGAAATGGCTTGATTCACAAAATCCAGACCCTATTGGCCAGATCACAGAATTTCCATTGGAACAAGTCTTATAGTCGCGTCTTAGTCCTACATACCGAATTTCATACGCGTCGGTTGAGAGATGGAATATATGTCAGTTAATGTACTTTCGGTGCCTTCCTTGAGTGTTGCACAGGACTTGATCTGTGCTTGATCCACAAAATCCAGACCCTATTGGCCAGATCACAGAATTTCCATTGGAACAAGTCTTATAGTCGCGTCTTAGTGTTTCATACGAATCGGTTGAGAAATGGAATATCTGTCAGTAAATGTACTTTCGGTGCCTTCCTTGAGTGTCGCACAGGACTTTGGCTTATGAAAATTGGAAGAAAATGGCGAATAATATTTTGTGATCAATTTTTAACCCACGAAATTTGGAGGGTCGAGGGGCTTCCACATACATTTTTTCGAAATTACCCTGTTTTTATTGAAGTTTTGGACTCTCTAAGGGAATGTACATTTAAATTTTTAATTTTTGGTTTGGTTTGTTCATTTGGCTTATCTCTTTATGCCAACGTCTACAGCAACATTTGTTGTAAGACATTCTTAAGTAATGACAGATTTGGTGATAGCACAGTGGATCCATTTTTCATTAATGGTAAAAGGTAGGGAGATTCAAAAGTCCAGTTAGCATGGTTACTCCGAGAAATTTTCTAATTTCTGCTCTATTATTGATTTTAAAGAAATATATATAATTTCAATAATATGGAAAGACCCCAGTAAATGTCATCTTAAACCTCCATAAACCCCCCTTAAGACCCCTCAAAATCATCGTTAAGAACCACTTACACCCCTCAAGATCCTATAAAGACCACCCTCAAGGGGTACCTTAGCATCACCTCAAGACGCCCTCAAAACTACCTCAAAAGCCCACCAACATCCCACTCATAATCCTCTTTAAACCCTCTCAAGACCCTTGCAGACCCACCAGAAGTCCCCATCATTACTTACCTCAAGACCCACCTGAAGACCACCAAAGACTCCCCGAAAAGTCATCCCCCAAAAACACGTACGAGATTTACTCACAGATGTGTAATTAAAAAAGCGTCACAGAATGACATATAAACCGACAGAAAGACACATAGGCACAGGCACAGTAAAATTTTTCTTGCAAATTCTCTAATCGGGGATACACACACACACACACACACACTGCGTGCTCGTTTTGTGGCAAAATCATTCACGAAATGACGCAGCGGCAGCGAACAGCGCTGCTCACAAAGCACAGAGCTCAGACTTTGCCGTGATCTGATGCGATATAGCGATATTTAAAAATTGTATATTGGGGTCCCCAAGGGGCCGATCGCTCCAAATTTTTACAGAAAGTGTTTTCCATCGAAGACACACATGTGTACAAAATTTAAAGAAAATCGGGTAAATTTTGTAAAATATTTGTATGAGAGCCCCCCGACCCCGCAGCCCGAGGGGCCTCAAATTTTAATAGAAAGTGTTGTCTTGGGAGATATACATGTGTGCAAAATTTCAATAAAATCGGGCTGTAGGAAGTGGGTTAAAAATTGATCACAAGATTTTGCCAGCCAGCCAGCCAGCCAGCCACGGGCAAGTGAAGTTAATATAGAGAATTTAAAAACTAACAAGTCATCGATCGCTTTAAGGTTTTTTAAAAAAAAAAACTTTATAGAGTAACAACGCAACGTACGTACTCTAAAATGTACCAGTTTTAAATGGCAGTTTACTTTTAAATTTGCTGACCTACACGGAGAATAAATGTCATCATGGTAGGGCATTTATTCATTCGTTGCTAAGACACGATAAGTGTTCAACGAATATGGTAAAGGTTTTGTTTTGTTGGACAAAGAGATGAATTATTATAATTACTTGTACAGCAGCTAAACAGCAGCCGAACGAAGCGGATTCCGCCCAAAAAGTTTACAAAATGTGAAATCTTCTGAATTCTCGCATGCTTCCATTTGACCATTGCCTTTAGCCATAGGTATCTGATTTCATATTCACAATGATTTCTCTGTACGAACAGTGTAAAGTGCTGTGCTATGGTTTGTTACCTTGTGGTCATGACATTTTTATTGTTTTCAGTTGCATACGGAGCGTCAAATTTGTCGGTTGGTCGTTCGGTGTGCCAGCCGGTTTCGGCTGCGGCTGTGTACACTCGAGCTACAGTTCAGCTTAATATCAATCTCACCAATATGAGTAGAAACTGGAATATACAGCTGAATGCTAACTGAAGTTGAGATTAAGCGAACGCGATTTTATTGAAATAAAACCCCAACGCGACAATTTTAGACTATTCATGCACTATAACGAAGCCCAAGCCATGCCATGCCATGCCACTTTATTCCACGATGTGCAAGATTTAAGCTGCTGCTGTATTCGCTCAGAATTTTTTACGTGCGGCGATGAATTGTGATCCGACGAACGCCCCAACCTCAGCTTGTACTAATAATATTCGTCATGGTTAATTAAGTGCAATACATTTCGTTTCGTTGTGCCTTATAGCGAGCAAGTAAGACCAATTCCCAAGTGTTTGGGGACGATGTGGTGTGTAGACCGACCTGCCAGCCAGAGCCGCCAATAGACCACGCCAGTCTAAATTTCAACCAAACGATTTTGTCACGACTGCATAGCGATTACTGTGTTTTTTTTGTACATATACCGGTTATATAGGTAAATTGTTTAAAAATGTCAATGAAGGTACGTTTTCTTGGGCTCCCAAGTGGTGCTCTCACATGATGATATATATCTGACGGTAAACATGAAGTTATGACTTGAATGGGTGCCTTAATTAGCTGCGATTGTATGGTACATTAAGTTGGATTACCTGGAATATTCATTGGATATTTATTTAGTAGTATAAGCAGACGCAGTTTTTTACAATACTATCACTCAAAAAAGCGTTCTACAGTGTTTAGTATGCGTTATTTCCGGTTACCAAAGAGCAATTTGAAATGTTAAAAATCATGGGATTTTTTGATCCATCTTTACTATATATAATAAATAATATAAAAATCTCGTGTCACGGTGTTTGAGGCTGAACTACTCCGAAACGGCTCGACCGATTGTTATGAAATTTTTTATGTATATTTAGTAGGTATGAAAATAGGTTTTAAAGTGAAAAAAAATACCGCTAGGTAAAAAAAAAAACAAAACAAAAATTTTGAGAAAATTTTGAGCGGGTAGCAAAGCGCCCGGGTACAGCTAGTAATAAATAATATTTCTTCAGGGGCCTGATCACTTTCAAATTTTTACAAAAATTGTTGTCATCGGAGATACACACACATACAGAATTGTAGGGCTAACTAAGGAGAGTATTTTCTGAAAGTTCCCCATTCATAAGTATTGGGCACCCCTGGAAATCAGGGTATGACGCTAAGAAAATGGAAATACCTCTGAAATGGAAGGTAGTAAAAATTTGGTTAATATGTTGAATAACGCAGAATTAAATTTTCTGCGTGTTCTAGGAACGAAATTTGTCGGTAAGGACTACTCCAAAAAAACAGTCAAAAAACGCATTTTACTTCAAATTTGACATAACAGCGGCACTATCTAAGCAAATGTTTTTTCTAGAACATGTTTAATTCTGTATTGTTAATTTGGACTACCTCCTATTCCCATATCTTAAGGCACCACACCTGAAAAATTCGTTACATATAATAGTGAAGGCCAGGACCGGAACCCGGTTGTAGAGCCAAATATGATGATGATTGTAGTGAAAAAATTGATTTTTTTTGGTTTTATTTTAACAATTGAACTTATACAACATAAAAAATTTACAATATCATCTTCTTCATTGGATCACTTTAAAGTTTTTAGAGATAGTAAAAATAAAATCGTGTAAATAATGAAAATATATAAATATATAGGAGCCCCTCGACCCTTTCAAATGGGAAGTGGGTTAAAAAATTGTTCAGAAATGTTGGCGACAAACACATGCGGACGCGAAGTTAATATAGAAAAAATATCTGTTCCTTCAATGTTTTTTTGCATAAAAAAAATTATAAAAAGATTGTGCAGGTAAAAATCCTAATGAAAGTAATTCATTCTCGTTTTTTTTTTAATTTTTGAATTTATAAATTTTTTGTTTAAATGTTTTACTATATTATAATTTATTATGTTATAGTATTTAATTCTAAGCAATTAGCTTACATGAAATAAACCTGTAACTGTTTTGGTTTTTTAGATAGGGCTTTTTTAAGAAAGGGGGCGCCGTGGCTCAGTGGAAATGCGCACGGTTACTGAGCAGAAGGTTCGTGGTTCGAATCCCAGTAACAACAAAAGTATTTTTCACGGTTCCACCTCTCGCGAATGGGTGACAAACGTTCCGAGAGTAATAACTTGTCACAATTCGCCGTTCGGGTCCGGCCTTAAATTGTAGGTCCCATTTGTGTCCAAAAATATACGTGCGCAACACAAATGGTTGCGAGAAGCTAGGCCTTGGGCCGCAATGGTCTGTCGCGCCGAATATTATGATTATTAATGAGGCCTACACCCCAACCCTAAGCCAATGAAAGAATCAGCCGTCAATCCATAAAGAACACATTAAAAAGCATGGCAATCCCATGATGAATTGCTGCGTTATTATATTTGTACATATAAACAACAGAGAACAACGGTACGACAAAGGAATCAAAAAATCTTGCAAATCTCAAATGATGATTTATTTAAATTGCATGCCTGCGTTTAATCGGTTCGATATCTGTGTATGAAGTTGTGCAGTTGTTCCTGTACAACATGAACACGATGTATACCGCTCATCAGAAACACGTTCTGCGGCGTCATTTCCAAGACCATGGCCATCACCCAATCACTTGCCGCACAAACGATGTTTGCGCCGTACCTGCCATAATAGCAACACTACGAATATACTCGTATATCTTCCCGACCCATGTGCATTATATTGATGATAGGCGAACCGCCACGATGCACAGCTGCGCAACATACCTCCAACATACTGCGAAACATACCTTCAACATACTACGGCGATTTATCTCAATTGAGAACCGAGTGCATAAGCATCATATTCGCGAAGAAGAATAGAAAAGCTGTCGTGCAATCCAACCCAAGACGAAAATATACTTCAAAACCTAAAATTTAGATCAATAAATGTGCATTACGTGTGCTGGTGCACCTCAACCAGAACAAACTTAATTTTGACCTCAACCGCATACAGCGTCTTTCACATCGCATAAGCCAAGAGCAAGTGAGGCAACGAACGATTTGGACTGCGTTTAACCTATTACAGTGTCTGGCGGGGCACCTAATAGAGATAATAAATGATGGCATCACGAATTTACAAAGCAGGATTTATCAGCCTTTATTCGGCCGTAATAATATTAGGCTTAAGCTGATCCTCATGCTATAACTAAAGGAAGGATTGATAGAGTATAAAAATCACGAAGAAGGCCGGGCATCCTGAGTTATACTCGCACTTAGACGATGCATGAGAGTAGTTAGGACAAAGAAGTCTTATGAAATTCTCTAGCCGTAGTGGGTGTGTACCACAACTGGAGAAATCCTGAAATTGCAACACATCATTATTTTGAAAATGTGCTAGGGTTGTGCAACAATATATATTGCAATATATATATATATATATATATATATATATATTGTAGTATGAGTAGTATGAATTTAATATAATATATATTTAAAATATATATATAAAACATATATATAAAAAATATATATGAATATATTTTCTGCCAAATAAAGTTGTTGGAATGTGTTGTTGCTAAATTTATAAAAATGGAAAACATGTAGAATAATAGCTATTTGTGGTGTACTGCGGCCCATAAGCTCTACACATTTTAGGGTCAGTTTCTTGAAGCACATAAAAAAACAACCAATAAAAATTAAAATTTTTCATCTAAATTCTCTAATCGCAGAAATTGATATGGGAGCCCCTCGATCCTGGGCCATTTTTTTTATTGTAGAAGAAAATCATCGAAACAAACATTTGACATCAGATGTTAAAATTGAAAAAGCTCAGATCATTTTATTCTGAGCACTTAGAGCACGCTCATACTCTGAGCAAATAAGAAACACGAACATTTATCTTGAGAACTCTTTTACTGCTCTGAACTAATTTATGAAAACGCCAAATGACAGAATATTGTGAAAACTTGTTGTTCTATCTGTAAGTTGATATCGACAACAAAAAAAACAACATCAATAAAAATACAATTCAGTATATAATTTAAATGTAAGTTGAAGTAAGCATAAAACATGTATGTCTCGTTTCATTTGCTGGGTTCATTTGTGCGTGCGCTAAGATTTCTCTCTCTCCCTCTCCACCACCACCAAAACCATGCAGCGCAGCCGACTGCGCAGCACACACCGCAGACAGTCCATAAAGGGCGACGAATATCTGATGCCAGTACAGATATTTAAAAAATGTATAAGGGCCTTGCGGCCGAACCCGGGACCCGATCACTACCAAATTTTCGAAAAAGTATTGTTTATTGGGTATACACATGTGTGTAAAATTTGAAGAAAATCGGGTAAATTTTTTAAAATTTTTGTTTGGGAGCCCCCCGACCCCGCAGCCCGAGGGGCCTCAAAATTTAATAGAAAGTGTTGTCTCCGGAAATACGCAAGTGTGCAAAATTTCAATAAAATCGGGCCATGGGAAGTGGGTTAAAAATTGATCGCAAGAATCCACGACAGACGACCGACCGACGACCGACCGACGACCGACCGACGACCGACGACCCACGGGCAAGTGAAGTTAATATAGAGAATTTAAAAAACCGATACACAATATGAGTATTTGCAAACTTTTTGAAACATAGGTTTGCGCAAACGATCCACTAAATCTTTAAGTCTTTAAGTACAAATGAGGAATACTAATGCTGTAAAAATAGATCCATCACTTAACATAACCTCTCCCAGATTTTGAAAGATTTTAAAGATAAGCTAAATCGATTATATTAACCACTTAATACTTAGCAGCAATAGTACAATTACGAGCCACGAATGCTCTGTTATCTGTCAAGATTTGTTTAAAATATATTCTCATTGGCGTTCATTTGACCGAAAAATTGCAATTGAGTGCATAAATATTGCGCTCAAGATCACAAATTACACAAATTACACTCGATCTGTTCGTTGTACCAAAACAATTGCATTTATTGCAGTGAAGCTACTTTTGGTGGGACAAGGGGTAGCTGAATGCATTGGTGACGTCAGCGTTACGAAAATAACAAATGTATCGAATTAAGTTAGACGTTAAAGATAAATAAAAGTATAAATTCATTTTACTTACTAAGATCACTCGTAGAATGGAGTTTTTTATGGTCTTTTTGGGGTCCTTAGGGGGTCTTTTATAGGCCTTTTGGGAGTCTTTTGAGGGTCTTTTTGGGGTTGTTGGTAGTCTTTTGTGGTTTTTTTGTAGTTTTTTTGAGCGTCTTTTGATGGTCTTTTGGGGGTCTTTTGAGCGGCTTTTGGGTGTTCTTGGTCGTCTTTTGTGATTCTTTTGAGGGTATTTTAAAGGTATTTTGATGGTTTTTTGAGGGCCAATTGGGGTCTTCTCTGGGCTTTTTCGTGGTCGTTCTGAGGTCTTTTTGGGGTCTTTTAGGAGCCTTTTGTGTCTTTTGGTGGTCCTCCGTAATTCTTTTGAGAGTCTTTTAGTTTTTTTTAGTCTTTTTGTGGTATTTTGAGGGATTTTTGGTGTCTTTTGAGGGTCTTCTGGTGGTCTTTTGTGATTCTTTTAGGGATCTTTTGGGGGTCTTTTTTTAATTGTCTTTTCGGGGTATTTTTAAAAACGGACAACAATTGGGGGGACATATATGGGTAAAGGTGAGAATAGGTTACCGATGATTTTTTATGGAGAAATTTAATGTCAATTTCAACATAGAAAATTCTGGTCCACTTATCAACTTTTTACAGGAACATTTTAATCTACCCTTATTGATGCTGTGCTTGTACGATATTTAAATAACATTTCTACAAGAATTCATTGATTTTCAATATATTTGACTTATCTATATAGCAATAAACATTTTTGAAGTTATTTTATTTTTTTTTAATTGTGTAAAAATAATTCAAATCTTTTTTAATTGTATTTAATATCTTTTTTCAATTATTTTATCGTTTTTTCTACTTACGTAAATTATTGGAACAAGGGATAACATATTTTTTCTTTTGTTACGCCAACGAAGTTTTATTTCGACAGCGCGTAAAGGTTACACGCACTCATATTTTTAAACTCTCTATATTAACCACGCGTGCCCGTGGCTGGCTGGCGGGTCAGATCTAGTGATAAATTTTTAACCCACTTCCCAAAGCCCGATTTTATTGATACTTTGCACACATGTGTATTTTCGGTGACAATACTTTCTATCTGAGAGTGATCGGGCAGCAGGCTCGGGGGGTTTTCATGTTTCCCATATAGCGGCATCAGATCATTTCAGAACCCAACTGTTTCGCTAGATCACAGATCCCTTTAAGTTTTTTTTTTCTTATAATGTACACAAGCTAAAGGGGTTTGTACCCTTATAATGCTTAGCACAGCGTGGGCGTTAGAAAATTAGGGATGGAAAAGATGAGATGTCTATGTACGCGTGTCTTAAACGACTGCAGATCATACAAATGCGGAAACTCATAATCAGGCAATTAATTCCACATAACTATCGTGCGGCTAAAGAATGAATCTCTGAATTGGTTAGTACGTCCGAAGATAGGCTTAATGGTGGACCCCTGAGCTCGAGTTGAGGCACGGGTATTGCGGATGCATGTGGATATTTCTTTTGAACACCGCTTGTGGAAAAAGCGATAAAACAGTGACAGGCAGGAAACATTCCAACGATGTTCAAGCGATTCGATTGTTTTCACGATATGTACGTCACCAATAAGTTTTAACGCGCGGTTCGGAACTCTGTCTAGTAGATGCAATGTGGTCTTTGGGGCACCTGCACAGACAATACAGTTGTATTCAAGTTTAGGGCGAAGACACGCCTTGTAAATAGAAGCCAGATCTGAAGAAGTGAAGCACCGTTTTAGGAAACCTAAACATCTTGCAGCATTATTAGCGATGGCAAATATGTGGTCATTCCAACAAAGCTCGTTGTTGACGCACATACCGAGAATTGAGAGTTTTTCAGTTCAGTGCAAGATCCATTCATGGATAAAGGTTGGGGGTTTAAATTACGCTTAGACGACAGAAGACAGCATTGGGTTTTAGAAGCGTTAAATTCAACTCTATTATGTAGTTCCCACCTTGTTATGCTGTCAAGGTCAGAATTTAACGTGCTTAATGTACGTTGTTGTTCAAGTTCCACTTGTGACGGAGAGGGGCGTGCAAAAAGCGTGAAATCATATGAAAAGCTAAGAGTGCTGTCGTCAGTGAAAGAATGGATTGGGTTTGAGGTGGTGGATAGGAGATCATTAGTGAAAATCAGAAAGAGTGTCGGAGATAAAACAGAGCCTTGAGGAACACCGGCGTTTATGCGGTGAACATTGGATTTGAATCCATCCAATACGACCTGGATTGAACGGTCAGAAAGGTAGTCCAATCGAGCAGGGTGTTATTAATTCCATAAACATTCATTTTCGACAAAAGAGCTTGATGCCAGACTCTGTCAAATGCCTTGGAAATATCGAGTGCAACAACTTTACTTTCACAAAATTTTTGAAGAGACTGGTTCCACTTTTCAGTGAGATAATAATAATAATTGTCGTAGTAGTCAGTCGTTTTTCGGAATTAAATTTTTAATTATTTCTTTTTAAATCATAAAAATTAAAAAGAAAAGAATCAAATTATCATGAAAGGCCTGAATTTGAGGAAGTAACGAGGAACCACAGTGAATCATCAAGAGCTCAATTTGAGTCAATATTTTTCGCTCATCCTTGGTGTAATGTTTGGCGTTGGAGCTTATCAGCTCGATAGTTGTGCGTGCCTTTTTCGTTTGTTAGGCCTGGTACTGCAAACGAACCCGGTACAATTAACTGTCGAGTTGTGGGCATTCAAGAAAGAAGTCAGCTAGTTCCTGAAAGACCGAATTTTTCAATAGAGGCTCCAAGAATTTTTAAGGCTCACGTATGTCATTTTTTTTTTTTTGTAATATTTTCTTGGTCAAGGTTTTTTGTAGTTTTCCTTGACTATGATCCATTCATTAAAGCATTTGGACTCGCGTCGTTTTAGTTTCGTGAACGTTTTTTCCGTAATGCTTTTTTCAATGAATCAGGGAGAATTCCGCGAAAATAAAATTGAAACCGGCTACAAACGTGAGAAATGTGATATATTGTAAATCACATTTCTCCGATTTAATTCTTACTTTTAATAAAGGGCTTAGCCCACCTTATTGTCGTGGCGCAAGTCATTTAGGGAGTATTCCCTTGGCAATAAGTTTAAATATAAAAAAAAAAAATCAGGGCACCTGTAGAACGTTGCCTACGAAAACAATACTGCTGGTCACTAAGGAATACACGTGATTCAAGGTATTGCAAAAGCTTACGATTGATCAGGGTTTCCATGACCTTGGAGAGTATAGATGTAAGCGCAATGGGTCGGTACGAGGAAAGAGATGACGTTTCACCTCTATTAGGAACAGGCTGGATAAAGGCTGTTTTCCAATTCCTTGGGACGACTCCAGAAGAATAAGTGGAATGCAAAAGTCTGCGCAGTGGTAATGTCAACGTTGAAGAACACCTCTTCAAAACTATAGCGGGAATGCCATCAGGCCCAGCAGATTTATGAATGTTGAGATCATTTAATACTCTAGCCACTTGACGAGTACGAAAGTAAATCTGTCCCATAGAGGATTCAACTCTTGCAAGTACGGGCGGCGATAACGCGCTATTTGGCAGCGTAGAGCTAGCTGCGAAATGTGAAGCAAGCAGATTGGCCTTGTGTATAGAGCTGAGAGTTGGAATGTCATTGTGAATAAGCGTTGGAATTGAAGACGAGGCAGTATTTTTAATTCGTTTTACGAATGACCAAAAATATTTACTTCCTTTAGGACATTGAAGTATTTTTGTCTCAGTTTTTGGTCATAGTCGAATTTGGCTCGTTTAAGGTAGGCATTGCAATCATTTTTGACTCGTCTAAATTTGGTTCGGTTTTCCACAGTGGGGTTTTTTATATAACCTAAAGCATACCTCACGGTTCCTAGTAGCCATTTTGCACCTTAAACCATACCAAGCATTTTCCTTCGGTTTGATACACTAAAATAATTAAATTGTCTCATACCCTCGAGGATTATGTTAGTGATTGTATCAGAAGTGGCATCCACACCACTATTGGCGTTAAGTGGCCAGTTAATGTTTCTAAGAAATTATTGAGGCCATCCCAGTTTGCTTTCTCGTGTAGCCATACTTTTATTTTAGGAGTTTTCTCTTTAACTGTGTGGTTTGACAACGAGAAATTAGCTGATGCTACATAATGGTCTGAAGAGCCTAGAGGCGATAATACACTGACGGTGTATTTGTTAGGAAGAGAAGTAAGAAACAAGTCAAGGGTATTAGCGTTATGACTTACAATGTCTGGAATTCGAGTGGGCTCATTCACAAGCTGAGTGAGATGGTTCAAATCAGCAAATAACTCAACATCCTTTCCTTGCGGTGTTGTTAAGCATGAATGGCGAAGCCAACTAGAATTGTGTATATTGAAATCTCCCGCAATTACGATTTCAGACAATGGATCAATTGATAAAATTCTAATGATAGAGTCGGACAGTGCATCTAAATCACTACAAGTTGAGACACTGTTTAAATTAGGGCTTCTGTATATGCAGCAGTAGTAAATGATATACTTATATGCACATTGACTTTGAGCCAAATTAAGTTAAATTCCGCTTTGGAACAATGATTGAAATTTGCTTGGGTTTGGTAAGCTATATCACTACGTACATATATTGCGAGACCGCGGTGGGGAAAAGATACTGGCACAAAGTTGTAACCAGGCCAACTAAAATCCGAAACGAAACGAATCAGCATTAACATGGGTTTCTGTTAGTGCCAGAACAGCAGGTTTGTGGTCTGCTAAATGGACGCACGTGGCCGAGAGATTCGATCTAAGCCCACGAATGTTACACACATCGACCCTGAATTCTCACATTCGTACGAAAATTAGATGTATTGGTAATTAACAAAAGAGCAAATTCCATATAAAAAAATTTCTGTATCTATCTACCATATTTTACGTCTCCACTCTTTTCACTACCACCAGTTTGCGCGTTTCTTTCTAAACTGTATTCACATCTCACAAATACAGCTGATTTTCGTATTTTTTCACCGTCAAAAATTACTGAATCTATTCGTTGCCATTCACCATTTCGCCATTTTTTACCACAAATTTCATATGCTATCGCAGCGCTACTTTCAGCGGAGCAATTAAACGAACGCCACATTAGTTAAACAACCCTTAGCTTAGAATTATTAAGAGGCTTCACGCAGTGCAATTGCACTGGATCCTAAAAAAACCTTTGTAAAACTGAAGATCTGAAGAACTCCCCGTACGCCATGCAAATACATAATTATAAGCCATAAATGATTAAAAGTCCAACATTATCTACGCATATGCGCCGTAAAGTAAATTATTAAATGTCTGTTACCAATTGAATTCTTTTGGTAAATAAGTTAAATGTGTCGGTGATTGTGCATAACTGGTTTTTCTTTAGCCTTTCTGTAGCAAGGTGTTGTCAGGTACGTACAGTAAAAATAAAAAAAAATACGTTACTTTTTTGTTGGGAGTAAATTTTTGGTATTATCAGTCTAATCGTGTTATGGTGTTGTGTAGAGTCATCTATGAAATTACAAAAATAAGTTTCGTTGTAGTAAATTAAATTCAATCGCAATATTGGCCCATTTTTAAAAATTAAATTATTTAACTTTATATTCATGAACTTGTCGTTTGTCAAAGGTACAACTCGAAAAACTGGTTCTTCTAGTAAAAATAATGACATCATCTTTGTCAGTAATATCACCATATAATGGAAATAATTACAACTACAGTATATTTTCAGCTGATTATTACTATTATTAAGATACTCGTACATTTGCTCTGCTATACAATAAGCCATACCTTAGGCAAGAAAGGCAGTACATTCAAAAGTGATTCCATAAAAGAATCTCTCTCTTCTCCATTAAGATAATCATTGCTTGCAGATTGGCATGCGGAATTATCGTAACTCGAGGCTAGTAAGATGTTCAAAACATCATCATCAGCATCATCATAAACATAAACTTCATCTTGTACGATCCGGTTCATTAGATCATTTTCGATTGTTGCGCATCCGCAAACGCAATGAGAATGAAAACGACAAGAGAATGGACCAAATGTGGAGCGAAGCGAAGCGGATGAAGAGCAGCGTTCAGTTTAGCTCCAACTCCACGTTAGATATAACAAGCGGTGCGAAGACTCTGCAGCTTGTATTAGAGGTGCGCCAGTGAAGCAATATATGCATGTTAACGTCATATGTGTTCAAATTATGTATGTAGTAACATAATAACGGCGCTTTGGAAGCATAAATCAAACATAATTGCGCAGTTAAAATCTATAAACGTTAAGTATAAGCAAGCTGTTTACAGGTTTCATGAGTAAATCACTTTAGTTCGATCTCTTTCTTTAGAGAGATTTTTGATAGCAGCAACCGTCGTTACATCACGCTCAGAACTGCTTGTTGCTTAACTTAATGTCCGTCTGCTGTTTGAATGTTTTTAAATTCTCTATATTAACTTCGCGTGCACGTGGCTGGCTGGCTGGCTGGTCAGATATTCTGATCAATTTTTAGCCCACTTCCCATGGCCCGATTTTATTGAAATTTTGCACACATATATATTTCCGGTGACAATAATATTCTATTATTTGAGGCCCCTCGGACCTCGGGTTCGGGGGGCTCCCATACAAATATTTTACAAAATTTACCCGACACATGTGTGTCTTCGATGGAAAACACTTTTTGTAAAATTTGGAGCGATCGGCCCTTGGGGACCCCAATATACAATTTTTAAATATCGCTATATCGCATCAGATCACGGCAAAGTCTGAGCTCTGTGCTTTGTGAGCAGCGCTGTTCGCTGCCGCTGCGTAATTTGGTGGATGATTTTGCCACAAGACGAGCACGCAGTGTGTGTGTGTGTGTGTATTAGTGATTAGAGAATTTACAAGAAAAATTTTAATTTTTATGGGTTGTTTTTTTTTACAAGTAAACTAGAGAACAGAATGACACATTAGCATAACGAAAACTGGAATTATTGATTTTCACACCGGAGTAACTGTACTGCTTAACTACGCGGACAATTTTGGATTTCTCGTTTATTTGTGTCCTTATAAGTGTAACAATGTAGTATTCACGGAGAATTCAATTGTCTTAAGGCTCCATCAAACAAAAAGCGGGCCAGTGTGGCGGTCAATACAGTCCTACCATAGAGCAATAAGCACATGAGTATTATTCTTTAACAAGAAGTTGGTCAGATACAAAATTTAATTTGTGGCTCAGTTTTCACTTTACGAAATGTGTTGTTACAGTAGAGAATATTTTGCCTTTCTTTTGTTTTACCTCTTCTTAGGTTCTTATGCCTAAAACACAAATACGCTTCAGCTTCGGCTTCACCTGACGTTTACGAGTTCAGACATACGATTTCAATGGTTCATATCACAATGTCGCTTCGGCTTCAACGTTTCGTTTGGCAATCGTAAAGAAAATCGTAATGCTACGTAACGAAGCTACAAACGGAAGCTCTAGTTCAAAGGTGCTGAACATTTGCTTTGCCTGACAGCTCAACATCTGTGAAAAAACGACAACAAACAAAATTATTTTGCGCGGAAAAATTAGTTATATGAGAAATGTCATTCAAAGCAAATTCAAAGCGGTTGCTCGTAACGCAACGAAGCCGAAGCTGAAGTGTGTTTGTGTTTCAGGCATTACTCTTTTTGAAGTTCTGTTGTTTTGAATTGTTTCATGATCACGAGTAAGACTGGTATGACAACATGCTTATTAAATGCGTCAATCCAGAGTTTTATTCAGTAGACGTATTACTATACGTTTCCATAACAAGTTGAGTCAAGTTAGGGTTTCGTTGAGTTAAGGAAAAGGCACGCTAATTATTAAGGGCCAACTATAATGGGCTGCAGAGGGCTTCTTCTAACGACAAAACCAAACGAAAAGCTCTCTCATTCTTTAATTTACCCATAATGAACTTTAGCCACTACTTGCATTTCACACAATTTCTCTCATGTGTCAAATTCTCGCACCGAATGTATCACTTCACCGACAGCTGCTTAATCCCACGTAAGTTAACGAACATTTGACGAAACCGACCAAAAGCACATTATGGTCACAGCATACTACATTGCATGTAATGAGTCGTTCACATCAGCTAAACTAATCCAACTCAAGTCCATTATAGTTGGCCCTTTAGAGTTTCTCTGAACAGAGTAGTGTTAATTTGACAGATGCGTTTTAGCTTCTTACAAATGAAATGTCGAAAATGTACTGCAAGTTTTGATATTAATAATCACTGTTACATCCATAAAATACAAATATTAGACTTTTTAGGTTTCCGGTGCCGTGGCTCAGTGGAAAAGCGCATGGCTACAGAGCAGGAGGTTCGTTACTCGAATCCCAGGAGCACCAAAAGTATTTTTCACTGTGTCCCACCTCTTGTGAATGTCTGGCAAACGTTCCGAGAGTAATAACTTGTCACGGAAAGGTTCTCGATTCGCCGTTCGGATCCAGCCTTAAATTTGTAGGGCCCTTCCATTTGTGTTCAAAAATGCACAACACAAATGGTCGCGAGAAGCTACGCCTTGGACCGCAACGGTCTGTTGCGCCGAATATTATTATTATTAATCAAAAAATAAAACAACCCATAAAAATTAAAATTTTTCATGTAAATTTTCTAATAGGAGATACAAATTATGTGTTTAAAATTTGAGGGAAATCGGGCAAATTTTTAAAAAATGTCTTAGGCCCGTTCGCTCCAAAAATTTTACAAAAAGTTTTGTCCATCGGAGACACACATATGTTTAATTAATTAACAGATAGTGTTGTCATCGGAGATATGCATGTGTGCAAAATTTCAGGGAAATCGGACTTTGGGAAGTGGGTTAAAAATTGATCGCAAGATTCCACGACAAGCAAACAAACACACGGGCACGCGAAGTTAATGTAGAGAATTTAAAAATATGTAGTTGGGAAGCTGAGAAAATTATACTTAGTCAACGGGCAAAAAACCGAAAAAAAAAAACAGAACAGAGATATGAAAATGCCAACGTTTTAGGAAACGTAAAGAAGGACTAGCATAGCCAAGCAATTTAACAATTTTTAATAAATAACTGGGCAATGTACTTTCCACAAAACTTTATTAGATAATATTGAGCCTATAACGTTCTGGGTTAACATTAAATATACGACGTACATAATTTCTGCAACTGAGTGATTCTCAAACTCAAACAGAAAACAAAAACGTAATGAGTATTGCTCTCATAACTAATCCACACAAAACTTGCCAAAGTCGATGCGTAATGCCGTTCTGGGGTGGAATCCGCTAAGGCAACAGTTTATTGTTGATCATCAAAATAAATGACTTTGCTCCACGTGAGGTGATTATCAAATTGACTATCACTTTTTTGCTATGGCTTATGGGTGACAGCTATTTAGGTGTCACTTTCATACATTTTGTTTAATTTTTTTCATAAAGACAAAGATAAAAAACGAATAAAGCAAATATTCTGGAACTTCCTCACCTCATCCTCACCTAAGACTCTATGGATATTCATTAATCAGTTATTTTCGACATATAAATTATATATTTTCGACTAAACAAAGGACCGTTTATGTGTTTTGCGGTTGCTCGATTTACCGTCAGGAATAAGATCAACACATATTTCACCATCCTTTAACTGGCTGCCACTTTAACTGCTCTTGGAGTTGGTGGTTTGACCGTAGGGTCAAAGTAGTGTACCTGATATAATCGCTGCAGTTATTCAGAGAATGCAGTCAGTTCTATGCCCACTTTTGAAAAAAAATTTAGCGATCACTTTACGTAGAACCAAAAAAATGTTGATAATCAAAATTGACAATCAAAACAGGGAGAGTCAACTATCACCTTAGCCGATTCCCTGCATTGCGTGTTATATTTATTAAATGTCTTAATCCGGGTAAGGACGCAATTGGCGCAATTTCCGAAGTGTAGCAAAAATCACTTGGTTGTTCAACTTTACATTCTCTTATTCGCCATCAATTTGAGTACATATTTTGGTCGCAAATGTGCAAAACTAACATCTTAACCGCAAGTTTGTAGTATTAGTGGACGTTGTGTGTAGTAGTATGATTTTTGACGCATGTGCATAATTTGAAAAAGAAAAAAGGCAAAAAGTTACGTATGCACTATAAACCGAATTGTTGGAGAATGCGGGAAAACATATATTAAAAAACCAATTCCTTAAATTAACTAAAAATATGAAATAAATACTAAATACGGACGATCACAAACAAAACGAACAAAAACGCAATAACTATTTTTCAACTGTGACTGCAATTTTGATATTAGGCTTTCTCACATCTCACTTAGTTTTGAGTACGCGAGTTGTCGTCTACATGAGAGAAAAGCGAACCGATTCTCATTTCGTACTAGAATCTTGTACTAGAATCTGTCATTAAATTACATTAACCCAAAGAAAGAAAAAACATCACACAACATTAAAATTCGTCCTCTGTCAATATGTCAATATGTCTTTAAAACATCAAAAGGAAAGCAAAAAACGGTTTTTGTTAAATCTATTTATTTAATTTTTAGAAATCTTAAGTACTATTGTTTGTAATAAATAAAAAAAACAACCCATAAAAATTAAAATTTTTCTTGTAAATTCTCTAATCGGGGATACACACACACACACACACACTGCCTGCTCGTTTTGTGGCAAAATCATTCACCAAATGACGCAGCGGCAGCGAACAGCGCTGCTCACAAAGCACAGAGCTCAGACTTTGCCGTGATCTGATGCGATATAGCGATATTTAAAAATTGTATATTGGGGTCCCCAAGGGGCCGATCGCTCCAAATTTACGAAAAGTGTTTTCCATCGAAGACACACATGTGAACAAAATTTAAAGAAAATCGGGTAAATTTTGTAAAATATTTGTATGAGAGCCCCCCCGACCCCGCGGCCCGAGGGGCCTCAAATTTTAATAGAAAGTGTTGTCTTGGGAGAGATACATGTGTGCAAAATTTCAATAAAATCGGGCTGTAGGAAGTGGGTTAAAAATTGATCACAAGATTTGGCCAGCCAGCCAGCCAGCCAGCCACGGGCAAGTGAAGTTAATATAGAGAATTTAAAAACTTACTGACTATATTAATAACTAGTAAATATACCTACGAGGGCTTACATTACTTTTAATATTTTTTATTTTAATTGGTTAGATTTAATATTTTTGTTTTTTTTTTATTTATTTCTACAGTAATATATATTGAAATTATGAAGAAATTTGGTTAAAAATTCTTCTTCTTTTATTAGAAAAAAACAAAAAAAAACTTAAACTACTTAAAACTAATTAAAATACTTAAATAGACTTAAGAACTAAATCCGTAAAGGTAGCGGTTAGGGTTAAATTTCGGCCACACTCCAGTCAAGCCACCAGTATTTTAAAGTACACAGGATTAGGATAAAAAGCTCCCGAGATTAAGTCATTTTCAATAGAGGCTGACCGAGCGAAATTATTCCTAGTAAGTTTAAGAATGACATTGTCAATTCTTGACACTCCGGAAGCATTCAAGAGTTTTTTGTTTGTCAGATAATGCCTGTACTCAGAATGTTCGCTTCTGTACATATGCAAACATGCTCGAAGGCATTTCCTCTCAAACGCACGAAGTTTTTCCATGCATGATGGACTGATGTTCCACCATATTGGACACGCGTACGTAATAATTGGTCGAATGAATGCCTGGTAGCAAACAGTCAGCACGTCACTTCTCAGGTATCGTGGAAGGAAAAGCTATTTTAAGCGACATAAATGCCGCCCTTCCTTTTTACAAAGCTATATTTACATGTTCATTGTAGTAAAGAAATTTGTCCAGATGAACACCCAAATTGCGCACGACATTCATCGATGGGACCTGAACACCATTTGCACCGATTATCCGAAGATTTTTCCAACTATTTCGCAGATCGTGATTTCCTCGCCTGAGAGGGGGCGAAACAGTATAACTTCGCATTTTGAATAGCTTATCTTAAGTTTCCATGTTTCGCACAATGTCCGAAATTCGTGGAATTTGCTGTGTAGCTTTCGTTGAATCTCTTTAATTTTCGAGCCGTGTGCATACAGTACAATATCGTCAGATTGCCCAAAGTGGATGCTTTAGTTTGATCGACGACCGCAATATTTTTGCCGAATTGGCGCTTCTTTAATAAGAGATGATGAGTTAATTCTTTATCGAAGTTATTGAAGAAAAATAAATGGGAAAATAAATTCTAAAACTTAATTGATTTTAATTTCTGTTCTTTTTTTATGACTTTATTCACGCGCGTTATTTTCGATATTCAATTTGTGAGTCAACATTTTATTTTAAGTGAAACTACTTTATCAATTCTGGGATATGGTCATTAGGGTCTAGAATTTTGGGAACTAAGCAATTTTTCAAGCGATTTGTATTAAATTCGGTATGTAGGACTAAGATGCGACTATAAGACTAGTTGTTCCTATGGAAATTCTGAGATATGGCCATTACGGACTGGAATATTGGGATCTAACCATTTCTTAAGCGATTTATGTGTAATTCTGTATGTAGGACTATTTTTGCCTTTTAGTTAAATCGTAATATCGGCCACAACATCAAAGAGGTTTCACTTTAACCGCGCGTAAAGGTTACTTTTTTAAATGCAGGTTCTTTTCGGAAAACAGCTTTTACAGTTAGCTATACATACGTGTTCTTCAGAAGTCGAACCACTAGTGAGAAAGCATTGCTATTTTCTGCTTACTTGTGGCTTAGTGTCGCAACCTCATTTCCCGTGGGTGTATTCATGGCTCCTTGCCCAATGCAAACCGTAAGCACAGCAAACATTGTAATAAACACCTTGGATTGCAATAGGATAGGGAGGAAGATCCAATGAATGGAGAAACAGAATGTATGTACATTCATCTGCAACCCAATTGTAGTTGGGTTTGCAGATGTTGACGGAAGTGCTACAACTCAACAGTCATTATGTAGATTTTCCCCATCTGAAGAAGTATTACGGGCGCCTAACCTTTGATACCCTTGGCGATGCACACATATTCATCTTAAGAAAGCAAAAAAAGAAGAACAAAAAACATAAAACCTTAGTTGGTAAAATGAGTGCGATTACTCAGGTACGATTCCGCATCCTGAATAACCTTTCAGTGCAGATGTTTTGTGTGTAATGGAGATGTATGTGCACGAGTACGCAGTGTTCCCATATTTATTTAATCCAACAATCGAATAAACTACCGCCGTCAAAGGGAAATGTATGCTGTGTATTGCTGCGAGCTGAATTTTGCGTCATTAATCCAATGGAGAAATGTTTAACCCACACCGGCTAGTTGTGTTCTACGCCATTTGGTGTTTTAGAAATCTTGAGAAGATCAACGGTAATACTTTGTACGAGAAGAAGCAGGGCAAATTGTTTGTGCTGACATGGACCTGACATGCTGACATATTAGAAAATTTGTCCATAAAATCGAGCTGAGAGGTATCGTGCTGATTTTGCATCTGCACGAAAGACTGCTGTGACTCTTTCTTGACTTCTTTACGGGCGATGGGAGTAAAATTTCAAGGTTTATGAAGCGTTATGACATCATATGCGAAACGCTTTTAAATATGAAGAATGCTAAAAGGTACTGCAAAAAGGTACTTGGCTAGAAAGAGAAAAGGAGAGTACTATGCTACGGGTATATTCGTTATTACGGATTATCGATCAACCGTGCGTTATGGTGACTTACTGCAGTCTCAGCGAACACACATTCACATTTGCAAGGAAAATATTGATTTCAACAGCTTCGTCTTTTAGTGGTCTTTTGGTAGCCTTTTGGGGTCTTTTGGGGTGTTAATGCTTGCGCTTATTAACGTATTGGCACAGAACGCTAAGGGAATATTTTATCAACAAAAGAATATAGATGGGGAAAAAATTATTTTCGTGATTTCGCAGCAACTGGCAATTAGTCGCACCAGCCTGAGGAGGATACTGCACAAAGACCTCGAATTATTCGCCTACAAGGTCCAGATGACTCAGGAGTTGAAAGCAAATTACCATTCGCTTCGAAATCAGTTTTCTGCGTGAGCCATAAACCAGCTTGAAATGACGTCGAATTTGGTCGAAAAAACGTCAATTCAAATGAAGCGCATTTCTATTGTGAGGGCTCCGCAAACAAGTATAACTGCCAGATTTTCGGGTTGGAACAGCCATACGTAATCGTAGAGAAGCCAATGCATTCACTAAGAGTGACAGTTTGATTTGGATTTTAATTTGGTGGCATAATTGGTCGATTTTTTACGAAAACGCTGCTAGAATCACCTTTACCGTCAATGGCGACCGTTACAGAGCCCTACTGACCAACTTTTTATGGCATAAAATCGATATGAATCTAGACGATCTCTGCTTTTAACAATATGGTGCCAGATGCCGTTCAAGACCACTGGCAATCGATCTCCTGCCAGCCAAATTTGGCAACCGAATAATCGGCCGTTTTGGAGATGTCAGTTGGGCTGCGCGGAGCTGCGATTAACTCCGATGGACTTTTTTCTATGGGGTGCCGTTAAGACTAGATGTAGTGCGGATAATACAGAGACAAGTCACGCTTTAAAACATAACTTCGCGATTGTTGTTCGCGAGATGGGTGCCGAAATCTTGAACATTTGACGCTTATCGAATAGCTTACTGTAAATACTTTATAGTATATTACATAACGATCGAGGAAAGTGGAGAAAGCAATGCAAAATTACTCTGTGAATGTGTGGTCGCTGTGACTGCAGTATATAACAAAACAAAAGTGGTAACGCCTACTTTCGAGGCTAGGTTGTAGTGCCCATAGACGAAAGTGAAAGTGATTATCTTAGCGTAGCCAATCGGGCAGTAAAATGCAATTTTTGATTCATTTGTACAGAAAGTCTACCAAAGAGGACAGATTGATCGACTATACTTGTCAACGCATACATTGGAAAGTTTTTGGTTAAAATATTTTCTAATATTAATTTAAATTTTTTTCTGACATTCTGTTATTTAATTGTGAAAAGTCGTGCTAATCCGAAAAACCGAAACACAACAGCAAGAAATGTGTTATCATTGTATTGAAGGACCCATTTATAAAAGTACTCATACTTTATTTAATTTTGTAGAGAATAATATACTCTGCTTAGCATCACGAACCCAAAACAATCAAGGGTCCAAAACAACCAATTTTGCTCATGTGCACTTGTACTTGGTTTGCAAGTTTTTTGAATTGGTCTTCGTTGGTTCGTTGTGATGATACTGGCAATGTGAAGATATGTTTCTATAAAAGTCTTTATATACTTTTTATGCCCGTGAAACGGCGTAGGTGGGCAACCGTCAGCATGAGTGTAGGTCATTTTATAGTTTTTTATACAGAAAGAAGATAAGCAGCGAACAAAAAATACTTCCAAAATTCTTTTCTATGTTTGGTGATGGTTTAACACTTTGCTCCTAGGTGGAATTTAATGGGCTCTGACTGTTTTCAGGTATTTCCTTAAGAGAGATGAAGGTTAGAGCTTACCGTTTTATGTCAAACTTATATTCAGGGGAGGCAAGTTGCAATTGTTTGGTGTCCGTCGTCTGATTATTATACTCTTGGATAAATGGACAATTTATGTACAATGTACATTATCTACTACAACGGTGAACCTCTGTTCGACTGTCGACTAAACACATCATGTGTATCAACACGGATCCATGATTCTTCCGTCTTGATATTATTAGAAAATACCAAGTTACCAGTTCTTCACTTGTGCAGCTGACACACGTTTGTGTTTTTGTTTTCTTTCAAAGGTTTGCTCCGATCCATCGGACAGAAGAAGATATATTCAACTACTCGTACGTATACAATCTATTTTAAAAGAGTATCATTGAATTGATATAAATTCAATGGTATAATTGGCTTACTAACGATGACCGACCAAGCGTCACAATGGCGATGTCACGCGAAATCAAGTCAATTAATTTCAATTCGAAATTGATTTCCAGCAGTACATTTCTGGGACCTTTTGAAATTTATCATCATTTTTGTAATCACTTCATTGTAGAACAAGAACATACAACTATCTTCCTGTCGGCTATGATTATGTTGTTATCATGGAGATTGATGTGCGGCTACTTGGTATTTGTATGTTTTGGCCGTATATTTAAGTCATCAAGAAACTTCAAGCCGCTGATTGGAACTCTGGTAGTTCCTTGCACATGGATTGCCAGAATCGCCTTACGTATATTCTATTATATACAAAGGTAAGTTTGTTTGTTTGTCTTTTAATTGACTACGCTAATCTTGAAAACTTCACCGATTTTGATCAGCTTTTCACCATTGTACACGGTTTTTTGTCCACGATGTTACAGGCTACAGTTTTGAGATCAGTAATGGTTTGGTGGGAGGAACTCAATGATGGGGTGGAGAAGTATCCGTCGTCCTGCAAAGGGACAGATAGGCGGTATCGCCGATCAACTGAGTATAATGAGGAATAAAGAGGGTCCGAAGGCGCAGAAGGCCCACATAGACCCGCCCGCTCAAACATCAAAGGGTCCTCAGGGGAGGGGGAGTGTGTGATGAAGGTTACGAAAGAAGAAGAGGGAGCAATAGAGGTGCCCACTGTGGATCTCGCTGCCCTTCCCCAACCGCGCATCGCTCCAGGGGAGTTGGAGGCATTCCGAATCTTAAAAGAAGACGAGCTGCTAAAGAAGATCCAGCACCTCAAAATAGAGAGGGGAGAGGGGCAGATGCCCCCTCGAGATAAGTAGAAAACATGACTAGCACAAGTATATCCCAGGTGAACAACACCCATGATTTTGTTTTTATAATTCGTGCGCGCTTCGAGGGGTTCGCACCCTTATAATGCTCGGCTATATGCTTGGCACAGCGTGGGCGTTAAGGAAGAGGAGGAGAAAAGAGGAGATGTCTATGAGCTTGTGTTTTCAATGTCAAAGGACAGCTGCTCTTGCGGCCAGAATGTACACCAGTCAACATCTAGGGCTAGTGCTGGTCCAAGAACCCTGGTGCTACAGGAGGCAGATCCGTGGTCAACGATGATTGGGGGACAAACGATACAAATAAGAGGGGTGAGTACCTTTTAGAGTTTTTGCTGAAGAAAACCTAGATGTATATAATGTAGGCAACTAGGTTGAGAGAAGAAGTACTCGACATTATCTTCGGAACTCCGACAGTAAGTCTAGTACTCAATAGATGGGTGGTCTCCTCCGAGCAATCTCTATCAGACTATAGGATAGTTCTATTTAAATTGCGAGGACTTGTATAGGAGTAAAATATTATAAGAGAAAATAGAAGGACAATTTGGGAGGTTTTCAAAATCAATTTGAGATGTAATCCTGAACATGTTTCAGTTCAAATAGTGGCTAAGTGCCCTCAAGAGCTGGAATGTCCATCAATTGAATTAAATAGGGCAATATTCGATGCATATGAATCGAGCTGAATGAAGCTCAATGGTGGAACGTATAGGTGTCAGCCCTTCGAAGGCAGGTGAGAAAACTTTATAAAACCGCCAAGAGGAGGGGCATATGGCAGCAATACAGAGAAGCTATCACAGTCTCACATCATTTAATACAGAGTTGAGAAGAGTCAAACGCAGAAGTTTCTGTAATTTCTGCGAGGAAGTAACCAATACTACAACATCTGCCAGACTGTATAATCCAATGGCAAATGATGCTACGAGTATCAAGATATCACTGAAAGACTAGAACGAGAGGTTCACAGAGAACCAAGAGTAGCGAGCTTTTCTCCTTCTCTTGAGAACACACTTCCGAGAAAGTAACGAGCCTGAGATGGTGACGAGCCATCTCAGAGCAAGTGAGGAGGACTGAAAGAAGGCCTCGGAGATTTGCACAGAGCAAAGAACCCGATGGGCAGTAAAAATCATCCTGCCCCATAAATCGGCAGGTGTGGATGGGGAGGCATTCTGTATTCATGCAAGCTAGATTAGACAACCTCTTTCCATACCTCTTAAGAATATTTAGAAGCAGTCAGTTATATACCGACAAGTTGAAGATGGGCAAGGGCGGTATTCTTACCGAAAGTGGGGAAGAAAACTCCCACCAAACCTAAGTACAATATTGGCCTTTGTTCTTAAGACTATCGAAAAGGTTATCGACAATTATAAATGAACGAAAACATTGGGAAGAGAAATACTACATTCTAGTCAACATAAATACAGAGCGGGCAGATCTACGGAGACCGCACTGTAGGAGCTGACGGAAAGTATAGAGAGAACTATTTTCTGTAAGGAAATAGACATCTAAAGATTATTCGACAACGCATCTCATGAGGCAATGAAGAGTACTTTGAAGAAAAAGAAAGAAGACAGCACAATCACTGAATGGATGTGCGAGATGCTGCGCACCAGAACTGCGGAGACCAAAATTCATAATGGATGCCCACAATGGGGGGTACTGTCTCCCCTTTTGTGGAGTATCCTTGTAGATAAACTACTCCAGCGACTAGCTGCAGCAGGAACCTATGCCTATTGCTACGCATACGACATTGTCATGGTTGCAAGAAGAAAGTTCGAGGAAGTGCTCTGTGACATAGTCAAAAACGGATTTACCAGCACGAGAAGATGGTGCCAAGAGGTGGGACCCGGATTAACCGCAATGGTGAAGAGATTACTAACAGCAAACATGCCAAGTACCTTGGACTGATATTTGATAGCAGACTACTGTGGAACAAACACTAACAATCAGTACTACAAAAATCAAAAAGAGCTATTATGGTGTCCCTTCTGCACACCATGGAAGGAAAATCCTGGGGACTCATTCCTGGATATAGATAGTTCTTCCAATGATTACTAATGGAGCATTGGCTTGGGCGAATAGGGCCAAGCAAAGCACCACCAGAAGAAAATTGGGAAAATTACAGAGGCCGGCCTCTGTTTTAATTACGGGAGCCATGAGAACCTGCCCCACAGCGGATACGGAAACAATCGTTGGGCTAGTCCCACTAATCCAAGGAACCTAAGTTACGTTTAAGCAAGCTGCTTAATGGAGGGCAGGGCAAGAGGAATAGTGGATTCATTTCCCCATGAGATTCCTTCAGCGATCACGCCATGTGATGACATGGTGCAAAAGATTGAATTCAAGAAGAACTTTGAAATCAAAGTGAGCACCAAAAAGAATTCAGATCTGAAACTGAATACCAGATAGATTGGGAGCCATAAAGTTGTATACAGATGGATCAAAGAGATCAGAATCCATGGGTGCCTGAGGCCATGGGCCACGAATCAAGTACACTGAAGCAATGGGGTAGTTCCCGAGCATACATATTTCGGGCAGAAGGATATGCCATCGAAGATGTGCTTACTTTAATCTGGAAGGAGCTACATGAGGCAGGATATAGCTATCAGACAAATAGCCAAGCTGCGCTAAGGACCCTGAATGTAATCCACATCACGTCAAGACTAGTGCAGAAGGCGAGGCTAAACAGACTTGGCGAAGTAAAAAATGTACGTTTATACTGGGTTCCGGGACATACTGGCATAGAAGGCACCGAATAGCGGCTAGGCTCGTAAATAAAGGGGAAGAATCTCCACAGTAGGACCATTCTGCAGTTTAGGTTACCACATAATACGGCAAGAGATACGCAGAATGGGCTTGGCAACAGTTTCCTCAAGATGGGAAAATTTCACAGGCTTACGACAAGCTAAAGAGATGTTGTTGAACTCTAACCTGAAGGGTTCCTAACAGGTCATTGTAGACTAAAGACGCACCTAAAGAAACTAAGAATAGAATTGGATGGCAGCTGCAGGCTTTGTGGAGAAGCGGAGGACACCCCTTAAGATTTTCTAAACGAATGTGAAGCAAAGTTCCGACAGCGAAGAGACCAAATGGGAACCCTCAATCTCGGAATCTGCGCGACACTGAAGCCACTCCATATCATTAAGTCCATACTAATGAGGGGGTAGGGTACTGTAGGGACGGGCATAAAATGTCCCCAAAGCACAAGTCAGGGGGAAGCGCAATAGATCGACATTGGTAGTGGTACTAGTAATCACCCCATTTATCATCATACATCATACATAAACCAATTAGCTTAAACAATAACTTGTGTCTCTTTGGTTTTAAGATTTCCTAATATTGTCAAAACATAACATATAGATAGACTTTAAGGAAAATATTTGATTACGCTGAATATAGCACATAGTGTTAAGACAATTTGTATAACAGAAATAAAGGGGAAAACATGTCTGCTGTCAGCTCTAAGAACAAGGCCAATCTGCTCATTGCGTATTTTGCAACTAGATTTCCGATTCCATATTGCGTTGCTTCCATCTGTACTACCAAGCATTGAAAATTCTATTAGACAGATCCTTGTTCGTACCCGTACAATTACTTTAGAGATCTCAACAAACACAAATCCGCTGGTTATTTCCCATTTAGTTCTGAAGAGGTATTTTTCAAAGTTAGCAATACCATTACCTAAGCGTTGCCACTATTTCCTAAAAGAAAACAGCTTTTGTCCAGCATGTACCTCAAAAAATTTAGCCGTTGCTGTTTCTTCACACCGACCCATATCACTTACATCAATTATTTCAATGGGAACTCTGATCAATTGTCAGCTCATAAAATATCTTGAAACACACGAAATCCTTAGTGCTCAGAATAACCGATTTCGTGGACAACATTCTGCTGGTGGTTTATGGCATAAATCGCCCAACAGTGGAACAAGCCTATTCATTAGTGAAATTACAATTGTTGCACTCGATATTGACAAAACATTTTTTTTTTAAATGTGCCCTGGAGTTGGTGAAAAAATGCTTATTAGGATTTAACTATGTTTCGAACCGGACCGCTCGAACAATTCGAAAACTCATCACATAAATGCTGGAGTTCCCTAGAGCTCCATTTGGAAACTGAAAAACTGGCAATTCTCGATATATGTGCGTTGGCAACTAGCTTTTTTTATGACCACATACTCACTATCTCACTATATACTACGAAACAGGGTGCATGAAATATTTAACTCCTTCTGATCCAAACACATTCTAGATAAAATACAGAACGGTGTCAGTCGATTCATGCTTGTCAATGTTTTATTGCTACTATTACCAGGGGTGCTCAAAAGAAATACCCAGTTACATGCCTGAATCCAACCCCAATAATATTCAAGGAGCAATTAATCAGTTCATCTTTGAAGAAACTCTTACGTTTATACGTGGTATACCATGCTAATCTCTGTATTCCAGCATCTATAAATTCTCTAGCATTCAAAGTGCAAGGTTACAGACATCTACTCTATTCCCCTACATAAGCTTAACACCCACGTCAAGCATTCGCGAGATGTGGGACAGTGAAAAAGATTTTTGGTGTTTCTCGGATTCGAACCGCGAACCTTCTGCGCAGAAGTCCAACGCACTTACCACTGAACACTAGAGGCGCGGCACCCTTGTTTAAAATGTTTAGTATTAATGGATTATGGATTATAATATGTAACGCGTGGAAACGATGCAATCTTTCCATAAAATTTAGCAACGAAAGAACAAAGCACTAATTAGTTTTAACGAACTAGCAAATTTGGTTAATACGCTTCTTTTAAATTCTCTATATTAACTTCGTGTACCCCAGTGTTTGTTTGTGTGACCAAATCTTGTGATCAATTTTGAACCCACTTCCTAAAGACCGATTTTGTTCACGTTATGAACACATGTGTATCTCCGATGACAACACTTTCTGTAAAATTTTCGATCGGGCCCCATTTTCTTTAAAATTATCCAATTTTATGATAATGACAACACTTTTTGAACTTTGCACACTTGTGTATCTCTACTAAACATACTTGTGTATGACTACACTCTTTTAAAAATTTGCAAGTGATCGAGCCGGGTGGACAAAGAGCTCCTCTATAAATTTTTACAACATTAATCCGAGAAACAGAATATAGGACGATTGACCCACTGGGGTTTCCTGTATTTATTGAACTTAATCTCTATATGTATATACTAAAAAGACAGCTAATAAAGTTCCAATACTTTGATTTAAGTAATTGCTTTGATTTCCTACACTCAAAGAACAAGATATAAAATTTTCCAGATAATAAAAAGTGATGCTTTTATCTACTGAAACACGTGCATGTGCTTGGTGCACTTGTACAATAAGCTGCTATCCATGAGTGACCATTCGTATATATTACAATATGTACTTTGTTTAATTTCAGTTAAATTCCTATTTATATCTGCGTGAATTATGGCCAAAGTACAACGAAGGACATGTTTACCGATCGCGCTGCCAGCCATATACCCAGAACGTTCGCCAGTCGTCGACATTCTTGCAGCCGCAAACGTAGTCGTTGATCGAGTCGAGCAAAACCAAACAACATTAACCAACTAGTAATATAAAGTTAACATGAGGTGGCTCCGAACATTTTCAGGAACGTTCAACGGCCGCAACCATGGCGCACCATTTTTGTAAAAACACAAACAGGACAGAATGTAGATATACGAGTACGAGAGTTCGTTCAACGCTGGTACCGCTACCGCACATATGTCAGAGCATCAAGTGAATGCACTTGCAACATCAGGCCGGCACATGGGAAACGTGTTGCTATTATTATTATTGTTATTATTATGACTACATATTACTCTGATTATTCACAATATGCGAGCTATGTACATACACAGTGCAAGCAGAAAAAACGCGCACAGTATAAACATAATATGTATGTTAAGCAATTACGTGTATACGTATATTTTTTAAAAAACCTGCTAAGAATAGCAATAAATTCACAAGGTAGTATCATTCCGAGTAAAGTTTCTTTCTTGTTAACTTGTTCGCCTGCATAATGTCGCTGCTCTAACGTCCCGACCAGTGCCATGCGCACTATGTATACGGTGATTTAGATTAAAATTGTGTCTTAAAGTTTTAAGAAATGCACATTTGTACAAAAATAGTATTATATGTGTATATTTATTTCTTAAAAGATACAGTTGATAGATATGAAATGTGAGTGACCTTGCTGTTGGTGTGCATCTTTCCTTCTTAGGGACTAATTCTGTACAAAAAATTGCGTCCTGTCAAAGTACATTTTTAACATTTTTACAGTTTAAAATATCCACCAGTCGAGGGGAATTAGGTTATACATTTAAACTAATGTAAAATTAACAATATGTCAATTTCTTAAAAATTAAAAACAGAATTTCAAATTAATTTTATTTACGTATTTTAGAATGAAAACAGTGCAAATCTACTCTAGTGTTAATTGGTTGTAACAAATACCATTTCAAACTTTTAAATATACATCTATGTACTCAAGATGATGAACTTTTGGTTTCTGCCCAAAATCAATTATAATAATAATAAGATTCGGCACGACAGAGACCGTTGCGGTCCAAGGCCTAGCTTCTCGCAACCATTTGTGGTTGAAGCATGTATATTTTTGCACACAAATGGAGGGGACCTACAATTTAATGCCGGATACGAACGACGAATTGAAAAGCTTTACGTGACACGTTATAACGCTCGGACGTTTGTCAGACACTCACGAGAGGTGGGAGGTGGGTGAGCCACGATGGCTCAGTTTTTTTTAATAATTTTTTATTTATCTCTACACCGTTGTGGTCTGGTTGAGTGCTTAGAATCCTTGATTCTCGCATGTCATCCGTGTGTGCATGTTATATTTTTGCACACAAATTAAATCAATTTAAGCCATTTATAGTCCTAATCGAAAGGCAGGTTGAGATCCCTTCCACGACAGTTATTTCTCTCGCACGTTTGTAAGAAATTCGGTAAAAAAACAACACATAAAAAAATAAAAAATTTTCATGTAATTCTCTAAAAGGAGATAAAACCGGGTTAATTTGGAAAAAATTTAATATTAGAGCCCCTTTACTTCAAAATTTTTACAAAAACTGTTGTCACCGGAGATACACAAGTGTATGGGAGTCCCCCACCTTGGGGCCCGATCACTTCCAAATTTCAATCAGAGACCTCAGGGCCCGGTCACTTCAAAAATTTTACAGAAAGTTTTGTCCATCGGAGATACACATGTATTTAAATTATTAAGAAAATCGCTCTAATTTTTAAAAAAATTTAATGGGCACACCTCGCGCCTCGCCCGTACACTCGTAAAATTTTACAGAAGGTTTTGTCCATCGGAAATACACATGCGCATAAAATTTGAAGAAATCGGGCTAGTTTTAAAAAAATATATGAGCATCCCACGGGCCTCAGGGCCCTTTCACTACAGAATTTTACAAAAAGTTTTGTCCATCGGAGATACCCATGTGTTTAAAATTTGAAGAAATTAAGGCTTATTTTTAAAAGATTTTTATGGGTCCCACTCGGTCCTCAGCACCCGTTCATTCCAAAAATTTAACAAAAAGTTTTATCCATCGGATATAATTTTGAAAAAATTTATATGGACACACCTCGGACCTCAGGGCCCGGTCACTCCACAAATGTTACGAAAAGTATTGTGCATCGGAGATACACATGTGTATAAAATATTAAGAAAATCGGGTAAAAAAAATTTTATGGGGCTCCACGACCCAGGGGTCCCCAAAATTTTAGCAAAAAGTGATGTCAATAAAATATAAATTTGAAGAAAATCGGGTAAATTTTGTAAAATATTTGTACACGAGGTCCGAGGGACCCCATATTTTAATAGAAAGTGTTTTCATCGGAGATATGCATGTGTGCCAATTATTTTTATTACTACTTTTATTGCTATGTTAACAATTTCAGTTAAAGGAAAACTTAAATAATTTATTCACTGTGATCGCGTATCGCGCATCCAAGTGAAACGACCGACGCGACAACGTATCTGTTTAGCTACTTGGCCCAAGTTTTAATAAAATCGGACTTTGGGAAGTAGGTTAAAAATAGATCGCAAGCTTCTTGGTGTTTTTCTGTGGTTCGAACATTGAAAAATGTATACAAATCATAATTTATAGTATAAAAAAATTATTTCTCAAATTTGGCTTTTAAACTTCGTGTTCGCAAATTGTTGCCTGTTGGAGTTTTTACATTTTGGGAGTTTTCTTTAAAAAAAACGTTTAATAATTATTATTAGACAACCTTTATATAAAGACTTCAGTTGAACCATGCCACTAAGGATATCCGAGTTCATAAAAACTTGTAAGAAAATATGAATATCATGAAATCGCAGTGAGGTCTTACCTGTTAAATTCCTGTTCCATGTTTTTAATCTCGTTTAATTAGCACAGTTGTTATTAATGCATTGTTATAATCCCATTATAGAACGTTATGATTTGCTGATCTAGAAGTAATCCGGGAGAAAACGTGACTTGGATACCGCTGTCTGTGATGAATTTGAGTTATGGAACCACAATAAGTTGTGACAAAAACAATTAAATTTTGTTAGAAAATTTAATTATTAAATAAATGCAGACACGCTGCAACACAACTATTTCCAATGAATTTGAATGATATTTTGAAGAACTCCGAGCTATTTACCACATTCCACTTATATTTTGATTTTATCCAATGAATTCACAACGATTGCAGCATTCTTTTGTTCAATAAATGTGTTATTCCGTGAAGTATTATAATAAATACAATTTATGCTTGGTATAGATGTATATAGATACATTCATCGCATTAATTAATAAACACCAAAAACTGGAAGCTAATGCAAATTTAAATGCACATAATGCTGAAGTGACAGATTTACCTTTTTGCTATGTTAACAATTTCAGTTAAAAGAAAACTTAAATAATTTATTCACTGTGATCGCGTATCGCGTATCGCGCATCCAAGTGAAACGACCGACGCGACACCGTATCCGTTTAGCTTCTTGGCCCAAGTGACTAGGGACATGCAACCGTTTCAATGTGCAAACTCCAGCAAATGATGCGATTCCGTTGAAATATTAAACAAGGAAATAAACGTTCTCGTACGTTGGGTACTCCGCTGCTCAAATGGATCTGAGAGCTGCTGGTCCGTCGCAAATGCGCACACCTATCGCGTACCGATTGTTCGCCTAAGATAATGAATCGTTATAATTTAAGCCCTATGTCTAGGGGGCTCGGGTGGGTTTGTTGTTATGCGATTTCTTTACGACTGCAGCGCCGGCAGCCAGGCGCATTTGCTCGTTTGGCGACTTTAAAGTGCTAAAGCAAATATTTCGCGAACGTAACTAACTAGACGGGCCTGCCGATGAACAGAGTAGGAAATATAATTATTTACAAGCGATTACCAGCGTTATATTGTGCTCTTACATACCGTCGCACTCTATGGTATAAGTACCACGTGATGGTCACCAAATAAAGCCAAGATTATGAGTCTGGCGAACAAAACTACAACTTCGAAAAACAGCTCCGATCCGGCACATCGAACCAAACGATCAAGCGAAAGGTAAACACAATACTGAAAACTGAAGTGGCAAAACCGGCAAACGAGTTGGTGCAAACAACTTAGTGGTGGTGCTCCACGTTCTCTAACAAAACTGAACGACTCCATAACCCCACAACTCCACTCCAAGTCCAACGTTGGTGAAAATCGCTCATTGGCTTACTTGAATACACAGAACACAGATTCACAAGATCACAAGGCGAGTAGATAATTACGTTCCACATACTTTCAGTTCTCAGACTACCAGATGCGATTTGAATATCCTCGTCAGTCGTCACTTCGTGTTATTGGATTGTGTTGAAAGAGACAAACGCTATTTGCTCGATTATTCTCTTGAGTTGTTTCTGTTTACTTTCATTTGTTTACTGTTAAATACAGCTTCAATTAGTACTCGTATAAAGAGAACAGGTGAAAGGTGGTAGAGAACTTTATTCGTGTCTCTATTTTGATTATTTTATTGTTGATTTTTTTTTAAATTTTTTTCATTTTAGGAAATTTTTTGTGGTCTCCGTTCAACTTCCAACTAAAAGTTATTTTTTGAGGAAGAGAATCTAGTTGAAAAGTAATTATGAAAGTTGCTTTCTGCTAGATTTTGATTACTGACTGCAGAGCAGAATAATGATACCAATTTCTAAATATGTTTTTAAACATAAAATAAAACAAGACAATGTGCAGTTTGAATAAAATCGGGGACATTTTTTAAAATTTTTGTTACGGGGGGTACGTACAGAAAGTGTTGTCGATCGGAGATACACATATCTATGTATAAAATTTGAAGAAAATCTGGTAAATTTTTAAAAAATTATATGGGAGTCCCTCGGCCCTGGGGCCACTTCCAAATTTGAACAAAAAGCGTTGTCCATAGGATTAAACATGATGTGTATACAATTTGACGAAAATCGTGTAAATTTTTTAAAATGTTGTATGGGGACTTTCAACACCGGGGCCCGATCACTTCACAATTTTTACAAAAAGTGTTGTCCACATGCGTATACAATTTGAAGAAAATCGAGTAATTTTTTTATAAAATCTGGTAGCTACTCGTATTTATATGGGAACCCCTCAGACTTGGGGCCCGATAATTTCCAAATTTATACATAAAGTGTTGCCACCGAACATACACAAGTGCACAAAATTTAAAGAAAATTGGGTTAACTTTAAAAATTTTAAAAAGTGTTGTCAGCCACAAAGTCAAAAAAGAAAAACTGAGACAGAAAAGAAGCTCTTCAACAATAGGAATTGTATGCCTCGAGAATAAGAGTTAAATAGGTACACAACAATAATACATTTTTTTATTGCATATCTATAGGGTGTCCCAACAAGAGCGCCGGATTTAAATTTGCCGCCATTGTGTTAATATGAGTTGTACGTTGATTTTTTTGACATTTGTCACGTACAGACGGACAAGAATATGGAGAATGTTTGCTTAATTCAAAAATAAATGTGTTTTTTCTTTAAAATTTATATACAAATATTTGAATTTGAATACAAGAGAATCCGGCGCTCTTTTTGTGACATCCTATATAAAGTTTGGTTCATTAGATTAGAGGCAGTGGCAGAAATGAAAGAAAAACTAATGTAATAAAGAATATTTTTATTTTTAACACATCTAGTTATTGGAGTTTATTGGAGTTTACTTCTTAAGAATCGATATATATAGAAAACAAAATATATAGAAAAAATTACACAAAACATTTTATGGGGAGATAAATCGAGTGTTAACAAATCGAGCGTTCACACAACGCGTTAACAAAAGTGTTAACAAAAAGTGAAGTCGTTTGTTTTGAACATTTCACACGACATAGAGAGCTGATATTTTATAAGCAGCTATATATCACATCGCTAATCACCAACAAAAAAAGTATCGGCGATAGAATGCAACCTTGTCGTACCCCACTTAGGATCTCGAATTCATCTGACAGCTTTCCTCTATGCAGTACTTGATATTGAGACTTGAGAGTCATCACAGGTTGCTTTAATAATAGCTATTAGTTTATCGGGTATACTTCTCCTGCGCAAGGCGAGCCAGATAAACTGTCTGTTAACACTCGATTACCAACAGGTGCAGTGGTGACCGGAATTAAACGCACTGTTCAATAATGATCCGCAGGGTGTTGATATGGTCTTCACAGGAGGATCTTGTTGTTGCACTTGTTGTTCTTTAGTGCGTTGATCGCGGTACTGGGAGTTGAGGTGCGTATTCGGGAAATTGTTACTTCTGGCAGCTCCGCTTTGGGTGCATATCGTTGGCGAATACTCGGTTAAGGACCGTAGAAAAATGCTCCTTCCATCGCTTGAGCTGATTCTCATCTAAAACGAGTACGGCACCATCAAAGACTTTTATCGGATGTTGGCTAGAACGGTGACCACCTGTCAGCTCTTTGGTGATTCTGCAAACGGTTCTGTTATCGCACCTGCTCGCTGCTTCCTCTGCTTTTGGGGCCAGGTTGTTAACATAATTACGTTTGTCACGTCTTACACTACGCTGCACTTCTCTCATTTTTCTTCGATGCAGGGACTCTAGCTCGATCTTTGCTGTTGCTGGGGTATCTACAATACGAGCTTTACGTAGCTTACGTTCTTCAATCCGCCTCCAGGTATCCTTGGTAAGCCACGTGCTGTGCCTTGCCTGGCTTCTACCAACAATACTTTCCGCTCCAGATGTGAAAACATTTTTCCCAATATTCTTGGATGGTTGTCGGCAGTGAGCTGCTATTGCTTCCATTCTTTGCGATAAATGATCCCTTAATTGTTGGCGTACTGAGGAGATCTTTAGCCGGTCGATGTTATACCTATAGGCATTCGAATGATATTGCGGATTCTTTGAACTGATGCAGTACGTAACTGGACAGTAGCTCCATAAGGTGATGATCCCGTACCATACCCGTGTCGGCTCCTCCTCTGTTTCGGACGTCTAAAAGACAGCTCCTAAAACGTCGGCTGATCGCCACATGGTTGATTTGGTTGGATGATGATTGCTTGTCAGTTGACACCCAGCTGACGTTGGGGCAGGTCTTATGCTCAAACATGGTGCCTCCTATGACAAGGTGGTTGGTGTTGCAGAAATCAACAAATCTTTCACCATTGTCATTTCGTTCGCTGAGGCCGTGCTTCCCAATCACATGTATGAGTCCTTAGTTGTCGTTGCCTACCTTGGCATTCAAGTCCCCCAATAAACATAAAACTTACAAAGTCGAATTTTAGATGCCCATAGGAAAGAGTTTTGTAAAAGAAAAACACTCTATGCGCTTATTGCTCTATTGTGTAGTATACGAAGCGGCTTAAAATCCCTGGGAGTTATTATCTTATCATTTATTTTGATTTATATTAAAATAAGGTATGTCCATCTATTCGTTTTACAGGGAAGAGTGATCCAGTTTGATGCCATGTAAATCTAAATTGACTGTATGTCCTGGACATTTTTCTTTCATTTGGTATCTTCCCTAAAAACACGCTCTTAAATGAATTTGTACCTCTCCCACCGGCAAGAGTGGTTGGTCCGATTTGGTCCAGCTTTTTTAGTTACCATTTAGCAAATTTAGTAGATACCAAAAATCATTAGAATTTCTTGTTATTTTTAAATTCTCTATATTAACTTCGCGTGCACGTGGCTGGCTGGCTGGTCAGATTTTCTGATCAATTTTTAACCCACTTCCCATAGCACACCTGTATATTTCCGGTGACAATACTTTCTATTAAAATCTGAGGCCCCTCGGACCTCGGGTTCGGGGGGCTCCCATACAAATATTTTACAAAATTTACCCGATTTTCTTTAAATTTTGTACACATGTGTGTCTTCGATGGAAAACACTTTTTGTAAAAATTTGGAGTGATCGGCCCCCTGGGGACATCCATATACAATTTATTTATATTAAATTTTAAATATCGCTATATCGCATCAGATCACGGCAAAGTCTGAGCTCTGTGCTTTGTGTGCAGCGCTGTTCGCTGCCGCTGCGTCATTTCGTGGATGATTTTGCCACAAAAAGAGCACGCAGTGTGTGTGTGTGTGTGTATCTCCGATTAGAGAATTTACAAGAAAATTTTTAATTTTTATGGGTTGTTTTTTTTAAGCCAAAGTAAGGTGACCTTTAGCGAATTGCAGTCGTTGTTCTTTGTCCACTGTTTAAAACGAAGGCCCCTTTTTTATATTTTAGAAAAACTTTTGACTAGACCCCTTTTTGTCTGTTTGTTTCAACTTCCTTGAGGTCCTTTTTAACCAACTTTCACACTACCTAAAGAGCTGAAATGCTAAAATTTTGTGGCCAGCTTTGTCTCGTTGGGAACTTCTGATATCCTGATAGTCGTGAATCGCGAGTGGCGCGTGTGACGCTTTTTTTGGTTTTAAATTGTCTGAAACGTCGTGTACCTTAAATTTTTCTTCTTCTTTTTTTAACCTGTTTTGGGTATGTAATTTCATTCAATTATTCCTTAACAGTATGTCAATACAGGAATTTTTGTTCATTAATTGGGCGTGGCATATTGTGAAAAAATTAAGTAATAAGCTTCATAACAAAGTGGCACTAGGCAGTAGTCAAAAATTCAACAATCAGATAGAGTGGAATAATTTTCTCTCATCGAACCTCATTAGCGCACAAGCTGAAGTTATTCCACCAGATGGTATTACGTATTATACAATTGCTATACTTAAGTCCTGATACAGTAGCGCAACCAACAGACAACCAACACAACTAATAAAATGTCTGTTCAGAATTGCATATATTCATATATTTCTGTATCATTGAAATACATATAAAATCGTTTATCGTTTTGCACGCACTACTCGCCCGACAACAATTCGCCGCGTATAGTAGGTTAAACGAAAGATTGAGCACGAGTAGATTATCAAGGGCTGGACTAGAATCGGGCTTGGATCTCCGGGCATCAGTTATTCTGCCATTTCCCTTAATACGTTCCTGTGCTTCCATTAAGGCGGTGGCATTTACACACATCAAGCTAAGAGTTTGTTAGTGCGGTGGACTAAACATAGATCCTGCTATTACTTGCACTTCTTGGTGTACTTGTAGCCCTCGTGTACAGTTGCACTTGTACTCCACGTTCTATTAAGGTGCGGTGCAGCCGCGACTCATTAATCATTTTCAACTGTGTCGATCAGATGGGTTGGTCACTTCCTCCATGGCGGCGCGGTAGTTTTTCGCGCGGGTTTAAAAGGTTTCTCCTGTTCGAACGTTGTTTCAAACACGACCAATTGCTAGGATATTAAAAATAGCTGACTGCCGCTGGTTATTATTGGACTGTTTAGTTGTGGTGACGGTGGCACTGAACAAAATTGTCTCAATGGGAATTCCTCTCTTTTCATCACAGAAGCAATGGTATTCTTCCTGTAAATGCTAGACTAGCTAGACAGGTGGTTGGTACTGGTTACTTCTTAGCCTACTGTTCGATAACGATAGGAAGTCAGCAACCATGGATTTGTGACAACACTTGTAGCGCTGTTGACTTCGTTATTATGACAAAGCGTTCGTTCTACTTTTGTTGGGTATCGACATGTCAGATGTGCCTGTACGTCGGTGGCACTATGAACATGTTAAATCCTTTAAAACTACAGAGTTGAAAAAATTTATTTTTATATTAAAAAGCATTTTTAAGCGTTTTAATAGCTAAATAGTAACTTGTATTCAATGTTTAAAATTAAAATGCTTCGAATATTCTATTCACATTTGTAAAGTTTCGTTATCGTATAACTCATAACTACTGACTATAGTATGTAGGTACTAATGTTTTTTTTTTCTTCCGTTTAGCACTTGTTGATAGGAAGCTGACACTGACGCACGAAACCGTAAAAAGTCTTGGACACCGGTGGATTACCAGTTTCTCTTTTGTCGCGTTCCTTTGATTTTTCTCCTCATTTGACAGAGTGCACTAAATTTTAGGCGTCCAACAAACAAAACATTTGCACTCTCACGATTTGTATGTATTTTTGACTGCTATCAAATTCGACGATGACGATGAAAAGGTTAAAAATTATATCCGAACTAAACAAATATTTTTAATGACAGTGTTAAATCACCCATACAAATTTTTTAAAAAAAGTACCCGATTTTCTTCAAATTGTATACGCTGTGTATCTCCGATGGACAACACTTTTTGTAAACATTTGGAAGTGATTCGGCTCCGAGGTTGGGTGGCACCAATACAAATTTTATAAAAACAAAATACCCGATTTTTTTCAAATTTTATACGCATGTGTATCTTCGGTGCACAACACTTTTTGTAGAAATTTAAAAGTAATCGGCCCCAGGGGTCGGGGGGCACCCATACAAATTGTTTACAAAATGTACCCAATTTTCTTCAAATTTTATATGCATGTGTATCTCCGATGGACAACACTTTTTGAAAAAATTTGGTGGTGAAATGGCCCCGGGGTCGGGTGGCTCTCTAACAAAAATTTTAAAAAATTTACCCGATTTTATTCAAACTGCACATTGTGTATTCTCTGTAGGTTTTGCTCTTGTCTTGTCTTGTCTTCGCCTCCATCGTAGGTGTCATTTTTAGTTGCCACTTAACCGTCCGTTTATACAGTTAACAATTCATGAGTAAGTTGTAGCTTGGAATAGCAAAAACGCGATCACATATTCAATTTTCGTTTTGTTTGTCATCTATGAAAGTTAGAGACAAACACTATTTGCCATGTAAAAATTTGTCGATCAAACACACATTTTTTGTAAACATACTCTATCAAAGGATTTATGAGTTTTTATTCTTAATTACTTACTTACTTACTTACTTACTTACTTACTTACTTACATGCTTCCATACTAATACCATACTTCATACATGATTATAATTTATAATCAGTAAAATTAGCTCACAAGTCAAGTTTTCAATTTGAAATCGATCAAAATCAAGCGTGCACTTTGATTCCAGTGAAATATTATTCATAATAATATTTGGCTCTACAACCGGTCCTGGACTGGACTGGAAAAAATCTCTACACGAGTCCTGATTTTAAGTTCATGCCACCCAGTTTGGCATCTCTTAAGCTGTAGGCGTCCTGGCCTATGCCCATCTTGTAGCGTAGGCATGGTTGTCATGTCACATAAATTCTACCGCAAATAACTTTCCGAGAAAAAAAGGTCTCGATCTCATGCGCACCGGAGCTTACTGATCTTGATTTTTTTCACGATGTTGACATCGCTGCAACGCTCGTAGATCAAATTTTTTTAGACCGTAAGAACCCAAGTGTTGGATCCATATCTAAGTATCTTATACGCCAGCAGCTAGGATGTCATAGTTAAGTTCTTAGATTTGAAGAATCTTTACATACTAAAGTTGGCTTTATTGGCTTGAATCAACCGTGCAATTTTTTTTGGTTCTATGCTATTTTCAGTTTCTACAATTGAGACAAGACGATTAAAGGATTTTACTACTTCGAACTCGCGTTTCACTATCTTAATTGAGGGACCAAGATCCAACTGTGCGAGACGTGGCCTTTGTAGTTTGTACTGAGATTTATTCTCATTCATGTGCAGCCCCAGATATCGTGCTGCCTACTCGATCTGGATAAAAGCTTCTTGTACAGGCTTCTACTAAAGATGTCGAGACAATACTCCCAAGATATTGGAAACTCTCTACTCTCTCTACCGGCTGTCCAGCAATGTTACCATGCCTTACCATGTTCTTGGATGGTTGTCGGCAGTGAGCTGCTGATTGCTTCGACTCCTTGCGATAAATGATCCTTTTAATTGTTGGCGTACTGAGGGGATCTTTAGCATTCGGATGAGATTGGATGATATTAGTCAAATTTCTTATCAAAATTATCAGCGATTTTTTTTCAAACAATGGTGCTAGTAGTTGTATGTATTATCGCTGAAATTACGAGAAGTATTATTGAAAATGTACTGAACGTACGAAATTCCTGCAACTGACTGATTCCCAAACTCCGAGGTCCGAGCGGTCTCAAATAGAAAGTATTGTCACCGGAAATATACAAGTGTGCAAAATTTCAATAAAATCGGGTCATGGGAAGTGGGTTAAAAATTGATCAAAAAATCTGACCAGCCAGCCAGCCACCCAGCCAGCAACCCAGCCACGTGCACGCGATGTTAATATAGAGAATTTAAAAAAAACGTAATGAGTATTGCTCTTATAACTAATATACACAAAACCAGCCATAGTCGAGTTTTGGCTGTCCATAGGAACAAATTTTGTTAAAGAAAAATACTCTATATGTATATTGCTCTATGGTCTAAAAAAGTTTGTTCTAAAAAGCTCTGCTACGCTATACTGTGCTAGGCTGCGCTCAAAATACGGCTGGCCTTAGTGTCGAATTCTTCGTTTTTTTGAGGAGTGGATGGGTTGACGACATTAGTGTTGAATCGGGTTTGCTGAGATGAATGGTGGTGGTTAGATTGTTGCTATGTGACCGGGTTGAGTATAGGTTGGGGCTTTGTGTTGGTGGCGTAGGATGGTGTTAACTGGGAAGGGGGTTTAGCGGTATTTTTGTGGGTGTTTTTTGATGTGTAAACATCAAAGGGCTAGAGATGATGTTTGATTTCGCGTAACCGCGTCTGTCTGCCGGTTAGTGCGCTTATCAGTCGAGAACCACTTATCCGATGAAAATCTCATGGGGTCTTAAAAGGGGTCCTGAGGTGGTTTTTTAGACGCCTTGAGGAAATTTTGTTTTTAATGAGCCTTGATGGGGGTTTGATTGTAGTCTTTGAGTGGTTTTAAGGAGGTCTTGAGGGGGGTCTTGAGGGGGATATTGAGGGAGGTCTTGAGGGGGTCTTGAATTGGTTCTTAAGGGGGTAGTGGTCTTCGTTGGTCTTGAGGTGAGTTTTGAGGACGCTATTAGGGGGTCTTAATGGGTTTTGAAAGGGTTTTGAGTGTGGTCTTGAGGGGATCTTGAGCGGGTCTTTAGGGGGTTTTGAGGCGGAATTTAAAAGGCATTTTAAGTGGTTTTTGAGGGGTTAATTGTTTCTCAATAACACTAGAATACCTGATGCAGTTTCAACCAAAATTTGGGTCACATATACAGTCTGGAATAAAGTATAGGTTGTGGTGGAAGGGGCTGTGAGCAGACGGGCAACACCGGGTATTTCAGCTAGTCTTCAAATAATTTTAGAATGCTAAACAGCGATTGCGTATTATAATTCTTTATGTCTAGGTGTGTGTACATATGTGTTTGAATGATGTATTATTTAAGGCTGAATTCCTCACAGAAAAAATGTACGAAATTTTAACACACAGCAAAACCGGTATGGAACCTAGAATATGATTAAGTTAAATTTGGAATAAATAACTGACAAAAAAACCCACAAGATAGACGATCTTTGTTTTCGCCTTTCCTATCTATCAATGTCTATCGTTGTGTAACTGAAAATGTTTATTAATTAACGCACATGATATTTAAGTCACTTGGAGATAATGTGTAACCCAATATTACGTTATTGCGAGCCTTAAGGGCGAAGCTAATAACCAGGGGACAGAAAAAACGATTCAACGTTCGTGTGTCGTTTTTCAGTTTGTCGACTCGTATATCTCAGCTCAGTGGATAAGAGCATGGACTTCTGAGCAGGGGGTTCGTGGTTCGAATCCCAGTAACACCAAAAAGTATTTTTCACGGTGTCCCATCTCTCGCGAATGGGTGACAAACGTTCCGAGAGTAATAACTTGTCACGGAATGCTTCTTAATTCGCCGTTCGGATCCGGCATTAAATTGTAGGTCCCCTCCGTTTGTGTGCAAAAAATTATGCTCAACACAAATGGTTGCGAGAAGCAAGGCCTTGGACCGCAATGGTCTGTCGTGCCGAATATTATTATTATATCTCAGCTTCTACCAGTCAGAATTTGATGGAACCTGGTTTAAAATAATTGGATAGCGCTCAGCTTGCGATGGCGTAATTCGCGCGTAATGTGTCGTGCGTCGCGTGGGGCGCGTTTAATGCATGGAAAAATGGAAAAGTGAAAAAAAATTAAACTAAAATCGTTTTAAGCTAATTCAGTCTGAATTACAACTATCCATATGGCGAGCTGGGAAGCTCTGCTTTACTGTCTTAAAAGTAAAACAAATTTTGAGTTAAGCAGACACGCAAGTTAACAAACTTGATCATTAAACGAACATTATAGAGACAGTTTTATTACCACCGTATGTATACTCGTTTGTAGTTATTTTATATCGTTGTGTTCACCTCAACAGTGTACAACATCAAACGAAAACGCGCTAAAGGCAACATTAAATTTCAATTATACTCGTAAGTATGTACATACATTGTTTATCAAAAAAAATCCCACAATGCACTACTTTTTGTATACATGAAATGCCCCACATAAACTTTAAAAAAGATTTGAACGCGTTTATAAACAAAAATAGCTATAGAAAAGGTAAAAAGACAAATTCTGTTTACATAGCTGAATACACCGGCATTTAATATTATTCTTACATACGAGTATGTACATTTTTAAAACAAACATACATACATAAAACGCACACTTATCTATCTTCTTTCTCTATAAAAATAAAAATGAAATTGTGTGCCGTCGTTATTTATGGAAACTTACATTTACAAACCGATTTTTCTGAAATTTTCAATGTAAATTAATGGCAGTTGGGGGAAGGTTATAGGCCTTTCCCATGCCAAGGGGATGGTCTATATCTATACTAATATGTAGTAGTGTGTAGGAGGTAATCTTCGGAACTACTGGACCGATTTCAAAAATTCTTTCACCAATATTTACAACAGACTTTAATGGTGATTATAGCCTATTGCCCGTTTGAATAAAAGGTCCTTTTGTGGCGACCAATTTCGTCGATGAAAAAACGGTCGCGCATCATAATGACTGTGTGCTGCATTGTTTGCTGCGCTGCTTTTTGTCCTTGGTTTTTTACGAACATCACCCCTATATCGTTGCTCTATACGTACTATAATCTATAAATATATATACATACCAATATTATAACTCTGTCTCAGTTTGTTAGGGTCAGTAGTGTGTGAGGGGCGGCCAGACAACGCCTATTATTTTAGATTTTGGTGGGTCTAAACGGTATCTTGGAGTGGGGGTCAGCGGTCCCGGGGTTAACAACTACTATGTATATAAAATGAATGTCTGTTGGTATGTAATACGGCACCAAAACTCAAAAACTAGACAGCCGATTGAGCTGAAACTTTGAAAGAATATGCGTCTTAAAAAATCCCAGTAAACCACATAGTGCGAGTACGATCGAGGAGGCACTTTGTTTAGGCTTAGGCAATAGTACACCCCTCCTGTGGTAGTAAGGCATGGCGAGTGCGGGTGGCGGAGCGCCCGGGAAATGCTAGTAATAAATAAAACCATAATGCTTGATTTAGACCAAAGCCATGTTAGAAAAAATGAGTTGGACGACTATAGTAAAATTCAATTTGTAGTTAGTCAAAAGAGATTGATACTAAGAGAATGCTATAGTTATTTTTTATATGCATGAGAAATAATATCTGTTGCACTATGGTTGATTTACATTTACTTGAGCCGTGCGAGAAAAAAATGAGCAGAACGGCTGTTAAATAGAAATTGTGGTTAGCCAGAAGAGATTGACACTAAGAGAATGCTATAGTTACTTTTTATCTGCAGGAGAAATATTATGTATAACATTATGGTAACATTGAAAAATATACTACTTCTCTCGTATGGCTAACCCAATTTGAATTCAAGCATAATGTTTGATTAACATTGAGGAAAATAATAGAAAAAATTACAAGGAAAGAAGACAGAATGAAGGAAATGCAGATACAAATGAGAAAATTATAAGGGAGTTCGATTTATGTACATTCTAAGAGAGAGAAGTAGACAACTGCACACAAAAATAAACATCAACAGTACATTATAGCAATATTATAGCGTTATTAGACCATTCGATTATTGTGCTATTTAAATACAAGAACAACATATAAATAAATTTACAAAATATTGGTAAAGACACAGTTGCTCCGATGCGGTTTTTCTTAGTCCAACAATGGATTTAATGACGTCCTTTATGGCCATATTTAAAGTCGTTGATAGAGATAAATTGGCGGATTTATCCTCTTTTTCGTATTTATAAATGTAGATTATAAAATGTATCCTTAGATTTACTATACCTCGATATCGATGATCAAAACTGTGACTAAGCTATTTTCGAATACTGTGGACTAATCGATGGCTATATCCATGACTATAAATATGACCTTCTTAATGTTATTGTCAGTGATTCCGATGATTCTAGTGATTGTTCTCAAAGGAATAATAAACCTGTGAAGAAAACGGCGAGACCAATTTATAAATAATATTTTGAATAAAAATAAATTTTTAATATACAACATTTTTAAAACGATCTAAAAAGTATAAAATGAAAAGACCTGGTATACTAAAAGTTTATTTTTATTTAAATGAGTATTTTCTTCTTTTTATTTTATTTATTAATTAAATTAAACGACAAAAATTATGTTCGAGTAGATAAAGAATAGTTGGAAGAATTGCTTGCATTTGTTATGCCTGCCATTAAAAAAAACACATGCGTTTAATATCATCTCATTATTAGTAATGATGAACGAAATAAGAAAATCCGTAAAATTAAAATACATTTTTTGTTTAAAACGTTTAAAACGAGTATTGTGCGTAGTAGTTTGCTTTGATCTGAAACAAATTGCAAACTCGCGTTGAATTATTTTTTGATGCAAAGACCGGTTCCAATGTTCGGTAAGATTTACCATCAAATCACCAGTAAAACGTGTCCCACGAAATCCGTACTGCTGGTCACTAAGGATTTCGTTGGTTTCAAGATATTTCATGAGCTGAAAATTGATCAGCGTTTCCATGACCTTGGAAAGAATAGATGTAAGTGTTATGGGTTCGTACGAAGAAGGAGACGACGGCTCGCCTTTTTTGGGTATGGGCTGTTTTTCAACTTCTCGGGAAATTAGAAGAGTGAGATATACGGAAAAGCTTACGCAATGGTAATGCCAGCTTGGCAGAACACCTCTTCAGAACAAATGGGGAAATATCATCTGGCTCAGCGGATTTGTGAGTGATGAGATCGTTTAAAACTCTAGCAACTGTACAAGTACGAATGTAAATGTGTCCCATATAGTAACTGTCCTTAGAGCTGACAACTGGAATGTCATTGAACGTGGAATCGAGAACGTGGCTGTATTTTTTATTATTTTCACGAATGACCAAACATTTTTACTACCTTTGGGTCATTGTAGTATTTTTGCCTCACTTTTTGGTCGTAGGCGAATTTAACTCGTCGAAGATATGCATTGCAATAATTTCTGGCTCGTTTAAAATTTTTTCTGTTTTCCTAGGTAGGGTTTACTTTGTAAACCGAAGGCATACCTCTCTAATCCTAGAAGCCTCTTTACAGCTCTAGTCAAACCATCCATCTTCCTTTGAAATACTTATTCCTGAAAGGGGTAAAGCACAGATAATATAATATACAGATGTCTCAGGCACAAGCATTGAATTGAGGAATATCGAATTTCATCTGCCTACTCAATTTGCCTGCTTGACCCTTCAAATTATTTGTACTTGATACTTTTCAAAAGATCTGTGATCCATTTTAATTAAAAGGACTTGGGTGTAGAAGTTAAATATCATCATCATATTTGGCTCTACAACCGGTGTCCAGTCCTGGCCTCCCGCAAAAAATCTCTCTACCGGTCCCGATTTCGAGCCAATGTCATCCAGTTTGGCATCCCTTATGATTTTAAATCTGCCCCGCACGCGAAGGGTGCATAGCCGTTCATTTACTGCTTTAAAGCCGATAACGGTGGGTTTCATTCTTTTGCTGACTAGAAATCCCACCCCGAGCACATGATGTGTTGCATGACAGCTGTAATATCTATCATATTCTGATTTTGTAAGACACCATACCCCTTTCACCGCATCTTCTGAATTGCTGTTATGTCAGCATAATTTTTGGGCAGGGTATCATTTAGCTGATGTGCAGCTCGAGCTCTATACAGCGAGCGTACGTTCCAAGAAAAAATTCTTAAATCGTTTAGCCTAGCATTTTGTGCTATTCGCTCTACTCTGCTGATGGCTGACCGCCGGAAGTGAAATATACTAGACAAAAAAAAGGACAAGTTAGTGCACTTGATTGCAGAAGAGTAAATGAAACTTAATTTTAGGTTTGTGTAAAGGATTTTTTTAGTTACATAATTTGCAAATAGATGGCATATAAATACAGCAAATAATTTTGTGAACATCACTTCGCTCCATAAGCGTAAGACATCTAGGTATTTATACTCTTTGGATAAAATCTCTCATACCAATAAAGATGATGTTTGTGATTGCATCAGCGGCGACATCCAAGTTGCTATTGCGAAACAATAGCGACCAGTGTATACTCCCAAAGAAGTTATTAAGGTCGTCCCAATTGGCTTTCTCGTATTGCCATACTGTTTTTTTGGGAGTTTTATAACTTAATCGGGTAGTGTGCGAAACACAATTTCCCACTTATCACTGCGAACCTGCTAAATGACGAATGATCTGCAAATATATTTCAAAAACAGAAAGGCTGTGTCAAGAGAGAAACCAGAAAAAATCACCAAATTTTGCCGTTAAAATATACTTTTGTAAGTATATTTTCCAGTGTTACCATAATGCAATATATTTTAATGTTTCCCGCAGATATAAAATAACTATAACATCCTCGTAGTGTTATCTCTTCTGGCTAACCACAATTTTATTTTAACTACACACATTTTTTCTAACAGAGCTATAGTCTAAATCCACTTAAAAAATGCTATAGTCTGTTTAGATAAAACATCCCAAGATGTTCCGGAAAGGGGATATTTTTCCTTAGCGTATTTTTAAAACAATGAACTGCTTAATGCTTTTATCTACTTAATCATTTTCTCTCCATTTGAAAACGAAAATTATCTTTATTTATTCTCCTACATATTTCGTCTCGCTTATATTATATACATGCAACACTTAAATTTGTATAGCAGTAGGTTGTGTTGCAATTGACAGTGTTGTGTACATGGCTAAAGGTGACCTTTTGATTTTGTGGAGAACCAGATCTATATTCCTCTCTTTTATTTTCTATCTCTTTCTTTTATTTGCCTCTAAAGAAATAAGTCTCGACCTTTAGTCTTAATTTGTATTTCATAGAGCAAAGTTCTAATGAAATATAATTTAGTTTGTACCTCATTCGTATAACTACCAAGTTACAACACTGGCAACGAGGATTTTAAGGAGTTTATCAAGAAATTTTTTTCGAGATTCACACGTGCATACGAGTAACATAAAAATGTCCGACATGGAGAAATTAATGAAGCTTATGCAGCAACATTTGCAGCAACAAGCAGAAGAAGCCAAGGCCGCAAGTTAAATTCAAGCCCAGCAACAAACTTAAATGGCTCATATAATGCAACTTCTCGCAGGTCAACGTCTAGGCCAAATTGGCGAAGTACAAAAAGAAGCTGTAATCGATTCGAATCAACGCAAGATCAATGAAGCTGCGAAATTATTCACACAGTTCGAATATAGTCCGGAAGAGAAAAGAATATTCGAGACGTGGTTCAATAGACACGAAACGTACTTGCCAGTAGCTGAACTAACGCCACAAATAAGATCCAGCTTAGCAAGTTTTTACAAGAAAACTATCAAACCTGATCACGTACTACGGAGCCTACGGAGCTGGATTTCGACGAATTTTTTTCAAAACTAAAGCGACTATTCGGATACCGCGAAACAAGATTCGCACTCCGACACAAATGCTTCGAGTTAAAAAATGCCGAGGAAGAAGCTTATTCAGTCTACGCAACACGAATCAACAAGCACGCTGAAAAATTTGACATCAAGAACTGCACACCAGATGACTTGAAAGTTTTGTTGTTCATCAGTGGACTGAAGTACAAAAACGATGCACAACTTGAAGCTCTCACCGATCCTCAGCAAATCGAAGTGTTCAAAAAACGTACGCTTCAGGACCTGGTTAACGAAGCAGATAGAATCTTTTGCCTGAAGCGCGACAAAATCAAAGTCGTCGAAGAGTTCAAAGTAAAAACGGTCCAGCAGAAAAAGAAAGCATCATCTGGCGGAACTAGCCCTTTTCAAAAGAAAGCTCGACCCTGTCCGGCGTGCGGTGATCAGCATCGAGTATTTAATTGTTACAAAGCGAAGACATGCGAAAAATGCAAGAGCTTGAACCATAAAGCTGGTCATAGTCAAAGTTTTAAAGATTTTATAACGCAACAGGTCGACAGAGCCAAAAATAATGATCAAGAATCAGGCCTTCAAATTAAGTCAGAGAAGTCAACAATGCCGCGCAATGCAAGTATGTTAAACCAAAGAATAACAGCGCGAACGTGAAACTACAACTTGACACCGCTTCAGATATAAAGAAACTGGAGCCGCCTTGGAAAACCAGCCCTCCAGAGTATCTCAAAACCAGCAGGCTGCTTCGAAGTTTTCCAAGTGTCATCAAGTTGAATGGAGTTGAAGAGTACGCTGAGTGCTATGTAGCCAATCGATAAATTAAACTATTCGGTTTTCCTTGGTTAAACGCTTTCAAGTTGTAGGGAACTCCACAGTGTCCATGAACAGCATCAATCACGACGATAATTTGACAAGCAAAATAAGAAAAGGTATTCCTGAAGTTTTCTGGGAAGGTCTCGTATGCTGCACAAAATTCAAAGCTTCCATGGGGCGTAACACTGTACTCTAGTCCGAAATCTGGCCGATAAGGTCCTATCAACATGTGGGTGCCATGAAATTAGGCCTCTGCGTGCTGTTAGCGTTAGCAGCAGACCCACTCCAGATTCACGGGGACTGCCGGAGGGTTTGCCGGACAAGAGTAGCACAGTGTTACACGTTGGGGATTATACTCTCCCGCGTCGAACCATCTTACTTCACTCACTCTCAGGATGTCCAAATTATAACGAAGAAACTCACGTTCCAGTTGAAGAAATCTGGCATTTTGAGGTACTTCTCTCATTGTGTCAAGGAGCGTCCTCACATTCCAGAAACCAATCTTAGTCCAGGTACAATAGCCAAAAGTCGTCATTATTCGATCATTACTTATCCGAGGCGTTGTGTCGGTTTTAGTAGCGGTCATTTTTCGGTGCCGCAGGGTGCTAACCCACGTTACGTAGACTAGAAACGCTAGACCGTTCGCACTTGCAATTTTAGCCTATATATATAAGGATTTATACACATAGTTGCCCGGGGACCACCACTAGGAGGTAGAGCAAGCACTACATCAAGAACTCGATTGTTGCGCTACTGGCTCAAACCAAAACCAAACCAATGAATATTTTTTTTCCTAATTGTTACGAGTTTCAACTGAAGAAACTTGATTCTAGAATCACAGCAAGGTATAAAGTACCAGCCAATTTTATAAAAATCCAGCTGGTAAAATATTTTTAATCGCAAAAAAGGAAGAACTGCTTGTACTGACGACGTGTAAGGCAAAACAATCGCATAATGATCCTTAAACTTGTTTTCGATATGACGCATAAAGCATACCAACCTCAATGTAAACACTTATTATTAGGCGAATATTGATTACTCACTTCAGAATATGAGATGCAAATTGATTTATGATTAACTGAGTTACGTGGTATATTCGTTTTACGCTCAAAGATAGAAGTTCGACTTCTATGAGGCAAATGTTGTTATTGGAGTCGCATTGTTTATTACAGCCACACAAACGCAATCGCACATAAGTAGGCCAATACCATGGCTTCAGAGCATTACTCAACGCATGCTCAGGTACAGTTAGTCAATAATTGATGAACGAGTCGATTAACATCTCGTTTGATTAATGGATAACATTTCGCTAAAAAATTCCTAAGTTCAACTATCTTGAAGCATACTCAATAATGAACCTAGACTAAGATTTTCTTTTTATTTTTAATATCAAAAACCAAAAAAAAATTAAATTATTCTTTTAGTTGTAATAGGTTAAGTGAAGCAAATATATGTGTTATACATGTGAAAACTCTTATTACTATTACTCTATAAGTTGCATTTTATGTGTAAGTAATCGATTAGTTTTTAAAACATGCACTAAAAAATATTTACACCTGCCTACTGCAATTAAAGCCATACACACTTTGTTTAATTTTATTCCATTCAATACTTGCTTCTGCACTACTAACTCGGAAAACGCGTTGAAAAAATTGAATTTCCAGCCAGGAATAATTTTGCAGCACGTACCGAATGTTCTTGTCGTTTACTAAACAAACATAAAAACACTTGACTGTCCAGTTTGCAGGTTGTGCGCAAAAGTAACCTGTGTCCAGTGTCCACGACCTGCCCAATGGCCGCCGCCGTCGATCTGTATTGCAGTTCAAATCACCTCCTCGTGTTGCATTCGGCAGTCGTTCGGTGCACTGACCACTTAGCACGAGCAGCCAGCAACATTGCCATTAATCTTAACGTTGCAGCATAAATCCTTCAAACTTCTTTCTAAAAGTAACGATTTGATTTTACTTTCAACTTCGGACATTCGTCTTAACTTGACTGTAAAGTAGTTTGAGTCAAGTAAGTTTGGCCCGATTCTGGCAGATACTAGTATATATCACAGTATATAAGGTGTTTTCCGAGCTACGCCACTTAAGGAGTCCAATAATCCAAATTGTATAAAGTGAAAAAGGAAGAAGCACCATATGCACACTGCGATGGAATAAACTAACCATTGAAAGCGATTGGAATCGGATTCTGCCTTGAACGTTGCGGTATGTTGTTGGAAATGGAAACCAATCGGTAAACTGAATCGGTGACCGTTGTACAAGTGAGTACAATATTCCTTGTCTTAAGAGTTGATTGGTAGGTATAGGGAGTTAGGAAAGTGTACGAGCACATTACATGAGAACGAAGAATCAATTTTTTGGTCAGACTGGTTTCGCTCTTAGTGCTAAATATGTTATTTGCTTTTAAATCTTTGCTGAAACTAATTATTAAACATTTAGTTTTAAGACATTATTTAGCCTTAAAAAACTAATTCATACTTCAAGACCCCAAACCTGGACTAGCTAGATAGGAAGAGTGGTAAACCTCGCTGCACATGCGAGGTCCTTAATTAGCCCTAGAGTGCACAATTTTGGTACCACAAATATCGAGGGAACTAATATGGACAACTGATGAGAAAGTGTATGAAATTTTCTTTCCCATTTTCATCCTTGCAACTTCTGCATAACTTATTGTGCGGTATAACCAACTTGGCAGCATGGCTGCCCACTGACCAGTGGCCCGTGCTGATAGCCACAATTGTGGCAATATCCTTCCGGTTCCTTGATAACATTGAAAAAGGAAAGATTTTGAGCTCATTGGATAGCTTACATTTTCCATTGAGCCCGTGTCAATAGTGACGCTCTTCTTAGCCAATACTTCCGCCATCTCATTTCCGTCTATGTTACTGTGCCTCGGAGCCTATTCCATGGTGATGTCCAGGAATTGGCTATCGAATCCAATTCTTCTTGGCACTCTTTTACAAGTTTCGAGTTTATGGTGGTCGAATGAATCGCCCTTATGGCAGATTGACTATCAACAGATATGCCAACCATTCCGATTTGTGCGGTACTAAGGCTTAGTGCCCTGCTGGCTTTCTTAATTTCTAGGATCTCCGCTTGAAATATACTAGCTGAATCGAGTAGCTTGTATGATCTTGACAGATTTAGATCATCCGGGAAGATACCTGCACCGACTCCAACCTTCATCTTAGATCCATCAGTGAATAATCCAGTTGCCCCTGGTAGAAAACTCAACGCTAAAGTTTGAGGATGCAGTACACAGTAGATTATTCTATCCTGCCTTCAGTTACTGTCTGCAGTATATTATAGTCCTAGTAGCAAACTATCCAGATTCTCTGAGTCATACTGCACTGCACGTCGCAACATACCTGATAAATATGTCAGGAGGTACTAGGTGCAAGATGGTGTTAAGGGCCACGGTCGGACATGACCGTAAAGCTCTTGTGATGCCAACTGCTGCTGATCGCTGTAAGAAAGTCAAAGAACGGCTGGTCCTCACACTTCACGATCCTGAACCCACTAAGGACAACAGAGCAGTCAAATGAGATTTGTGGACCTTTTGCAGTGATGAGAAGGTGATCCATTCCCAATTCGGTCAGGCGGGCCTCAATGACACCTCATTTGTCCAGGACTGGCTTGCCACTGTTCGACACTTCGTCGATCAGTGTCACATTCAAGTGACTGAAGACCACCTTCTTGTAAGAAGGTCTGATATAAGCAATCTCAACGAAGGAAGCTGCGGTCCCCTTGAACTTCTTTGGTACTGCCACCTGGTAGTCGCCTCGATGAGTCCACGCATCTTGGGTAGTTTGGCATTCTTCGTAACATTGCTGGCCTCATCCTGAGACCTGTTGCGTATCTGGCTAAATGTGGAAGCAATAGCCTCCATGCTTCTGCTTTGCCTCTTATTGAAATCCTCTGTCAACCTAAGTTATTTAAGTTCGTCTGCTGTGTCTCTTTCATTAACAGTACCGGCAATCTTATTTTCAGCAATCTTGCTAACTGAAGAGTAAATATAAAAAAAAATATCCGTTAGTTTAGCTTAAATATCTCTCTACCTTATCCCTATAACTTTATTTCGTCAATTGAAATGTGCTACGTTAAAAATAAACAATCATCCAAAGTAGACAGAATCTCCCAATCTCTTTGTTCATGTTTTTGCATTTGTTTCTTATACTGTTTCTTGGCATAATATTATGTGGAATGCACTAAGGTAGGGGACAAAAAATGTAGCTTTCTTAATTTTTTTTGTTTCCTTTAATTTTGCGTGTGCATCCGCAGGTATTATCTCGAGACACCATTCTGTGCTCACATGAGGCTGTGTGCAATTTGTACGTCCAAAAATCCGACTTTGTTTCATCTTGCAAATAACTCTTAAATCTTCGCTCAAATGGTCGAGATGGTCAAGGTACTCTATGTTCAGACTTATGCGCTGACGTCCAAATAATTTTTTAATTAACTTACCGCCAAAAAGAAACTAGCAATTCAAGAGAAGCCAACATTTCTGAGAAGAAAAGAAACGAATTTTTTTGCGCAAAGATTGCGTGAAAACATCAAGGAGGTTGCGCCATGATGACCATTTATATGGTGGGACGGATTCGCACGTACCTAAATGTAGTTGATGGGATTGCGGTAAAGGCCTGCGAGTGCTAGGTACATCATACTTCATTGATTTGCTACAGAACAAAAAATGCAACAAAAATGTTATTAAATTAATTGTAGGAAGCACACGAGATGTAAATGCACACACACATAGTCGTGTGCGGCTACTGTCAGTAGTATGTTTTTGCGGTGGGAATTATTGAATGCTTTACAACCAAAACCAGTACAACCCATATATAACTGTGTATTCATACTTCCACAAAATCAGAAAATTCGCAAGTGAGTTCAGATAGTTACAATTAATATGCAAAAGATACACGAATTCGATAGAAGATTGACCATTAAAAAATGTATTGAATGTATTAAAAAAGTAAAACAAAGACCACCTAAGAAACATCAACTACCAGCCATACTGCAATTGGTTATCATGATTTAAAATTAAGTTCACGTTGTTGGTGTGAAATTTGTAGCTCTTAATTATTGGTTGTGCTGGCGAATGGACTAATGACGGCAATACGGAATAAAAAATGGCTTGCTAATATGCGGACAAAGTTTTTTTAATAAAATTACTAACCAATTACTGCCAACTAATATATTAACATACTTGTTCCAGATTGTTGTTATTGTCGAATGTGGTCCTGCTGTCGTTCAAGGAGGCTCAACCACTGAAATAAGGTGCAAAATTCTTACAGTTTCTAAAAAGCTCCTTTACGCAATATATTTCTCATTTGATTTTTGACCGATAGGCACAAGCTGCTGGAACTGGTTTCAACATACATCCTGTCGAATGGTGAGAAATTGTCGGCTTACTTCGTTTAAACCTTATAGTTAGCGGTGAAATGAATGAGGTGTTGAATGTAATGAACATGCGTAATTGTATAGTGGAACGTATATTTAAGTAAAAAAATCAGACAATTGCTTGCAGCATCTGAACAGTTATTACTACTAATTTGTTTCGTTGGTCTTGGTCTTGGTCTTTGTCTTGGTCTTGGTCTTGGTCTTTGTCTTGGTCTTGGTCTTGGTCTTGGTCTTGGTCTTGGTCTTGGTCTTTGTCTTGGTCTTGGTCTTTGTCTTGGTCTTGGTCTTGGTCTTGGTCTTGGTCTTGGTCTTGGTCTTGGTCTTGGTCTTGGTCTTGGTCTTGGTCTTGGTCTTGGTCTTGGTCTTGGTCTTGGTCTTGGTCTTGGTCTTGGTCTTGGTCTTGGTCTTGGTCTTGGTCTTGGTCTTGGTCTTGGTCTTGGTCTTGGTCTTGGTCTTGGTCTTGGTCTTGGTCTTGGTCTTGGTCTTGGTCTTGGTCTTGGTCTTGGTCTTGGTCTTGGTCTTGGTCTTGGTCTTGGTCTTGGTCTTGGTCTTGGTCTTGGTCTTGGTCTTGGTCTTGGTCTTGGTCTTGGTCTTGGTCTTGGTCTTGGTCTTGGTCTTGGTCTTGGTCTTGGTGATGGAAGGCCTCTTCAAGATTACCAAGAGAATTATTGATGTAGTTTATCAGAATCAACAAATCCCCAGATGTAAAGTGAAAGTTGTCCACATAGACATATTGACAAGGTATAACGTCAGAAGAGGTGCTCAATATGTTCTAATTGCACTGTATATATTTGTATATAAGAATAAGCACTGTATTGCATTGTATTAGAATAAGAAGTTACCAAAAACCATTGCATATCTTTAGGCTCTGCAATATTCTTGGGAGCTTGTATATAAAATTATGTGGAGAGTTTCATATAAGACTAGCTGAAATACCCAGCGTTGACTGACCGCCCGCACCACACTGTCCCTACCCTACTATCCCCACCCAACTGACCACAACTACCCTCCAATACACACTCCAAAACTCGCCTTAGGATACTCCCCCCTCACACAACATATAATACCACTATCTATAAAATGCACGGTCTTCAAGTCGATCTCAAGTCTAGCCACCCACCACGTCAATCTCATCTCATCATGGTCATCACCACACTAACCCCGTACAAACATCCACCGCAACCATCCCCACAAAATCACAAAGTTTAAGCTATATCGGAAAAACAGAAAACAGTTTATATATATTAAGATTTAACCAGTATGTTCTGGTACTTTGTTGTACTTTCTAGGATCTAGGTGGTTCAAATAGAATACAAAAGAAAAGACTAGAAGAATCTGTAGATTTGGGATAAATACAAAGACTTTATCGCAGTAAGTTAAGTTATTACACAACAACACGTTTGTGAAGAATAGTATTATAAGTTAATAATAAGTAATCACCAGTGTAAGTTTGTGACCTTTTGCTATTTTTTATTAAAGTTGCTATGTGTAATATTTTTATTTGCAAAATCCACTACCAGCTCAAGAAAACCTAAATTTTGTAACAATATGTTAGATATAGTAGTAGAAAATCCAACATTGGTTCCTCAATTCAAATAGTGGAACGCCAATATGAAGTAGTGCAATCCTTTAACTATTTTGTGTCAACTGTAGCAGCCGATAACAGCATGGAACCAGAAATACGCGCACGGTTGCTTAAAGCCAACAAAACATACTTTAGTCTGCCAAGACTCTTCAAATCAAGGAATTTATCAATAACATCCAAGCTGCGGGTATATAAGACAATGGTCATACCAGTACTTACCTATGGATCTGTTACTTGGATGCTTAGCAAAAAGCATTCGACCTCTTAGCTGCGTTCGAGAGAAAATTCTTGCGGAGAATTGTTGGCCCCATATGTGAGGAAGGACGATTCCGGAGACTCTATAATGATGAGATCTACGAGCGTTACCGCAATGTCGACATCGTGAAGAGAATTAAGCTCGGTAAGCTCCGGTGGGCAGGACACCTAACTTGCGGTAGGATTTATGGAATACGACAGCGAGGCCGGCCAAGCCTTCGCTGGAAAGACGCCCAGAGTTTAGAGATGCCAAACTGGATGAAATCGTTTGGAAATCGGTACCGGTGGAGAGATTTTTTGTGGGAGGCCTGAACCGGACACAGGTTCTAGAGCCAAATATGATGATTATGTGTTAGATATTTGTGTTTGATGTGTAGCTGCAGGACGATGACATCATAATTTTAATTTGGGATTTACAATTTTTTTTATAATCTGCCCACGCGGAATGGTCTTCGCACCCCTATAATTCATTCATGGTTTGGCATTCATGGGTAATGGCTGTGGATTTTGGATTCGCTTAGACGACAGGAGACAGCATTGGGTTTTGGAAGAGTTAAATTCTACTCTATTTGTTTGAGTTCCACATGAGAAATGGAGGGAAGTTCCTCATACTTATACGAGCTGAGAGTGCTGTCGCCAGCGAAAGAGTGAATTGGATTAGAACTATTGGATAAGAGATCATTGACAAAATGAGAAAGAATGTCGGAGACATAACAGAGACCTGGGGAACGCCAGCATTTATGTGATGAATTTCAGATTTAAAACCGTCTAGAACAACTTGTATTGAGCGGTTCAAAAGAATTAAATTGATTTGATTTGAGACTTAAGAATTTAACCACGCAATACAGACTATCGAAGAAATTTTTAAATTGGTAGAACACACCCACAAAAACCCTAACTAACCTAAAATTCTTGGTATTGGTCTTGTTATTTTACACATTTACACGACTGTCTTCTTGTTTTTTCAAGAGTCGTGCATACATTGTCAGGTGCTGGGCATGCCAGTGGACGTATTGTGAAAGAATTAGGTCAACTTAGAAACGAAAGACCTTCGTACTAAGAGAGGTCGACCCTAAATAACATGCGAAAGACAAGAATAAAAAAAAAGACCCAATTAATTTTCTTGCAAATTCTCTAATCGGAGATACAGAGATGGGCATTGAATAAAATCGGTTTTTTTTTATATAGAGACTCATTGCCAAGGGAGTACTCCCTGAATGACTTGCGTCACGGCAATAAGTTGGGCTAAGCCCTTTATTAAAATTCACAATAAAATATAAATCGAAGGAATGTGATTTACAATAGATCACATTCCTCACGTTTGTAGCCGGTTTCAATTTATTTTCTCAGAATTCTCTTTGATTCAGTGAAAAAGCAATACGAAAAAACTAACACGAAAACTAAAATGACGCGAGTCGAAAAGCTTTCATCAATGGATCATGGTCAAGGAAAACTAGAAAAAAACCTTGACCAAGAAAATATTACAAATTTTAAAAATATTGAAAATAATACTGATAAACAATTTTTAATATATATTTTAAATTTAGTAATCAGCTTATCAGCACTTCGTCCTTCAGGAAGCTGTTAACGGCTATTTTGAAGGCCTGCAGATTATAAGATTCGGGAAACACGTGCTCGACCAATTGATTCCACATCGAAGAGACTCTCGGGAAAAAAAATTCTAAACCCCCCTGTGGCCCGATCAATTCCGTATTTTTTCAAAAAGTGTTGTCCATCGGTCTTTAGGATATGGGTTTAAATTTGATCACAAGATTCCACCACCGACAGGACGAGAGAACAATGCCGACGCGAAGTTAATGTAGAGAATTTAATAAAAATTTAAATTGTTCACATAAATTCTCTAAACGAAGATACATATGTGCAAAATCTGAATAAAATAAAATAAAAAATAGAACACCGACTCCACTTTTCATTGAATGAGGTCCACGGGTGGCAACAACTAGTCCGCCCACACAACTTGACCACTTATTATGTTTAACTGTAAAAACCATTATGAGCATTGCATTATTGAATCGGAACTGCTCCTTCGCCGGCGTCTGGGCCCAGTCATAAAGAACTGCCGATTGCTACATAGCATCAGTAAGATAAGTTGGTTGGCACTTTGTAAAAATTTAAAAATTATTGCCATATCATCACGCCTACCGATGGATTCGGCTCTAACGAGCCAAGCGAGTCCGGCGCAGTTTAGACATGAACGACCTAACATCCGACAAACCTGTCAAACCTGAGTGAATAAATAAGCCATTCGAACATTTTATTTCACTAGCCTCGCGCAGAATATAATTATTTTAATCGCCTGCGGTCGTTATCGTACCATTTCAATCTCATTACTGTGTCAATTATTGCAACTGTCCAATAATGGATGTCTTGAGCGAATTGTGCGCGAGATGCTTGGGTCTTAAAGTTTATATGATCTCGAATACTATTTTGCCCAGCAAAATTCCGTAGCTTTTCTGCGCACTCTACTGACTGTGTGATTGCTCCATATTTGGCAATTCAAGTGAACGATCTTCAGTCTGGGGCAGATATGTATATACATTGGTGAATATGTATATGTAATTTGAATAATTTAAAGACTTCAATTTCACCCGCGGCTTTGTGTACTTACTCGCTAAACATTTAAACACGACTAATTTGTATGTACATTGTGAGTGTGTGGGCTTATAAACTTTGAAACTCCAACGTATGCAGCATTTATTTGCTATTCTATTCTATTCGAACAGAAGATCAACTAAAGTATTAGCTATTCAGCAACAGACTTGTACTTATTTGTCAATTCCGTAATTGCTTTGCAAATTCTTCAGCCTGAATGATTAATTTCGTACTATTTATGAAACTACGGTTAACGGCAATTTTTGAAATATTTAAATTCAAGGAAGCATAATGACATCTAACCTTAGATAAGCAAGTTTACATAAAGACTATTTATGAGGATTTTATTTGATGTTTCATTATCATATTTGGCTCTACGACCGCGTGGAACAGTCCTGGCCTCCCGCAAAAGGTCTCTCAACCGGTCCCGATTTTGAGCCGATGTCAACCAGTTTGGCATCCCTTAATTCTGGGCGTCATGGTCTACGCCATCCTTCCAGCGTAGGCTTTAACGGCCTCGCTGTCGTGTTCCATAAATCCTACAGCAGAGGACTTACCGAGCAGGATCCTCTACCGGGCTTAGTTCTATTCACGATGTTGACATCGCGGTAACGCTCGTAGATCTCATCGTTATAGTCTCCGGAATCTTCATTCCTTACATACGGGGCCAACAATTCTCCCTAAGCCTCTTCTCTCGGACGCGCTGTAGGAGGTATGACCATTGTCTTATATATCAGCAGCTTGGATGGATTGGTTAAGTCTTGATAGACTATAGTAGGCTTTGTTGGCTTTAAGCAACCATGCGCGTATTTCTGGTTCCATGCTGTTACCGGCTGCTACAGTTGACCCGAGATAGTAAAAGACTTGCACTACTTCAAATTCGCGGTCCACTATTTTAATTGAGGGACCAATGTTGGATCTTCTACTTGTACTTTGTTTTGCTCTCATTTATGTGCAGCCCCAGATTTCGTGCAGCCTGCTCGATCTGGATGTGAGCTTCCTGTACAGCTCTTCGGTTTCTACCAACTATGTCGATGTCGTCTGCGTAAGCCAGTATCTGAATGGACTTATAGAGTATTGTTCCTCTCGCCGTAACATCAGAGGATGAAGGATGACAGGATGAAGCAACACTGGTGTGGACCTATGATGACTTTAGCGTATGGGGCTATTCTGTCTTCAAGGAAAGAGGAGAAAATCTTATACGCGGTACCCTTTTTTTAAACTACCCCTATGAATTAAAAAAAATTAAATAAAAAAAAGTCCCATCAAATTCTGACTGGTAGGAGTCGAGCTATACGAGTGGACAAACTCACAAACAAACATTAGCTTCGCCTTCGGTCTCGAAATAAAATATTTATATTATATTATAATAAAACGTTTACGCAGCATAAAAATATTTCACCGGTGACGTCAGAAAGCAATATAAAAAGGCTGAGTTTGGGTATATAGATTTTTCTCGCCACATTAATAATCCAGATTCTAAATACATAGTCCTATGATCGGAGTGCTTAGGAGTGACATTCAGTCAGTATAACCAAAAATAATTATTTTGGGCATTTTTTAGGCTAAGTGCCATTTATATTAAATATCCCATCATTAGCAATGCTGAGCTACTTTTAAACAATGCACAATACACCTGATCAACGCATCTACTTTGTACCTAATCTCAAACCGCACAAGATCCTACAATATTTTACCTAACCTTTGGCTCAGAGTCGTTCCCCTTCATAAAATAAGATCTCATCAATTTTATTTTGAATACATAAGGTATGTATTTAGCCACTGAACTGCTACAGTTTGAATCTGAACAAAAGCGATAAGACGATACATACAAAGATTGGATTGTATATCGACAATTTGAAGAAAAAATCTAAATGTTTTCTCAAGAAATCCATACATCCATAAATGTATTCCTTCGTATTTAACATCATAATAATGTATGTGTAAATGGATGTATGCAACAAGGCAGACTGCATAACGTAAATGTTTGCAGCCATTCCATTTATGGCAAGACCAGATTCACTCGCTCGTTGAGTGCGATGATGATTTCTGTGACAGAGTGTTCAATGCAAGAGATAAAAATAACTCTGATTGTTGAGTGTCGCTAACAGTTCACCCGCGGAGGGATCAATGTTGTACTGGTGATTGCTGATGTGATAGGACATATCGTCGCAATACTGGTTTTTATGAAACTACTACCACGTCAACGATGTATACCAGCGTTCTAATGCTAAAGGAGTTAGGACGGGTATTGGAGCACAAAAACTGAAAGTGTGAATATTGTTCAAGCTTATCGCATTTCCCGTATAAATGTCGCTTCATCAGCCGAATACAAAAACAAATTTTTATTTGTACTTACAAAACTGTTATGTGTTTCCTGAGTTTTATTATTTTTTTTTCTATTTGGAAAATGAACCGATTCTATTAACCAAATTACACTAAATAACCTTCAATGACTTTCCAACATCTATGAACGCAGCCACGCAGTGATCGATATCATCGTCAGAATGAGCAGCCGAAATCTGAACACGAATGCGAGCTTTTCCTTGTGGCACCACCGGGTAACTGAAGCCAATGACATATATTCCACGGCCTGCGATGTATCGTGAGATATGGGAACATAATAAGTCGATAAAAGATTAAAAGATGCCGGTTGCATGTCCCTCTTATACTCACTTAACATTTGGTCGGCGAAAATTGACGCTAATCTTGCATCGCCCAACATAACCGGGCAAATCGGATGATTCTCACCAGATATTGTAAATGCAGCTTTGGTCATGGCATCTCTAAAGCGAGCGGTATTTCGTTGTACCCTCTTTGAGAGTTCTGTAGATTCGAGCAGCATATCCATTACCTTGATGCCAGTGCCGACAACAGCTGGTGGTAATGAATTTGAGAACAAGTATGGCCTTGACTTCTGTCGCAACAGACATATGAGTTCCTTGGAACCAGTTGTATAGCCGCCAGCTGCGCCACCCAAAGCTTTGCCGAGTGTTGAATTAATTATGGCAACACGGCCCATAACATTATGGTATTCCTCGGTTCCTCTAAATTAATAAAATCTTTTTGTGACTGGTCCAGAAACTCATGTATTAAAAATATCTGCTCTGTCAAACCTTCCAGTCTTTCCAAAAAATCCAGTTGCATGGCACTCGTCGATAAAGACCAATGCATTGTATTTATCCGCAAGATCGCAGATCTCATGAAGTGGAGCAATATTGCCATCCATTGAAAACACACCGTCGGTAACCACTAGTTTAAGGCGGCTATCTGATGACTTCAGAAGATTTTCCAAATCTTCAGAATTGATAATGTTAGTAACAAAATACACATTATGAATGTACCGTCGCATTCGTCATTTACCATTTAAATCTCTGTGCTTATAGCGGAATTTCTTTGCCTTGCACAGACGAATTCCATCGATAATCGAAGCATGATTTAGTTCATCAGAGAACACGGCATCATCTGGGGTCAGAATAGCTTCAAAAAGGCCAGCATTGGCATCGAAACACGAAGCGTACAAGATGGTGTCCTCGCGGCTATGGAATTTGGAGATTTTCTGTTCCAATTCCTAAAATCGGCAAAAAATTAAGTTATAAAGTTTGGGTCAGACTATAGTCGCTTACCTTATGAATGCTCTGAGTTCCACAAATAAAACGCACTGAACTTAAGCCAGCTCCATATTTTTCCAAAATCTCTTTGCTGTAACTGACCACTTGCTCGTTGTTCTACAAAGTAGAAATTGAGAGATAGAAACGTTGAATTGAATTTTAATTAAAAATGCAGCACAGTTAAAAGTCCTTTTTACATTCTCGAGATTTATAAAAACAGAGCCTTTTTTTAATCAAACTTCTAGAAATGTTTAAAATCTAAGGTGTAGGTATTATTTCACTCTGTTTACCAGGATTAAGCAGGTTTATGCACTTTTTATACCGACTCTCGATACTTCGCTTTATTTTTGGTAACCGCCACCGAATAGCAATTAGAACGTTTTTTTGAAGATTGGGACATTAATAAAATTTTGGCGCAACATACTATTGTAGTCCAAGGCTGGGATTCGAACCTGCCGATCAATAGTCCAACTAACTTACCAATTAAGGCCGCCCATATACTAAATGCCGGGTCTAACAAACTGGTGATAACAATTTATAACTGAGCTTTCCTATCATATTGTTAGCCGGAAGTGCCACTGTTGCCCATAATAAATTAATCTTTTGCTACTTACAGAAAGTCCTAAGTAGTTATTAGCGCAGAAGTTCAAAATTTTTTTGTGCGTTCCAGATACGGTAATTATAGTGCTTTGTGACGATGTGATAATCCGTTCGCTTTTGTAAGTACCGGCATCCTTAATCCCACTGACCTGTTCGCACAGAATATCGCGAAACTGAGCATTAGCTGGAGTCGAAAAGTATCGCGATTTCAATACAAAGTCGCTGCCTGAAATCAGTAATAAACATTAAAATTTAAATTTAAATATTTGTTTATCAATAAAGTTGATAATTTCTCTCCACAGTTTAGTTTAGGTATACACGAGTATATACCGCGGATTTCTATTGAATCTAAAAATAAAATTCTCCATCTCAGATTTTAATGTTCGCGAGCGATGCTTGTATGTGAATTAATTTCTGTTAGGTAGGTGTATTTATTGTCAAAAATTTACTTTTCTTTTCCAAATATTAATACATAAATCATGTATGCATATTTTTCAAATATTATTACGAGTGTATGTTAAACAGCTATACACCTTTTTTGACTAATTTTAATATGATCAGCATTATGCGAGAAATATTACAATCACTTCGACCAAGATAACACCGACCAACTGGAGGACCGAATGACTATAACTGAACTGAATTGAACTGAACAGAACAGTAGCAGAGCGGTTACCCCCGCATGACAAGAAGCCATCGAGAATTTATATAATTTATTTATTTTTAAATTGTAATTATAGTGTGTAGGCAAAGCATGGATTGTGCGGTCCAGCGGCAACGCGTTGTTAGACACATGTGCATGTAGCGAGCGTGTGCAAGTATAGGAAAAAAATCGTGATTTCGTTTAATTGAAGTTCCTTTCAATCGTGGTTGCAAGCACAATCCCTAAACCAGAAGCCGTTGATCCGCACAGTGGTGCGGTATTGAATAACATTAATTATACACTAATATTTAATAAAAATAATTTTTAGCCTACACGGTAAAATGATTAATATGATCTAGACAGTGGATCATCATTTTATATTATTAAAAATTAATTGAATTTGAATTTAAACATTTAAATTAAAAAATGAATATGTTTGTATATTAAATATTACTAAATATCAAGTTTTTGGTGAGATGGATCGATACCAGCTACTAATTTTAGGCCTCAGCGAAGTAAGATGGATGGGTCAAGGCGACTTTCATGAACAATCAGGGCATTATCTAATGTTTAGTGGCAATAATGAATCTCGAACCAACGAGGTGGGAATACTTATAACAGATAGACCTAAAAAGTCCTTGATTGGTTTTAAACCAATCTCTGACCGCATAATTTCAGCAAGATTCCACTCTAAATTCCGCAATATCACTATTATCCAGTGTTATGCTCCCACCGAACCTGATGACGATGAACAAAGGCGGCCTTCTATATTCAACTAGAGGAAACAATAACCTGTGCACACGCAGGCGACATCAAAATTGTACTTGGCGATATGAACGCCAAAGTTGGCAACGACAACTCAAATCTTCACGCGTGCATGGACCGCCATAGTCTTGACATCACGCGCAAACAACAATGGAGAGAGACTCTTCGATTTATGATCCAGTCAACAGCTTTTCATTGGTGGCACAAAGTTCGTACATAGAGACATTCACAAATATACATGGCAATCACCAGATGGTGAGAAACGTAACCCAGATTGCTCACATTTTAATCAGCAACAGATTCGCCAGCTGTTTACTAGATGTCAAAGCCTGTCGCGGTGCTGATGTCTTTAGCGATCACAACTTTCTGGTTGGTATTATCAGACTGCGGCTAGCTGCAATTCAACAACAACATAGAACTGCGCGGAAATACGATCTCAGGCAACTTCAAAATCTCGCAAGGTAAATGAATTGAATCTGCAATTTGAGTCAAACATCGTCGCTGAGCATTTAAACATAGGTTCATGGCATACCTTAGAATCTGCAATTCAAAGTGCCACAGAGGTTGCATTAGGCTTTGTGTAACATCACAGAAAGCCATGGATAAGGGATGATACGTGGAATCAAATCGAAGAGCGACGCAATCTTAAAATTCGGCTTACAAATGAGCGTTCATCGGTGCTAAAAGAACAACTGAAGAGGGAATACAACCGCGCAGACGCACGGGTAAAAAGAATGGCAAGAAACGATCGCAGGCATTTCATAAATAAGGTTGCAGCGGAAGCGAAAATCGCTGCTCGATGTAGTAATATGCGTGGGGTCTACAGTGCAATCCGTAGACTTAATGGTAAAAGCGCAAAATCTATACCTCCTATTAAAGACCATAACGGAGCCCTACTCTCAACCGAGCAAGAGCAACTACAACGCTGAAAAGAGGATAACACCATCGAGGAAAACATTAACTCGCTTCCAAGAACAGTACGTCGCAACCCTATAAGGAGCATCTCAACTTCACCACCATCTCAAGATGAAATATAGTCTGCAATTAAACAACTTAAAAATAAAAAAGCTGCTGGTCCTGATAACCTGGCCGCCGAGCTTTTTAAATTCAGCATACATGTTATTGTACCTGTGCTTGAGCCGATTATACGTTATGCGTGGACAACATGCAAAATCCGAAGCTCGTGGAAAATGGGAGTCATCATTACAATACCCAAGAAGGGTGATCTCAGCGAGTGTAAAAATTGAAGAGGCATAACGCTGTTAAATGCAATAGAAAAAATTGTAGCATTTATTATTCTTAATCGTATATCACCGTTTGTTGACACACTTTTGAGATGAGAGCAAGCGGATTTTAGGAAGAACAGATCATGCGTAGACCACATTAATACACTGCGAATTATCATGGAGCAGTCAGTAGAATGGAATTCACCTTTGTACATCCTCTTTGTCGATGGAATAGAGATGCCGCTTGCAGCGTTCGATATAAGGGCTAGAACAGCGCCAATTTCACCATCTCCAAAGGAGTTAGGCAAGGATGTGTTTTTGGTGATCCTGGATCAAGTTATGGCGCAAACCAACATCGATGCACCAAACGGTATTCAATGGCGCTTGAAAGAAAGGCTTAACAATCTCGACTACGCTGACGACATCAGCATGATGACTCACAGATTGGTCGACATGACGCGTAAACTTGAGAGGTTGATTTATAACTCTAGACAGGTTGGCTTAAGGCTTAACTGCTCAAAGACGAAGCTGTTGCGAATCGGAACGATCGATAACCGCGAATTATCTATAACAACAACCATGCAACGATAGTCATTGAAGATGTGGAGAAATTTAGCTACTTAGGGAGCCTAATTACTAAGAACGGCGGGTCCGAATCAGACGTGACAGCCCGCATAAACAAGGCGCGCTCTGCTTACTACGCACTGTACAAAGTGCGCATAACATCTCCAGGAGCACCAAACTAAATATCTTCTTCTTCAACTCCAGTGTTAAATCGGTTCTCTTATAAGGTTGCGTGACTTGGAAAGTAACAACCCCCATTTCTCAAAAATTGCAAGTATTTATCAACAAGTGTCTGCGGCGAATCTGTGGCATCTTTTGGCCAAACATGATCTCAAACTCGGATCTATTTGCCCTGAGACATAACGAGCCAATCCATATTGAAATTAAGCGAAGGAAATGGCAATGGGTAGGGCACACCCTGCGGAAACGGGACAATGATATTACAGAAATGGCCTTTGAATGGAACCCCCAAGGAAGACGAAACCCTGGACGCCCAGTGAACACGTGGCGCAGATCAATCGAGCGAGAATCGCGTACAGTTGGCGTATGGCGGGAAGTTAAACAGCTGGCGAGGGACAGACGGCACTGGAAGGAGGTCGTTTCCGCTCTATGCTCCTCTTAGCAGCAACATATATTTATTAGAATTTTGTATTTTTTATATATTGTAAAATAAATTTAAAAAGAAAAAAACTAATAAATAAATACTAATAAATAAACACTGTGTGTTAACACTAATACATCTGTTAACTGGTAATTTTCATTAATAAATGTAAGTTAGCTTTATCAACGAGCGGAGCGGATAACTTAACTCATCGAATTGTGTGTATAAGGAGCGGATAAGTTTTTAACATACATTTTAATTCGTTGTCATGACAAAAATCGGTCTGAATATTAAAATATAACAAAAATATTGAGCTAATTTCAGTGTCAGCTGTTGCAATATGGGAGCGTTACTCGAATATTTGTACAGTTCGGTGAAGTGCTGCCGTGCTTTAATTGATAATGAGCGGATAGCTGACATATACAAATTATATGTTTATTAATAAGAAACGTTATCAAATGGATAACTTCTCTATTCGTGTGATAGCTAACACGAGTCTAGGCTAATTGTTCTCGCCAATAGCTCTAGCCCAATTGTTATCGCACAATTGTTCAGGCACTATTGTTCTCGCACAATTATTCTCGCACAATTGTTCTCGAGCAATTATTCTCGCACAACTGTTCTCAACATTTTTTGTTAAATATTATCGGGCTTTTAAAAAGAAAACCTCCCATCTAAATAAGATAGTAAAGCGAGCTTCTCAGCTCGCCATATGGATAATTGTAATTCAGCCTAAAGACTGAATTATCTTAAAAGCATTTTACCTAAAAAAAAAAACATTTTTTTTCTCCTAACAAAAAAACTCAAAATTACACCATCGCAAGCTTAGCGCTTTACAATTGTTTTAAAACAAGTATTTAAAAAAAAAAAAAAAATTACACGCGCCACACGCGACGCGCAACTCGTGACACGCCTCACGTCGTCTCAAGCCAAGTTTAAAACAAGTATTTAAAAAAAAAAAATACACGCGCCACACGTGACGCTCAACACGTGACACTCCTCACGCCATCGCAAGCTAAGCACTTACCAATTGTTTTAAAACAAGTCCCATCAAATTCTGACTGGTAGAAGTCGCGATATACAACCGGACAAACTGACAAACTGACAAGCCGACAAACCCACACACGTACGGTAGAAAAATTGTCTTGTCCTCTGATTATTAGCTTCGCCCTTCGGGCTCGCAATAAATTAATTGAGCGCACTGTCGCTAAAATACCAAAACGCCAATTAAAAGGAAAAACTCTTCATGTATTAAGTTATTTTACATTTTAGCAAAATAAAATTTTGAGAAGAATTTCTTGAGAAAAACGAAAAGAATTGTTCGAGAATAATTGTGCGAGAACAATTGCCTGAGAACAATTGTGCGAGAACAATTAGCCGGACACCAGCTAGCACGTGTGTTAACGAGCGGATAGTGATATTTTATTAATACGGCTGTAAGAATGTGATTATTAGAAGTAATCGGAATAGTTCCCCACGAATCTAATCCACACATATTTTTTATTGTTTTGTTTTTAAACTACCAGTACTAAGGTAAGAGATGTGAATTTCATTATTCGATGCAGAGTGTACTTGTTTATATTGTCAAACAAAAACTACTCGAAAAGCTATAGCACAAACTAAAAGCAGCGTTTTATAGGTACATACTTGTGAATAATACACACATTGAAAAGAATAATTTTTATAAAACCATAGGGTCTCCATAACTCCTTTATTATTTTGTCCCACTATACGTCGCCTGTTGCTGGATAGCCTTAACAATAATTGAAACATCCCCAACAGCGCTGATTAGTTTATGTTATGGTCCCTCGGCTCATATATCTGTATACTGCGTCTATATACACACACTCATCACCGGTTACAAATAAACATTGCTAATGAACGGATGAAAAAGTACTACAAGGAACAATAGGATTTCTGATCTCTTCCATATGTAAACTGTGGATAATTGAAAATAATTTTTGATCAATTCAGTCGAAACCTTGTAAATCTACTGTTTAGTGCCTTTATTTGTTACTGAACAACAACATTTATTTTCTTATAAATAAATTCTTTAATTTATTTTAAATGGTAATTCGTAAGTCACTGCTTAATTACGCGAGTACACTCTTTTGAAAAAAATATGTCAGTTATAATCAAACTGACATCGATCATGAATGCTTTAACACAGCAGCTGCCACTGGAAAGTTGCGCAAATAAGTATGATCCCTAAAGAAAGAAAGGAGCTTCATTAAACTTCATTCTATCGACCCATTTTACTGTTGCCAATTATATCAAAAAAATTGAAGACATTTTCCCGAAAAGTTTAAAACATACATTGAAAGTTATAATATGGTTCCTTGGACTAATTTTACTTTGCGATAGAAGACCAAATGGTATGTTTAGCAAACAAACAAACTTCTTGTTTATAAACAACTAGTTGTTCGCGGGAGCTTCGCTTCCCGCACACATGAATACCCATTCCAAAATATAACACCCCAAATATAACAGGTCAATTTTTCGTAAGCGAACTTTTAAAATGATGGACCCTTTATGAAAACACAAGTTTTTTAGAAAATATTTGTATAAAAGACCCCTGACCAAAGTGTCCAACCCCTTACAAAATTTTTCGGTTCTTGTTTTCTTTAAGTACCTAACTGGTGCGCAAAATTTACTATTTAAAATTCTGAAAAATTTATAAAAACAGAACATTTGTAAAAAAAACTTCAACCAGAAGACTGACTATTTCCAAAATATGTCGGATTATCGTTAAGGTATAAAATCTCTACGCAAAGATTGAATGCAATCGGTTGAAGAAGAAATTCACTTTTAAAAATCATCTAGTATGATCTTCGGTCATTGGTGGAGCCTCTAGTTCCTCAGTTAACTGGCCATTTAGCGACTCATGAAAGTGCTCTTTCCATCGCTCTAAGATGCCTTTAAGATCAGCGATCAGATTACCTTATTTGTCCGTTTAATATGTGCAACGCGGTGTATATTGCGTCATACCGCGGACTCTTTGATAGAACTTCCACGCCTGGTGCGGTCCATGCTCTCTGTACTTTTCAAGTTCACGGACGGATTCTTCTCCCAGGCTACTTTCATTCGCCGGTGAACTGTTTTTTCATTTCTTCTGCGCTCATTATATTGATCTTCGCGTGGCCGCGTTCTGAGAGATTGTTCCATTGCTCGGTAAGCAACATTCTTACGTTCTGTCGCTAGCTTACATTCGTCATCGAACCAGTCGTTCCGATCTCTACGACTACTGCCTAAGATGGAGTCAGCAGTACTAATGACAGTATTTTTAAGGCATGTCCATTTGTCTTCTGCGCCTGACATCTCAGCCCCAGGACTTACTCTCCCTTCATTTAGGGCGAGTTTTATCGCCTGACCGTAGTGTTTCTGGAACACCTAGACACGTGGTCTATCTGGTTGCGAGTGGCTCCATCAGGAGATACCCAGGGGGCTTTGTGGATATTTTTACGCGCAAACTCGCAACGACCAAATTATTTCTTGTTGCCATCTCTATGACTCGTTGTCCATTGTTATTAGTGTTCTCGTGCCAATGTACTGCCTGAATACTGGCTCAATACCTATTTTAGCATTCATATCCCCCAGAATGATTTTATATCATACTGAGGGCAGGCATGGAGTTCCCGTTCGACTGATTTAAAGAATTCTTCTTTTTCATCATGTGGGGAATCCTCTGTGGGTGCGTGAACGTTTATGAGGCTTATGTTTTTAAATTTGCCCCGCACGCGAAGGGTGCATAGCCGTTCATTTATTGCTTTAAAGCCGATAACAGCGGGTTTCATTCTTATCATGATGTCTTGTATGACAGCCGTATTATATATCATATTCTGATTTTTGTAAGACACCATTCCGTGTCCACCGCATCTCCTGGATTGTTGTTATGTCAGCCTTATATTTAGACAGGGTATCGGCCAGCTGCTGTGCCGCTCGAGCTCTATACAGTGAGCGTACGTTCCATGAGAAAATTCTTAAATCGTTTAGCCGTTTTCGTTGCCATGGTTGTCGTCGTTCATCAGTGTATCCGAGACTGATTTTGGGTTCCGTAATAATAATTTTTTACAGGCGAGGTTATTGGCCTCGCGCCAACCTTACTTTGAAGGGACTAACCCGATCATTCAGCTTTTCCTGCATTGGAGGAAAATTACCGGCGGCCACCACTTGGAGGTTTGATCGCACTTCCACCAGTCAGAGATAGTTACGGCCACCTGCAATTCCCCCTATTCTGCTGATGGCTGACCGCCTTTCAACATTACATAGATTAAAATAGAATAAAAACAATTAAAATAAAATTTTGTATAGCCTGGCCAATTCCAAGTCGGCAATCTACTAAATTTAAGTAAAATAATGTATAAATTATAAAAAACAAACGTGTAAAAAAAATTCTCAATAAAAATTACTACTACTACTATTCGTTTTTGATGTATTTCTCCGTGCTTATATTTAATAATAAATGTAATTTCGACGGTCACGACCTAAAGGTATAGTTGTTTCATTAGTTATTGGATATTTTTCAATAACACTTGAATTGATAAGTTGTTGTATTTGTGTCTTCTATATATACCGGATATATATAGAAGATACCATCATAGCTATGGTATATGAATACTATCGCATTTAGATATCTTCTTTCGCTATATGTACTCTAAAAGAATCGAGACAAGTGCTCCGGCGCACTGCCACTAAGTCGTGAATTAGAAATGTTTCTCGATTGTAGTTCAACGGCTTGCTTTCACCTCGAACAAAAACACCGTCCAAAACGTTGTCAACAAAACTCCAGTGAAATGGCCTAAGCTATGTGTAGGTACCTATGTGAAATTGTGAACTGGTGCGCAGTACGGTCTGGTGCATCACACTAACAATGCAAGAAACATCTCGACGAGATCATTAATTTGTAAATCGTGATTTCCTTGTGGCTACTAAGCATGCCAAACTATCTTACCATCTCTTTGTTACCATTTTCGGTGGCTCAGATTGTGCACAATGAGAGAAGAGGTGGATATGCGTCTTACAAACATCGGCAACATACATGAAGCTTGCGATAAAAATCTCGCCAAGTTTTGTCACGCTTACCGAATTGCCAAAGAAATATCAATTTTCCTTCTTGCAGCACACGCAGACACACATTTACTGAATTTTCCTCAATTTATTAGTATAACTAATATTCCGAAAAACTCCAGAATGACACATCAGCGCTGAGATTCCTGCGAATCAACAAATCAGATGTCATCCTGTGAAACTAAGGCCCACAACTCAGTAGACGACTTAAAATAAAATGACAGCAGTTATATAATTTCGTTATAGTATATTACAGAACGAGCAAGGAAAGTGGAGTGGATCTAACTAGCACGATGAGCACGATGAGCACTTTTCTGCGAGTCGTGTACGCTATTTTTCACGCGTCCAAACCGGTTTTTTTGCTAAATCGAGAGAGAAGCAGAAATGTGAGAATGTGTGTTCGCTGTGACTGCAGTAAATAACAAAGAAATGAATTTTTCACGCGTCCAAACCGGTTTTTCTGCTAAATCGAGAGAGAAGCAGAAATCACAAACGACAAACAAAAGAGAATTCTTGCTCATGCGCAATGTGTTCGCTGAGATTGTAGTAAATAACAAAAGACGTTTATATCATAACATAACTAGTGTTGTTATGGGCTACTTTCGAGGCTAGTTTATAGCGTACGAAACTGTCACTTTCGTCTATGGGCGTGTGAAAAATATTTAAAGATATCAAATGCATCTATCCTGCTGCGTCATGGCATGTCGAATTCATTTTCCGCAGGGCAGGTCTGACTACCAAATTAGCATAGATACATATATACATGTCTGAATGAACCTGTAATAGAAAGGATAAATGCAATCGAACAGTGCGCAAAAGACGACATCTAAAACGAATCATTTGCCAGCTTCCTCCTTTTTTAAATTACAATGAATGACAATAGTATCTGCGATACTACGTGATGTTCTTGATCCATCGATCGATGAACCAATGGATCGGAAGTTCCATCAGATTCACTGTTTACATTCTGGCCGTGAGTGAGTAAGTTCAAGGTAATATCGCTGGTCTTTTATTTAAATAAAACCGTTTTTTTTTCAACGATCTTGTCTTTCTTCGTTTATTGCTACCTCTGCTTCTGCTGCTGTCGTGGAAGATGGCATCTGATCGAAGACACAGCTGAGAGGTAAAAGCGGTCAATTGTATTTAAATTAGATTGCTGCCGGAATTATTCTTGTCTTTTGTTATTCTAGTACTTGCCATACCTGTTGCAGTTCAATGAATTCTTTAATAAGCTACTTTTGCTTTGTTTAAACTTAAATTACAAAATCATTGATTGAAAGTTTTCAATCACTTATTGAAGATGCTTAATAAAATAGTCTGTTCTGCAGCATCAAGATGTACTGAAACTGTGAAGAACACTTTATGTATGAACATGTATAAGCATATTTTAGAAAACATGTTTTTTTATTGTTAATTTTTTATCGAAATGCGGGCAAATTCAGGAGATTTTTACCTTCCCCCTAATTGTCGCAAAGTGATTCCTGATGGACAAAAATTTTAAACGTACTTTATTTCTCTTCTATCAATTCGACCTATACATTGCTTTCCGATCAGCACGTTATAATTGCCTTCAATGTGGAGGTGGTGTTAGTGAGGCGTAAATACAAAATGCTGCCCAAAATTTATTTTTTAGAATAGATTTAGTTAACATTTAAACTGTATTGCTAAATTGACAGCCTAAATGAATCAAAACCCGGTCTTCTACAAGAAACCTCCATCAGTCACGATTTCACAGTCTCACTGTCTTGCCGCATAAATCCTTCTACAAAGGAATTTCCAAAGAAGTTCTTTTTCGGTCATTACAGCCTATATCCTACGAACTTGTATGACCGTTATATCGGCCTCAGGACTTTAACGCCGTGGCACAGTGGAAATGCGCGTGGCTACTGAGCAGAAGGTTCGTGGTTCGAATCCCAGTAACACCAAAAAGTATTTTTCACGGTGTCCCACCTCTCGCGAATGGGTGACAAACGTACCGAGAGTAATAACTTGTCACGGAAAGCTTCTCAATTCGCCGTTCGGATCCGGCCTTAAATTGTAGATCCCTTCCATTTGTGTCCAAAAATATACATGCGCAACACAAATAGGCGCGAGAAGCTAGACCTTGCACCGCAATGGTCTGTTGCGCCGAATGTTATTTTTATTATTATTATTATTATTAAAAACGAGTTCAATTAGTTTGTATCAAAAAGTTTATATCAGGTAAATCTCGCAAGGTAACTGTTATAAGGTTGCCCAATCATAAAATGGGATGGAGTAAATGAATTTGACGTGTGCCACATTGAACGAGAATTTAACAACTCTTCAATTCATTTACATTTCTTCGTCAGTCAATCTATGATATGAGGAATTTTATACCAGGCTACAATAAGTCCCTTAAGTGAGGATATGATTGGGGTATACAACTCTACTTTATTATTCCTCAGATGATTGCAAACGATGCTGTGGTGCTGCTGATTGCAAAGGAGTACGTATCTTTAGACGAGCATGCGTTTGACACCATGAAAATTCGTGCCATTATCACTCCAGATTTCCAATGGCTTCCCGCGTCGCCTTTCGAATAGGTCTGGAGCTAAAAAGCCCCATTTGACGACAAATCTCCAACTAATTCGATATGGATTCCTTTTGTTACAAAGCGGACAAATAAGGAAATCTAAGCCTTCATGAATTTTGAATTTCTTTCGCAAGATAACCGCAACGTCATTAGCTGCATCCAACCAACTGAGAAGGATGGTTACCCTTTAATTGTTTCGAAATGGTCACACGTTGGCGGAAACACACTACGGGATTTGCATTTTGCTTCTGCTTAACTAGCTCGAATAATAATGTTACTCCCGTGAATAGATGTTGCTTGTGTGTATATATTACGATAAATTAAATATTTGATATTTGAAAGGTCAAGTTGATGTAGTCTACCATCGCCACGTAAAAGTCTGAACGATTTAAGAAATAACTTTCTCCGACACCAGTTTATTTCGATTAGGTAACACTTTATCTTTTTTAAGAATTCTGATTTCAGAGGCAAACAACAAATACTGTGGGTATTTTTTAAATTCTCTATATTAACATCGCGTCCCCGTGGCTGGTGGATTGGCTGTCTGGCTGGCTGGTTGCTTGGCTCGCTGGCTGGTCAGATCTTGTGATCAATTTTTAACCCACAATTTTTAACAAACTCCCATCCAGACCACCTCAAGGCCCCTGAAGAACCTCTAAAGACCACTTGGAGACCCCTCTTAAAGACCGAAGACCCCCTTAAGACCATCTTAAAATGTCAAGAGCGCCTGGTAAAACCACCACAAGATCCCCTCAAGACCACCGAAAGGTCTTCCATAAAAACGCGTACGAGACTTTCAACTCACAACATTAGAATGAAAACAGAATGATAGAATGACATATAAACTGAATATTTTAAAAAATAAAAACGTTTATGTGAGGATTCTTAAAACCGGACAATAGCGAATACGGACTAATCGAAGCCGGACTATACGAGGTATTCTATTAAAATGTAAGAGTGATCGGGCCGCGATTGTGTTCTGTGTGCGTTGTGCGCTGTGGGCAGCGCTAATTGCTTTACGAATGGGGTTGTTTTGTTGTTAGTTTGCAGTGCTTTGAATGTGTTTTTAAATTTCAGCATTTATAGTAAAATTCGGTATACTTTTGGTTATTAGAGAATTTACATGAAAAATTTTATGGGCTGTTTTTTTGCGAGCGATTTTCGGGTTTGAAATTTCTTGCATACTCAAGGATAGTGAAGTTTGTTGACCCGAGACCGACCGACAATTCGAAGTAAATATAAAATTGTATGCACCAATTAGGTTCCATTTTAACTAGCTCGACGACGGCTGAAAGAGTGTTTACTTGAATTCTTTTCTCAAATGAAATTTTTTGTGCTAGATGTACTTCTCCTTTCTAATTACTCCGCCCCGAAAGTTTCGACATGTGTCATTGAAGCAGGCCAAAGATCTCTCTTATGCCAGAGCCAATCTGGACAACAATATTTTATGTGTGCTGGATTACTCCGAACATGGTTCCACATTTTTCTAGATATATATAAAATTATATCAGAAGTTCGATTATCAATTAAAACAACATTTCTTTGGCGGTGAAAATAACCAATGGAGAACGATTGCTTTATCTGTCCAAGTTAATATTTGCAAATTATTCTCTTGTTAAAAAATATTGAATTGTATTAACCAGTTGAGTTAAAAATAGAGCACCACAGAGCTCTTATCGAAGTAATGAAAAGAAATTTGATAAGAGATGCTTTCCTTTTGGCTGCTACAAATGAAACCGATATCGTATTGTCTGACTTTACGCTTCCTACTGCGACATAAGTGTCCTATAATGCATCACAAAATGCAGTTTGTTTCTAAGTTAGTCTGTCATAGCGCATTAGGCTTGAAATTTCAAGCGACTTGAGGTTGTAAAGTTCTTAACGAATGAAGCTCCAGCGATTGCTGAGTCTCTCTAGAATGTGTTCGTCCCAATTCAATTTTTCCTTTCACAGTTCCAGCAAAATAATCTTTATGTTTGCCATTGCGGTAGCTAAGAACCCAATAGGATCAAAAATTTTACTTTGTATGAGAGGTAATTTTTTGATTGATACCAGAATAGACTTAGTATATTTACTGAAATTTATTCTTCGAAATCGATAAGAGTAATTTTTTTTTTTTTTTTTTTTTTTTTTTTTTATATAGAGACTTATTGCCAAGGGATGACTCCCTGAATGACTTACGTCACGGCAATAAGTTGGGCTAAGCCCTTTATTAAATTCAAAATAAAATAAAAATCGAAAGAATGTGATTTACAATATATCACATTTCTCACGTTTGTAGCCGGTTTCAATTTATTTTCTCAGAATTCTCACTGATTCATTGGAAAAGCAATACGAAAAACGAACACGAATTTAGAACGACGCGAGTCCAAATACTTTTATCAATGAATCATGGTCAGGGAAAACTACAAAAAACCTTGACCAAGAAAATATTATAAATTATAAAAATAATTTAAAAAATACTGATAAACAATTTATTTTTTTTTTATTTTATATATTAAGAAACAACTTATGAATACTTTAACCATCATCCTTCAAGAAGTTGTTAACGGCTAATTTGAACGCCTGCAGATTATAAGATTCTGGAAACACGTGTTCGACCAATTGATTCCACATCGAAGAGACTCTCGGAAAAAAGGAGGATTTAAAGTGTATGGTTCTACATGAAAAAAGTTTTAAGGCAAATCTATGTTGATTGCACCTTAAACGAGTGTTTACGTAACTGAGAAAAGGCCCAGGAACTAGAGAACGGGTTTCTAAAGAACATTTACCGTTGTAAAATTTATAGAAAACAGATAAAGCTCCTACATTTCGTCTGTGCTCCAAAGTATTAAGAGACGAAGTAATGGTTACATCGTTTATCAAACGGATAACTCTATTCTGAACACCATCAAGATGAACCAAATGCGATCTTGGAGCACCACCCCACACATATGAATTAAATTCTAAAATTGGTCTAACATAAGATTTATATAATCTTAACACTTCAGAGGGAGTGAAGTAGAAGTTACAACGTCTTATGAAGCCTAAACATTGGCTAGCTCTTTTTGAAATTTCATAAATATGTTCTTTCCAGGAAAGATCACTTGATACTTTTAAACCTAACAACTTAAGTGAATCAGATCTCGCAATAGAGGTACCATTAATAACAGGAGGAACATAATGTTGAGTTGTCTTCTGAGAAAAAAGGCAAGACTGGAATTTATTTGGGTTAAATTCTACTCTGTTAGAAATGCCCCAATCAAGAATGATTTGAATATTAGACAGAATAGTCAAATTCATTAATTCACGCGAACCATTCAAGCGAGAATTGCATTCTTTTTGATGGTCAAACTCAATGGAGGCCGATAGAGTTGTATCATCAGCAAATGAATGGATATCACAGGTTGTAGAAGACAACAGGTCATTGAAATATATCAAGAAGAGCGTGGGAGACAAGGATGATCCTTGAGGCACGCCAGCATTGATCCCATGTGAAGCTGAAGATATACCATTTAATACAACTTTTATTTTACGGTTCCATAAATAATTCTCAATCCATGTAATGAGAGAGGAGTGTAAATTCAGCGCACGAATCTTATTAATAAGACAATCATGCCATACTCTATCAAAAGCTTTAGCAATATCTAAGGAAACAACGCTTGATTCACCTAGGTTTTCAATGCTTCGCTCCAAACAATGAGTCATGCACGTCATTAGTTCGCCTGATGATCGATTTTTACGAAATCCATATTGCACATCGGATAAAAGAACATGATAAGATGACAACTTTTCAATACTAATGGCGGAATACCGTCGGGGCCAGTCGCTTTATTGGGGTCAAGTTCTTTCAGAATCTTTGAAACAACCCGTTTCCGAAAATAGATCTTAGACATACCTGGGCCTAGATTCGGGAGAAATGGGGGGCTTTGATTAGTTAAAGGAAGAGTAGACGCACCAGCGAAATGAGAAGCTAAGAGATTAGCTTTCTCAATATTAGTTCTATAATGAATACCATTATGAAATAAAGAAGGAATAGACGAAGTATTGTCTGCAAAGTTTCTTTTAACCAATGCAGCAAACGACCAAAAGCTTCGACTGTTTGAATCAGAATCCAAAATTTTTCGCATGCTATCTCGAATCTTAAGGACATATATTATTTTGGACCTTTTCAATATAACGTTTGATCTATTTCTAGCTATTCGAAACTTTACAAGGTTTTCTTCAGAAGTGCAATTTACGTAGTCCAAATGGGCTGCTTTTTTACACGCGACTGCTGACCTGCAATGTTCGTTAAACCATTTATTTTTATGAGTATTTTTCTTTTTAAATGAAGAAGGAATGCAATTTTTCATTCCTAGCAAAATGGTTGACGTGATAAGTTGTGATGCTTCATCAGCTTTATTGCTGGAAAAACAGGTTGACCAATCAAATGATCTATAAAATTGGTTCAGGAGCTCCCAGTTAGCATTATTATAATGCCAGAGTAGCATTTTACTTGTAGTCTCTATAAGGGCTGGTGATATTGAAAATTTGGCTACTATCAAAGCATGGTCAGAAAGACCTAATGGAGCAGATACATCAATTGAATATTTATCAGGCATAGTTGTAAGAAATAAATCTAAAAGGTGAGGTGATTGACCAGTAGTATCGGGATACCTAGTTGGCTTATCAACGAGTTGGGTGAAAAGATTAACATTTGAAAATAGTTCTGCGGTTTCACCTGATCGATCTCTACCATTCGAATAGGTCAACCATGAATCATTGTGGACATTAAAATCACCCAAGACTACCAATTCTGATGTTGGTGATGATTGGTAAATCTTGTCTATTGTGTCTGATAAGTAATTAAACTCAATATTAGTGTCATCAGGTGACAAATTAGGACTACGATAAAGGGTACAAATAAATATCGAATGGTTTGAAATTTCTATCCATATCGTATTGAACATTGGATTACTGTTTGGAATATTAAAATTAGGTACACTAAAACTGATGTCTTCTCGTATAAATAAAATAACCCCACGATGAGGACCCAAACAGTCGACACGAGAATACCCCTGACATTGAAAATCATTTGGGGTACCCCCCATATAAGATGCCTGCGTTTCACATAAACTTAGAACCGCAGGTTTTTCGCGCCAAGATGTGCTACGATCGAGTTGAAATTACTTTTAATGCCGCGAATATTTGTGAAATGAATTTCAAAATAAGAGTTCATTTTACAAATTAAAAATACCGAACCCGTCAAGATGATGAAAATAAACGTAAAATAAGATAATAATAAAATAAAAAATCAAAAAATAATATAAATAACAATAATAAGAAGAATTTCTACGAACCAACCACTCAACAGTGAAAACGTTACTTATTCGTTTGTAGTACCAGGCCTAACAAACGAAAAAGGCACGCACAGCTACTGAGACAGAAAGTCAATAAAAATTCTACTTCTAAAAACTACTCAAATAAAATAAAAACTTGAATAACAATACTTTTTAACGTAACTGCTTTTTTGTGTCTGATTCTTTGGTAACGTTACGATATGATGTCTTTGTTTTGATGGTATTGCTATCAGCAGTATCCACGCTTGATTAACAATATTGGAAAACGCCTGTAACCGCTGTTCGAGCTCAGCAATTTTTATCGTTAGGATTTTATTTGACTTCTTTTGTTGATTCAGTGTGATGATCTTGTCGTTTTAATTATCCAACAGCACCAAACTCTGCGATTATAAATTGGCGATTGTTTCCGCTTTGGTAAATCTACTCCACTTTTGTTGATATTCTTGTTTTTCAAATAACCAATTTGTTCTTTTTAAGATCCTGCTTTCTTTATCGATTTTGACCAATAAATTTAACACTTTTAGATATGAAAAATTAATCTTAAAATATTTTAACACAACAATAAATACTGTAAAAAAATATTGTCTTTTATCACTTGGTTTATGAGTAACGGCCAGCTGAGTTGAGCTGAGTATGTTGACTAGTTCTGTATTGGTTACACTTGCTTAAGTTAAAGATATTCCTGTAATTGGAATTATTAAGCAATTCTTTTTTAGATATATGATTTGGCTTGTTCGGTTATGAAAGACACCTAAGAGACTATATCGAGTAGTATATGACTGTCTTTCTCCGATCTCTGCCTATTGAAATTCCTAACAATTTCTGTCGGAAGAAAGTTTGGTCGACATTTGTGTGCAGTGTGCGCTTTTCGTAGTCAGTTGAACTAAGGACCTTGTTTTTTCACGAAATCTCGACGAGTTCCTTAGTTTCGACCAAGAAATAATTTACAGTAACGAAGAGTGTAATCCTCAATACGCTTTTGGCAATCTTGCTTTGTTTCTGCTACATGCGATTGAATTGCGACATATGCCAGCTTCCGTGAATGATTTGTGTGAAAGATGGATCGGTAGAATTCTAAACAGTTACAACGCAATCAAAAAAATTCTAATAGTTCGTGTATCGCTGTATCATCCCGAGAATCTACTTTTTTTGCATAAGGCCTGTTTAGTATCCTGATCGACTTTTAAAACAAAAAAAACAACCCATAAAAATAAAATTTTTCATGTAAATTCTCTAATAGGAGATGGGTATGTGTTAAAATTTAAAGAAAATCGAGCTTATTTTTAAAAAATGTATATGGGCACCCCTCGGACCTCAGGGCCTCACTCCAAAAACTTTACAAAAAAATGTTGTCCATCGATGATACAAAATTTTAAAAAAATCGCGTTGTTTTTTAAAAAAAAAAGTTTGCAAAAAGTGTTGCCCATCGGAGATACACACGTATATAAAATTTAAAGAAAATCGGGTTAATTTTTTTTTTTTAATTTTGGGGCCCCACGACCCCGGGACCCAGGGTCTCCAAATTTTTTACAAAAAATTTTGTCTATCGGAGATACACATGTGTATTAAATATGAAGAAAATCGGGTTATTTTTTAAAAAATTTATGGGGCCTCACGAACCCGTGCCCGGGGTCTCCAAATTTTTTACAAAAAGTGTTGTCTATCGGGATACACATGTGTATTAAATTTGAAGAAAATCGGGTTATTTTTTTAAAAAAATTATGGGGCCTCACGAACCGGTGCCCGGGGTCTCCAAATTTTTTACAAAAAATTTTGTCTATCGGAGATACACATGTGTATTAAGTTTGAAGAAAATCGGGTTAATTTTTTAAAAAAAAAGTTATAGGGCACCACGAACCCGGGCCCGGGGTCTCCAAATTTTTTACAAAACGTGTTATCTATCGGATTTACACATGTGTATTAAATTTGAAGAAAATCAGGTTAATTTTTTTAAAAAAAGTTATGGGGCCCCACGAACCCGGGCCCGGGGTCTCCAAATTTTTAACAAAAAGTGTTGTCTATCGGAGATACACATGTGTATTAAATTTGAAGAAAATCGGGCTATTTTTTAAAAAAATGTATGGGGCCTCACGAACCCGTGCCCGGGGTCTCGAAATTTTTTACAAAAGGTGTTTTCCATCGGAGATACACATTTGCATAAAATTTTAAGAAAATCGGGTAAATTTTTTAAAATATTTGCATAGGAGCCCCCCGACCGCGAGGTCCGAGGGGCCTGAAATTTTAATAGAAAGTATTGTCACCGAATATATATATGTGTGCAAAATTTCAATAAAATCGGGCTATGGGAAGTGGGTTAAAAATTGATCGCAAGATTCCATGACACACAAATCCACACACCCACAAACACACGGGCACGCGAAGTTAATATAGAGAATTTAAAAAGCACTGAATTGAGCCCCGTTTGACTTGATCGCCGCCATCAGCGTTTTCACACGCTTCCAAGTTTAATATAGTTAACGACTTGTATTCTTGGGTGAAGAACACTTAAATACGTTTTCTTAAAGTGTGCTTGCAACTTTTCCCAAGCTTCTTCATGATTATTTTACGAGCAGTTGATATGTTTAAATAAATTTGCTGCTTGGTCACGAAGAAACTACTTTAAATATTCAAATTTTTGTATTCCCCTCAAAGAGGTTTTAGAATTAACAGAGCCTAAGAATAAGTCTATTAAAGCGAGCTAGTCTTTGTAATCTCCTAAAAACTAGGAATTTGTTTTTTGGGCAAATTTATTAAAAACTAGATGTTCCCGGGCGCTTTGCTACCCGCAGACATGAACCCACGTCTTTCTCTTACCATCGCGCGGTGGGGGTGTACTATAACTTATAACCATAGAGTAATACGCACTAAGCACATATTCTTAGACTTTTCTATTGGCAGCCATAGTTCGTAAAAAACCGAGCACAGAAAGCAGCGCGCTGAACAGTGCAGCACACAGTCAACTCATTCGCTCGACCTTGAAAGTCCATTCTAAATACTGGTGAAAGTATTTTGAAATCCTTCCAGTAGTTTCGAAGATTACCTCTTACATACAAATCAACATTACTTTTTATTACTCTTACTCTTTATATCTTTATAAATTTTATTTTTAATTTTGCGTCCTACGATGTATTCTTGCGCGTGCCGTAATGAAACTAAATAAATGTCAAAAATAGCGGTATTACCACCTACTATCTTGAAAACAGAGCCACCTATCGGGTCCAAATTTCACAAAAACCCAAACAGCAACGAAACAAACGTATGGTTAAAATCTGAAGTTCCTAAGATGCTTCGTTACTAAGAAACAGAAAAACCGTTATATTTTGACAACAGCGCCACCTAGCGAAACAAAACAAAACACAAACCGCTAAAATTCTAATGTATGGTGAAAATTTCAGCTTCCTGCGATGTCTGGTTCCTGAGAAAGGCTATCCCAATCATTAGAGACACCATTTTTATATATTAGATTAATGAAAGTAATGAAAGCGGTGTCGAGTCATCAATCTTTGGTTTCTGCAAACGCTTCTGCACGAGCTATGCTACTCTTTACGTCCGCCCGCTTATTTTTTAGCGAGTTCATATTGGGGTAGCAAATTTTAAACGCACAATACGAACGGAAAGTCCTGCACAAATGAATGAACGCTGAGTTTGGATAACTTTTATGCATAAATTGGGCGATGTACCGACAATTTTGCGTTCAGTGTTGGACCTGATTTCGTCTTAAGTCCCTGACTGAGCGTATTATTCACATAGCCCTAAAGACAAAAGTGTAGAAGCGTCAAATCACACGAAAAAGGCGCCCAATTAACTTGTCCATTTCTGGAGATAACACGTTCACAGAACTTTGACTTTAAAACCGTGATTGTGTGGCATGTGTCGCTGTCTTGTTGAATCCGAGCAAACCTCTTTAAACATATGGTCTGATGGTCCTTCGGGTTCAGTACTTGGGTGAAAGCGATCTTATAGCGATGCAGGCCTTTGTGCCAAATTCTAGACTCAACTGGACTCAGAAATACCTAATGATAAATACGATGACCAAAAAATTGGAGCTAGCGAACATTAAGTTGGCGCAACAGGAACCAAATTTTACTTGGGGGTATCCTGCACTAACGCAGAGCATTCAACAGAAGAAGAGCAGGGCACACGCACACGAACAAAACCTTCTCTATAGAAAGCCCAACTGTTCCGCTGATACACAGATACATGCTTTAAAAAATCCCGAATGTTTATGTATTGGTAATCAACAAAAAAGCATAATCCATAGAAAATTGTTCTGTTTCCCACTACCACATCATACCTCCCCTAAAAATATTTTACAAAATGTACACGATTTTTTTAAAATTTTATATACATATGTATCTCCGATGGACAACACTTTTTGTAAAAATTTTGGAGACCCCGGACCCGGGTCATGAGGCCCCATACAAATTTTTTAAAAAAATTAACCCGATTTCTTCAAATTTTATACACATGTGTACCTCCGATGGATAAACATTTTTGTAAAAATTTGGGAGTGGGCGGGCCCTGAAGCCCGAGGAGAGCCCATATAAATTATGTAAGAACTAGCCCGATTTCTTCAAATTTTCAATACATGTGTGTCTCCGATGGACAAAAGTGTTCGTAAAATTTTTGGAGTGAACGGGCCCTGAGGTCCGAGTGGTGTCCATATAATTTTTTAAAAAATTAGAAAGATTTTCTTCAAATTTTAAACATAGTGTATCTTCGATGGACAAAGTTTTTTGTACATTTTTTGGAGTGATCGGGCCCTGAGATCCGAGATGTCGTCATATAATTTTTCGTTTTGATAATTTGTTGGAGTTATCGTGGTAAATGTAAATTTTTTAGAAATTAGCCAAATTTTCTTCAAATTTAAAACACAGGTAAATCATATTAGAGAATTTGCCAACAGTAGCAATTCGCTGATGACGTATCCTACTAACTAAAGCTTTACAAAATAGTGTACCTGCAATATTGTCTTAGGACCACACCATGCTGCCTGGATTTTACTGTCCACGCATCGCTTATTTCGTATCGCTAAGTTCGCATCGCTAATTTCTCATCAAAGTGGCAACATTGTCGAGTTAACCAAGTCAGCCTTCACGTCAGTGCTACTAAAAATTCAAAAAACGATTCAATTCAAATTACGCTAGCAATTAATTAATCCCTATAACATCGCACACCGAAAGCATATGTTTTCAGGAGTAAGTAAGGAAGAATTAAGGTTCTCTTGAAATTGCCTACAAGAAACTCTGATCTTGTCTTGGTATTGTCTACTGACAACCAAATTGGCGCGCCATATCCGTGTTAAATCGAATTTTTCTTCATACATACAAAAAAGCTCTTGGTTTCTTGTCGCAAAATTATTGTGGATAAAAGTGGAACTAGAAATGTGTTTTTAAAGCTCTTAACTCATCATATACACAAACCTTCTCTCAAACCTCTGCAAATCGAACGCCTAAGATCTCTCTGAACAATATGGGTACAAACTATAGATGAGTGATCGCCAATGTGTCGTAACAACACCTTGTCCCTATTAAACAAATTTCCATAGGATCTCCCGTCCTTCAACACAATAGCTATGACTTCTTCCACAGGAATTCCCTTCCTTCAAAATAATAGCTACGACTTCTTCTGCAGCTATTACAACCGTAGCAGTGACTAATTATACCTTAGCACGAAATTAAAACACAACCAGTTTTATATTTCAATATTTTATTAGCGGAAAAATATTTTGACGTTGCGCGTAAAATGCTGTTCCAAGGAAAAACGGAGACGGAAATACATTACTCGTCTTTCGTTGTCAAGATATGCAGTGCAGTATTGCCAAATAAAATAAATGAACTTTTATATAATATGGAGAAGAATAAGTAATAAGAATAAATCACATATCCACCATCGCTAAAAATGCTGCGAAATGTTTAGGTACTAGATGTATCTCATTACCTCAGACCTGGCTACTTTTGACAAGGCGAAGGCATATATTCGCCCTAAACTTTAATACAACTGCATTGTCTGGGCAGATGCCCCCAAGACTGCATCTGCTCCACAGAATTCAGAACTGAGCGATAAAACTTATTGGTGACGTAAATATAGCGAAAACAATCGAATCGCTTGCATCGTGGGAATGTTTCCTGTTTGTCACTTTTTCCATAATTTCATACGAATCGCTTGAGAAATGACTTGTTCCCAAAATTCCAGACCATATTCCAGAATTTCGATTGGAACAAGTGTTATAGTCGCATCTTAGTCCTACATACCGAATTTCATACGAATCGTTTGATAAATGTATTGTTCCCGAAATTTCCAGACCATAATGACCATATTCCAGAATTGCCATTGGAACAAGTCTTGTAGTCGCACCTTTGTCCTACATACCGAATTTCAAACAAATCGCTTGAGAAATGGCTTAATTCAAATTTCTTGTTCCTAGTGACCAAATCCAAATGGACATTAAAAGTATGTTGATTCCATGACATTTACTCGAAAAACATTTGCTCGAACGTCACTCGCGCGAGTTTTTTTAAGAATTTTTCGGTTATTAATTTTACCAGAAAATTATTTTTGAATATTAATTCAATGTTTTTTTTTTCCTTTTTTTAGATTTTTTATTAAATATTTTATTTTTTTGGTTACTTATAATACAGGATTGCAGTTAAAAAAATCGGTGATGTCTATAATTGAATATATCTCAGCAATATTTTTGATTCTTTCATTTAAATCCCGATATTTTTTGTGTTTTGGAGGCAATGGAACAAGAATTTGCTCGAGAACTATTTAATTTTTCGAATGTTCTAGTTTAAATTCAACAAATGGACGTTCACAACCAACTTACCAGGAAAATCCATTATGCCAACCTTCAATGCAGTTATTTGTTTGAGCGGAATCTTCTAGTGTTGCCTGGGATTGCGCCTACCAGTTTCATTTTTAGACTGCACATCAAATCTGCCGATGTAATTATCATCAAAACAATCCAATATTTCATTAGCTTCTTCAAAGATAACATTGATTTTAGTTAAAGATTGGAAAGCGTTAATAACATCGGCTGTCGGTACAAATGCAACTGATAAAATCATAAGAATTTTATGAGCGAACGCTGCATCCTGGTCATATTGAGATTTTAAGCCCACCTGACATATTTTACGATTTAAACTCTGGCCTAAATGTAAGAAATTTTTGTTGAGCATCTAGAAAAGATACGGGAACTGCGTTTATAATAGCTTGTTCAAAATCTGACACTTAATGCAATGGTTTTAAATTAACATTTAACAATTTCAACTGTTCGAATGAGCTTTTGTATGATTCATTTAATTTGTTCGGTAATAAGACATACACTAATGATAAAGATTGCTTTTCCTTTACCACATGTATGGTAAAAAGTTGATTAAAATTAACGGTACTGTTTTAAAAATAGCGTCTACGAACCACATGTCAGATTGCGCCAAAAAGTGAAGACTTCGTTGGGTTGAGAATATCAAACTTCGAGTTTCGGTAGGCCCTGAATCGTACAGCAAAAATGGATCACAGTGAAAATTAACATTAATTTCGGAATAACTGCTTTTCCTTGCCTTTGTCTGTAAATTGTGCGCTGCATGGACGGAATAGACGGCAAATGGACTCTTACTGGATTATTAATGGCAACAGTAGATTCAGCAATAATATGTTGTGGATTAATATTTATAGATAGCGCTCTCTTTTTAATTTCAGTAAGAGTTTCTCGAACACCAATATTTGCTGCATTGCCAGCATGATTATGATCTCCAACTTTCTTTATAATAACATCACCTTTGGTATTAATGACATTCCACCTTTTTGGTTGAAAACATAGACTACTTAGTTTTCAACATTTTACATTTGTTTTCCGAGCAAATTTTTTTCGAAAAAATTATTTTCGAGAAAATGTTTTTCGAGTAAGTGTCTGGATACCGTCATAACAGAAGACAAAAAAAATTTAAAATAGTGACATAACAGAGGAAAAAAACTTTTAAAAGTGTGACATAACAGCAGGCATTTATTATTCCACTTTTTGAAAATGTACCCCTTAAACCTTGCCAAAAAACAGGCTTGTAAATCAGCACGATAAATGGACCTCATACACAATAAAACGAAGGTAAAACGTTACTCCAATGATCTGTTCTGATTTTTTAATTTCGCTTTTTCTGACTCAGGAGATACGGTAATGGGTAAATCTGCAAAAATTCCGAGCTCGAAATTTTTCATGATTACTATACTTCCTTTTACTATGTAAAAGAAACTAAAATGAATGTTTATTTATTATAAGGCAGCATTGGATATATTTTAAATAATATTGTGATTAAACAACATCAAGTTACATAGTTTCGTGATATTAGTATTTTTTGTAAAATCAGTTAGACTGACATTATTATTTCCTCAATCAAAATATAAAAAAGAAACGAAAAAGTTTAATTTAAATTTTGTTAGGCAGGCGAATTTGTAAATTATTTTTGTATTTTAAAACACCAATTATAATTTCCATTGCATAATTTGCATACTAAAACAAGCTTTAAACCCTCAACTCTGAGCGATTAAATTAAACCGCATTTAAACTCTTGCTTGCACCGAGAAACTTTTTTGCTATAATCTAGAGTTTAAACTCTGATACGAGTTAAAACTAAGTTTAAGCACACACTGTGAAACCAAGCATCTTACAACGTCTGGAGCTTTGTCATAATCAGTTAATGAGTTCTAAACTCTGTTCTACTTACTTGGTCAGACACATTATTGAAATCTGAAATTCGATTTAATACACTTTTAATTAAGTTTATTCCTTCACTCTGAAATGTGTTGGAAACAATCTTCGAAATTATTTCTTCTAATTGTGTTTTATCAACCTTTTTTATATAGACTCATTGCCAAGAGAGAACTCCCTGAATGACTTGCGCCACTGCAATAAGGTGGGCCCTTTATTAAAATTTAAATTTAAATTCGAAGGAATGTGAATTACAATATATCACATTCCTCACGTTTGTAGCCGGTTTTAATTTATTTTCTCAAAATTCTCTCTGATTCATTGAAAAAGCAATGCGAAAAAACTAACACGAAACTAAAACGACCCGAGTTTAAATACTTTTATCAACAAAGAACCTTGACCATGAAAATATTACAAATTTTATAAATAATACAAATAATACAAAAAAGAAACAAGTTTTTATAAATAATTAAATAAAATAATCTTCTAATGATCACTACGGTCGTTCTTCAGGAAGTTGTTGACTGCTATTTTGAGGGCCTGTAGATTAAAAGATTCGGAAAACGCGAAGTCGACCAATTGATTCCACATCGAAGTCACTCTCGGATAAAAGGATGATTTGAAGTGTTGAGTTCTACTCTATTCTGAATTCCATCAAGATAAATCAAGTGCGATCTTGGAGCTCCACCCCACACATATGAATTAAATTCTAAAATTGGTCTATTGGTCTATTGGTCTTATATATTCTTAATACTTCAGACGGGGTGAAGTAGAAGTTACAACGTCTTATGAAGCCCAAACATTGGTTAGCTCCTTTTGATATTCCATAAATGTGTTCCTTCCAGGAAAGTTCACTTGAAACTCTTAAACCTAACATGTTAAGTGAATCTGATCTCGCAATAGTGGTACCATTAATTACTGGTGGCACATATTGTAGAACTGCCTTCTGAGAAAAAAGACAAGCCTGGAATTTATTTGGGTTAAATTCTACCCTTTTGGTTTGCCCCAGTCAAGAAAGACTTGAATGTTTAACAGAATTGCTTAATTTATTAATTTTACTTTACTTTACTTAAAACTCCATGGAAGCCGATACCGTTGTATCATCAGCAAACGAATGGATTTTACAAGTTGTAAAAGAAAACAGGGCATTGATATGTATTAAGACAACGCGAAGGCGATAAGAATGACCTTTGCGATACGCCAGCATTGATCCCATGCACAGATGAGGAAAAACCATTCAATACAAATTTTATTTTGCTGTTCCATAAATAATCCTCAATCCATGCAACGAGAGTGTGTAAGTTGAGCGCACGAATCTTTCAATGCTTCGCTCCCAACAATGGATCATACACGTCATGAGTACACCTGAAGAACGATTTTTTCAAAATCCATACTGTTCATAGAATAAAACAGCATAAAACAGTATTCATATAGCTCATTAGTTTGACATTAACGATAGATTCCATTACCTTCGATAGAACCGACAACAGAGCAATAGGACGGAAGTTAATAGGTGCAGATTTATCACCTTTTTTTTGGGACGGGTTGAATTATAGCTATTCGCCAAATTGACGGAGAGATGAAATTGCTAAACGGTTTTGCCAAAGTATGATGACATCTTTTCAATAATAATGGCGGGATACCATTGGGTACAGTTGCTTTATTGGGGTCAAGTTCCTTAAGAATTTTACAAACAACCAGTTAACGGAAATATATTTTAGACATTCTGGGCCTACGGAAGAATTGATGGACTTTGATTAGATAATGTAAGGGTAGACTTACAAGCAAAATGCCAAGCTAAGAGATTCGCTTTCTATATACCCGTTTTATAAAGAATACCATTATGGATAAAGAAGGGCAGCAAACGACCAAAAGCTTCGACTGTTCTGAATATGAATCTAAAATTTTCCGCATACTGTCCCGAATCTGTTGGTCATTTATTATTTTAGACCTGTTCATTATGGCGTGTGCTCTCTTTCTGGCTATTCTAAACTTAACACGGTTTTCTTCGGAAAGGCAATTAACGTAGTCCAAATGGGCTGTTAATGTGCGACTGTAGATGGAATGATTGGATTAAGGATTGGAGGTCTTATAATGTTATTTTGATTTGCCATGTTTGGAGTAGATTATTGTTAGTTTTATGTTATTATCGTATGAATAGTATAGAACCTAAAGTATAACTCTTGAACATTTTTTTTATTTCGTTGAAATTCTTTTGATTTTAATGATAAATATAGTATGTAGTATTGATATTTAAAAATAATACTATACAATAATTTCATTTAATTTTTTATCGATTTGATCTTTTATTCTCTTTTATTTTTTTTTATTCTTGCTTTATTTCTAATTTTTGAATACTATTTTTGCTATTTTTTTTTTCTTTCATTATTTTTATTCTTGGAATATAGTAATAATTTTGATACTTCTTATGTTAATAAGTACATGACTTCAACGACGGCTGGGCAGAATTGACCTGTACTAAGGGTCTGCTTGTAGTACGGATTTGCTCCGTTGTTGCCTACGGACGGACACTATAAGCAAGTTCAACGCCGCTGGGAGTTGGTTGTTAATAACTATTACATAACGAGCAAGTAAAGTGGACGTAATCGTGCGAGTTAGAAGCGGCAATTTAACGAGACTGTTTTGGCTTTGATTTCCTGATTCCTTTTTTTTTTTTTAATTCTCTATATTAACTTCGCGTGTGTTTGTTTGTTTGTCGTGGAATCTTGCGATCAATTTTTTACCCACTTCAAGGATTTTTTTAAACTTGACTTTTACTTATCTTGACTTGACCCCTCTTTGTCAGTATTTTTGACAACTTTAAGATCCTTTATAACCACCTGTAGCGCGTGTGATGAGAGAAATTTTTTTTCGACTTTTTTCAGGTTCTTTTTAACCACGTTTCACACGATCTAGAGACCTGAAATTTAGTTAGTGTCTAAGTCCCAAATAGTATTTTTTATATGGCGCGTGTGATGGTTGGAAATGCAGCCATTTTCTAGTTTTTGTAGGTTCTTTATAGCCACCTTTCGCACGACCTAGATTGTTGAAATTTTCTAAACAGCTCAATGTCAAGGGCCAATGTTGATATCCCGCGTGAGTAGCATGTCGCAAGTCGCGTGTGGCGCGTTTGGCTAGTGTGGCACGTGTTATGCGTGAAAAAAGAAAATACTTTGAAATAAACCCAACCTCAAAAACAATAAAATGGCGATTATTACCAAAAAAATAAAGGACTGTGGCGTGTGTTGATGTACCTATACATAAAAGTTTGTACCCGAAAAACGAAGTTTTTTTATTATGATTTGGTTATCCTCAATTAAAAGACCAATATGTGCACGAGCTTTACCATCTCTTTTGTTCCACACCACTAATTTAGTTGGACCTTGTAGTGCTGTATCAGTAATTATTTAGCACAAGTCATTCTTAATCAGTAAAAGTTCAATTTTATATCACCAAATCTGGTTTAGTTTGATAATTTGACCCTATAGCAATTCCCAAGTGGGCACTTCTAAATGGGAATTTATATTACTGTTGTTTTTCTGGTTAACTTTTATTTTAATAAAAAAATACAAACAATCATCGAATATTAAAACAAAGAATATTGAAAATCTAATTAGAGAATTTAACTTTAAACAATTAACTCGTTAAATCTGATTTCAGTTTCTGTTTAACACGAGGACAAAAGTATGAGACAAAATTTAGTCGTCCGTCGTTCGGAAGTTGAATTAAAACAGGTGAAGAGAGCTGTTAGTCGTCGTACAAACAATTGCTGCGTTGCTTTGGCTAATCCAGCTTGGCTTACAACAAAATCGCATAAGCATAAAGCCGAAAATAAATCCAAAAAGTTTTTAGGATTTATAACTAAAGCCATTTTTTAGTTATAGCGCTCACCGTAATGCGGTGTTCTGTTTAACACACATAACAATTAAAATGCATCGAACATTTAAAGCCAAAAGCTGTTGCTTTTGTAAAGCCAAGCTGGATTAGCCAAAGCAACGCAACAAGTCAATTAGCCCATTGCTTAAGGATGGGACGAATGGTGCTGCCAAATACCTTCATTGTATCATCCATTTCTGAGGTTAGGGTTTTTCCTATTAAAAGCATAAAATTACTTTTAGGATTAAATTATGTACTTTATCAACGATTTTGTGGTTTTCCTATAAATCGATGATTCCTTTATACGATTATCACAATACTGAGCCTGTTACTTTAGGTCGATGATATAACAAATAATTAACGATTCAAATTCCTGCGAATAGACAAAATTAAATCAATAAATTGATGTTTCAGACAGGATCTTTTTTAGTTACAATCAATAAATGCCATTTAATATGTTTGTTTTACATGTAGCATTAACAAGATATATATCATTTAAAACACAAGGTAGTTTTACATTTAGCATTAACAAGATTTTAAGTTTTATGTTATCATAAATGTCGTACAAACTAACAATAAATTAACAATCAAATTTAACAATTAAATGTTTAAATGTTAAATAAAAGTGTTCAAAAATGTTTTAAAATTTATTTTATATCTACAGAACACTATCAATTTAATTGTTGTGTCCGTGCACGTATATATCCTACCAAAGTTCAACCTTAAGTTCAAAAGCCAGCAGCAATTGCTATATTGCTTTCAACAAAATGAGTTAGGTATTTTTTGTGGTTAACGGCTGATCAAAGCAACAGCAAAAACTAACCAAATCAATTGGTCAATTTTTTGTTTCATATGTTTGCCAACTTATCCAAAAAAAAATTTTTGGTTAACGCTAAACCATTTCTGGTCTATCCAATATGTTTGTTGCTGTAATTTTTATTTTTTTGTTGAAAGCAATATAACATGTAAATTTTTACATTACTGGTCGATTGATGATGACTGGCTGACCAGAATGGAGCAGCGGCTGTGGTCGCCGTTGTTTTACGAGCTGCCAAATATTAAAATCCATGCAAATCTAATAGCGCGTACACAAATGATAGGTGTCATCATCATAAGTTTAACCGTCTGTGGTGTAGACTGGACACATCCAGACATAGATTTTTTTCTTCGCTATTTTTGAAAATCAGGTAATGGGTAAATCTGCAAATATCTGGAGTTCGAAAATTTTAATGATTACATATGCACTTCCTTTTACTATGTAAAAGAAAGTAAAAGTAATTCTTGTGTAATCTTGTCATCTCTCCAACAAAAACATATAACTCAAAGAGAGGAGTGGAAAATATTTCCAAAGTTTAACATCTAAGCAATGTTCGATTAATCTTTACTCACTGCTTTTATTTTATCTATCGTCGTTCATAAAATACACCTGTTTTTACCCACAAAAATCAGTAGATAAAACAAAGAGTAGAAAAAAATCTTCAGATTAATTTTCTCATTTATCGTCGTTCATAAAATGCAAACGACGATTAAACCTCGGATTAATCAGTTTGTACCCGAAAAACGAATTCTTTTTACATTTGTTTACTTGTTTCAGAGTAAAAAGGCCACATCCGAGAATTATCGAAGTGTAGAAAACTACTCAGAGAAATACATTTTTTCTCCGAGAATGAAAAGAAAAAAAAGCAAATCTAAATTTTGACAGTGAAATTATTTCTCCGATTAATCCGACAAAAAACACGCTCATTGTAAACGGAAATGTAAAGTTTGTCGCACACGTATGACCTATAGGTATAAAGGTGTTTATATAAATACATATTTAAACTGATTTGATAAATGAAAATTCAATGATACATGAAAAATTCAATTTAATTTAAGAGAGATATAGATAAAAAAATATATGATACATCGTTATTTTCATTGTTTTTGGTACATGGAAGAATTACTTAGGATTTAACAAAAACAACAACGAAAATGACAACAGCCGTATTTTATTTGCCGAAGAATAAGGAATTACAACAACAATTGCACTGTCGAATTCCTTCTTAGGAATTGGAAAACCTGCTGTTTGGCTGGTTTTGACATTCGAATTCCTTTTTCGGATTCCAAATAAAATACAGCTAACGTGTAAAACAGCGTCATCTGAAGTTGATATGACGTCAACTAACAACATCAAATAAGGGCGTATATGAGAACTAACTAATATACCATTTATAGAAAAAACTCCTCTAGGCACGGCAGAACGGGATTATTAATCACTTTTTATCAATCAAAGTTATTATATTTTATTTAAAGTAAATAAAATTTTGAGTTATATTATAACATTTTGACGTGACAACGTCTCACTACAAGGATTGCATTTTCAAAAAGTCACATGTTAAGCTAGACACTGTTAAGTGAGACACTGTTAAGTGATACAATGCTCACACTGTTATGAGACACTGTTAAGTGAGACAACATCACCGAATATTTAAATGTAAGTACTTTGGGAACTAAGCCATTTCCCAAGAGATTCGCATGAAATTCGGAATGTAGGACTAAGATGTGACTATAAGACTTGTTCCTATGGAAATTCTGGAATAGTCTGGAATTTCTGGAGCAAATCAATTTTTCGGAATGTAGGACTAAGATGCGACTATAAGACTTGTTCGTATGGAAATTCTGGGATCTGGCCAATAGGGTCTGGGATTTTTGGAACCAAGCCATTTCTCAAGGGATTCGTATGAAACTCGGAATTTGGACTAATATGTGACTATAAGACTTGTTCCTATGGAAATTCTGGAATAGTCTGGAATTTCTGGAGCAAATCAATTTCTCAAGCGATTCGCATGAAGTTCGGAATGAAAGACTAAGATGCGACTATAAGACTTGTTCCTATGGAAATTCTGGGATCTGGCCAATAGGGTCTGGGATTTTTAGAACCAAGCCATTTCTCAAGGGATTCGTATAAAACTCGGAATGTAGGACTAATATGTGACTATAAGACTTGTTCCTATGGAAATTCTGGGATCTGGCCAATAGGGTCTGGGATTTTTGGAACCAAGCCATTTCTCAAGGGTTCGTATGAAACTCGGAATGTAGGACTAATATGTGACTATAAGACTTGTTCCTATGGAAATTCTGGGATCTGGCCAATAGGGTCTGGGATTTTTGGAACCAAGCCATTTCTCAAGGGTTCGTATGAAACTCGGAATGTAGGACTAATATGTGACTATAAGACTTGTTCCTATGGAAATTCTGGGATCTGGCCAATAGGGTCTGGGATTTTTGGAACCAAACCATTTTTCAAGGGTTTGTATGAAACGCGGAATGTAGGACTAATATGTGACTATAAGACTTGTTCCTATGGAAATTCTGGGATCTGACCAATAGGGTCTGGGATTTTTGGAACCAAACCATTTTTCAAGGGTTCGTATGAATCTCGGAATGTAGGACTAATATGTGACTATAAGACTTGTTCCTTTGGAAATTCTGGGATCTGGCCAATAGGGTCTGGGATTTTTGGAACCAAGCCATTTCTCAAGGGATTCGTATGAAACTCGGAATGTAGGACTAATATGTGATTATAAGACTTGTTCCTATGGAAATTCTGGGATCTGGCCAATAGGGTCTGGAATTTTTGGAACCAAGCCATTTCTCAAGGGTTCGTATGAAACTCGGAATGTAGGACTAATATGTGACTATAAGACTTGTTCCTATGGAAATTCTGGGATCTGGCCAATAGGGTCTGGGATTTTTGGAACCAAGCCATTTCTCAAGGGTTCGTATGAAACTCGGAATGTAGGACTAATATGTGACTATAAGACTTGTTCCTATGGAAATTCTGGGATCTGGCCAATAGGGTCTGGGATTTTTGGAACCAAACCATTTTTCAAGGGTTTGTATGAAACGCGGAATGTAGGACTAATATGTGACTATAAGACTTGTTCCTATGGAAATTCTGGGATCTGACCAATAGGGTCTGGGATTTTTGGAACCAAACCATTTTTCAAGGGTTCGTATGAATCTCGGAATGTAGGACTAATATGTGACTATAAGACTTGTTCCTTTGGAAATTCTGGGATCTGGCCAATAGGGTCTGGGATTTTTGGAACCAAGCCATTTCTCAAGGGATTCGTATGAAACTCGGAATGTAGGACTAATATGTGATTATAAGACTTGTTCCTATGGAAATTCTGGGATCTGGCCAATAGGGTCTGGAATTTTTGGAACCAAGCCATTTCTCAAGGGTTCGTATGAAACTCGGAATGTAGGACTAATATGTGACTATAAAACTTGTTCCTATGGAAATTCTGGGATCTGGCCAATAGGGTCTGGGATTTTTGGAACCAAGCCATTTCTCAAGGGATTCGTATGAAACTCGGAATGTAGGACTAATATGTGACTATAAGACTTGTTCCTATGGAAATTCTGGGATCTGGCCAATAGGGTCTGGGATTTTTGGAACCAAGCCATTTCCCAAAGTATTCGTATGAAACTCGGAATGTGGGACTAATATGTGACTATAAGTTGTTCCTATGGAAATTCTGGGATCTGGCCAATAGGGTCTGGGATTTTTGGAACCAAGCCATTTCTCAAGTAATTCGTATGAAACTCGGAATGTAGGACTAATATGTGACTATAAGACTTGTTCCTATGGAAATTCTAGGGTCTGGCCAATAGGGTCTTGGATTTTTGGAACCAAGCCATTTCTCAAGGGATTCGTATGAAACTCGGAAATTAGGACTTATATGTGACTATAAGACTTGTTCCTATGGAAATTCTGGGATCTGGCCAATAGGGTCTGGAATTTTTGCAACCAAGCCATTTCTCAAGGGATTCGTATGAAACTCGGAATGTAGGATTAATATGTGACTATAAGACTTGTTCCTATGGAAATTCTGGGATCTGGCCAATAGGGTCTTGGATTTTGGGAACCAAGCCATTTCTCAAGGATTCGTATGAAACTCGGAATGTAGGACTAATATGTGACTATAAGACTTGTTCCTATGGAAATTCTGAGATCTGGCCAATAGGGTCTGGGATTTTTGGAACCAAGCCATTTCTCAAGGGATTTGTATGAAACTCGGAATGTAGGACTAATATGTGACTATAAGACTTGTTTCTATGAAAATTCTGGGATCTGGCCAATAGGGTCTGGGATTTTTGGAACCAAGCCATTTCTCAAGGTGACTATAAGATTTCTTCCTATGGGAATTCTAGAATATGATTATTATGGTCTGGAATTTCTGGAACAAAGCAACTTCTCAAGCGTTTCGTATGAAATTCGAAATGTAGGACTAAGATGTGACTATAAGATTTCTTGCTATGGAAATTCTAGAATATGATTATTATGGTCTGGAATTTCTGGAACAAAGCAACTTCTCAAGCGATTCGCATGAAATTAGAAATGTAGGTATAATATGTGACTATAAGACTTGTTCCTATGGAAATTCTGCGATCTAGCCAATAGAATAGAACACGCACATATTTTTGACGTCATAATGTCTCACTACAAGGGGTGCATGTTCAAAAAGTCAAATGTTAAATGTCCACTGTTATGATCAACAGAATATGCCACAGAGTTGTGATCAACAGAATACTCACACTGTTGTGGTCACTGTTAATGTTTTAATATCAAGAAGGCGTACCGTACTTGAAAATTTGAGAATCGCCTAGAGAAGACTATAGTTAGAAATTTTCATTTCAGTGTCGTTTGGCATTTTGTACATAAAAGTTTGAATGGTTTTTGCATTTTTAATTATTATAAAAAGTATTACAGTAGTTTATTTTTTGTTATTTACATTAAACAATATTTCCTTGTATTGCAGATATTAGCTTTAATATATTTAAGTAATAATCTTCTACAAAAAATCATTTTAAACACAGATTTTCGCAAAACGAAATCCCATCTTTCCGAATTATAATCGTTTAATTCATATTATCTATATATATTAACTATAAACATCCCTTTTTACTGATAGTTTACTATATATAAATAAGGAAAAAAAATTAAAAGATAATTTGTAACAGCTCTTACTTCCCTACTACTATCGACGCAACTGCATTACTATGTTTGTGCAGTGATATGCAATATTTAATATGTACCCATCTCACAATAAATTGTTATGAACATTTAAATCAGCTTATAAATTATTTATTCTGTTGTATTTGATGTGATTGATGATCATGTATGTGGTTTCAATAACATACAATCAAGCAGAGCAGAACGAAACAAACATATGCAGTAGTAGGCTGCGGTCAAGAATTCAGCCGCTGCGCAGTTTATGCTGCATTTTGGTCAAAAATTCAATTTTCAGCCAATGCATTAAAGAAAAATCGACTGCGCAGTTACGCAGCTACTTAAAATTGGATGCAAATAGCAAAATGTAAATGTCAAATGGTCGCCCTACAAGCAGACTGTTAGTCGGTTCAAAATATAGCCGTAATTTCGTGCATACCGACTGCCTGTCATTTTTTTGTGCAGCACAAGCTGCGAAGCTACTTAATTCTTCACCGCAGCCGTAGTGATAGTATAGTCTCTGTTAATTTTCTATCAGTGATCTGCTCTGCTCTTTCTATCAACATTGCATAAATGATACAGTGCACTGTGAGAGAGAAAAAAAATACAAATTTGTTGCTGCTATTTCCTTTTCTTTTGGCTTATCTCTTATCCTTAGTCATGTATACAGTAAGTTCGATTGCTATTGCTGGTATGATTTTTTAATATCAAGAAGGCGTACCGTACTTGAAAATTTGTGAATCGCCTAGAGAAGACTATATTTAGTAATTTTCATTTCAGTGTCGTTTGGCATTTTGTGCACAAAAGTTTGAATGGTTTTTGAATTTTTTAATTATTATAAAAAGTATTACAGTAATTTATTTGTTGTTATTTACATTAAACAATATTTCCTTGTATTGCAGTAATTAGCTTTAATATATTTAAGTGATAATCTTCTACAAAAAACCATTTTAAACACAGATTTTTTTATATAAAAATGAAGCTAAATTTAACATTATAAAAATGCCAGTCTCTCATTCGAAGAAGAAATGTTCGATCGTAAGTTGGATGTCTGCCACTGAACAATGAATCCACCATCGACCATTGAGTCAACCATCAAATATCATACATGGCATTAAGCATCGGTTCAAAATAACTATTCGATCATTTACAGAAATAAGAGAACAATGCAAAAGAAATTTAATGAGAAATAATTGGCCTGCGTGTTTCAAAGTGACATTCTTACCATACCATTTCGAAGCATGGGCAGCACTACTCACTACTTTTCTCTTCTAATTTAGATTAAAACTACTCAAATTTTTTATGAGTTTAAACCAAAAGATCCATTACTGTGTTTGGGCAGTAATATGCAATATGCAGCAATTTCAAAGTTAGTGGTTATGAACATTAAAATTCGCTTATAAATAATTTATATAGAATGTGCTGTGATGATGATGTATGTGATGAAACCAAAAGCTGCATTACTGTGTTTGGGCAGTAATATGCAATATGCAGCAAGTTCACAGTTAGTGGTTATGAACATTAAAATTCGCTTATAAATAATTTGTATATAATGTGATCTGATGATGATGTATGTGATGAGCTACGGTGCAAGTCGTAGGACTTGTATTTAGTATAGAAATTTTTTTTAATATATCCGTCCGTGCTTATGTCCCACATACAACAAGATCTTTGTTTTCTTTTCTTTCATCCCGAACAGACGTTGTCACGCTCAAAACCCACGTCTGTGTCTTCGACACAGCCTACCCTGCTCTTTTTAATTTGCATACTATGGTCGCCGGTGGTTTTGCCATTAGAACCTGATTGAACAATATGATATTTACACATTCTCACGCCCATGTGTATACAAACAGACAGTTCGGAAATCATTAAATTTGGAAGTGTTCGGTCACAAATTTTATTAACTTGTCGCTAACGAAATTCGTTCACCAACCCGATAAAATTAAGTATTAATTATTTTTCAATAAAAGTTGATATAATTTCATGATTTTTTATTGTTATTACCAATTTGGACTTATTTGGTATGCGTTGCCCAAAGATTTTCATAAAAATGTTTCTTTGTATAACTGAAATATGCAAATTTTTGATAGTATTTAACAGTTTTCGTGTTCAATGAGAAAATTTTTGTCTGAAACTATTCTACTTTGTGTTCACTGACTTTGCTCTGGACAGTTTTCCTGCACCTACTCTTGAGGTAGAACAGATTTAAAAGAAATGTCAAAATCAGCTGTAATTGCAAATTTCATGCTTTATGCTCGGCGTTGCTGGAACTTGTATCACTTGAAAAACTATTTCCACTTTGCAAATTACTATCAATTATTTCTAAAACCATTTGTTAAAAAAAATCGAGCTCCATTCTTTTTTTTTAATTTATATTTCACGATTGCTCTTACACCTCAGTCAAAACTAAAATAAACTATCCGGTAATAGGAAATGAAGTCATTTTTAACATATGTTTGTAATTTTCTGTTCTAACTTGATCTGACATTATTTACAAATTTGTGATGTTTTGTTCTACCTTTTTTCTCATTGAACAAAATTATTATTAAGCATGAAAACAAAACGTCATTATCGATAAGAAATGACATTTTTAATTATCATATTATGGGTTTAATAAATTACAATTCACATTTGGTTTACGTTTAAGGAGCATGATTAAATATTCCTAAATACGAGAATTCTAAAATTGTATGTGAAAAATTATTCGGACTACTTCCAACCGAAAAATAAAATCAATTTTCTCAGGATCAGGATTCATGACTAAAGAAAACTCCCTAATAATTAATTCAATTCTCATCCGTACGTTTTGACATTTTGACTCATTTTCTTACTCATTCATGTAAAGGAGAAATGAATGAAAGATGCAGTCAGTATTCTGTTGGCGGCTTATAGTGGTAACTGGTAAAGTAAGGTGTTTACTGTGATCTGTGTCTTACGATCTCGTAAGACTGAAATATAATTACAAAATCTGCGAATTCCTGTTTTAAAGATAAAATGAATCAATCCCAAAAGGTAGGTAGGTAGGTTTAAAAAATTCATAATATGAAAATTTAATGATTAAATATTTAAGTCTTCTAAGACTCAAATTGTACGGTCACTAGGAGGGCAACGACTATCTTCGTATCAGCGGAATTATCTCTTATCATATTTAACTGAGAATTTGGACTTGGCAAATGAGAGGTTAGTAACAGCGATAATATAGATGCAGTGACATATTTACATTATATTTATTGCAGAAAATTAGATTTTACATTTACATCTCATTCGAGGATGAGAAATTGAGAACTCAATAAATGACAGCGTAGGTTTCACTTCACAATCACTATGTGATGTTCAATACAAATTAAATTAGCACAGTGCCGCAGCTGTGTAGTAGTTTAGTGTTACAATTTACAATAGCGCTCGTCACGAGCTAAGCGTATTTGAGTATTGTGTACTGACGTATATTCTGATGATTTAAAATTTTCAACAACAGCAACTCACAATTATAAACAAACGTCAAAAATAAGCATGTTCACAAGTTGTTTATTTGTGTAATTTTTTCTGTAGATTGGGCTGTTCTTCATAAATTGAAAATTATTTTAAAAAATTTAAACCAATCAGAAAATACGTCAAAAATACACAATACGCAAATACGTTTGGCTCGTGATGAGCCCTAATATATTTCTAATGCCTAAAACACAAACACGCTTCAGCTTCGTCTTCGCTGCGTTACGATGCAGCCGCTTTACATTTGCCTAATGACTTTTCTCTATATGGCATTTCTCAAATGAGAGTTCTGCCACAGTTCTCTGCCTTGAACTGTCAGGCAAAGCAAATGTTCAGCACTTTTGAACTAGAGCTTCCGTCTGTAGCTTCGTTACGTAGCATTACGTTTTTCTTTAAGATTGCCAAACGAAACGTTGAAGCCGAAGCGACATTTGCTCCGTTGGTTTGGCAAAGCCGGCTTAGCTTTACAAAGCAACAGATTTTGGTTTTAAATTTTCGATGCATTTTAATTGTTATGTGTGTTAAACAAAACACCGCCTTACGGTGAGCGCTATAACTAAAAAATGGCTTTAGTTATAAATCCTAAAAACTTTTTGGATTTATTTTTGGCTTTATGCTTATGCGATTGTTGTTGTAAGCCAAGCTGGATTAGCCAAAGCAACGCAGCAATTGTGATAGGAAGCATTGAAATCGTATGGCTGAACTCGTAAACGTCAATCGAAGCCGAAGCTGAAGCGTGTTTGTGTTTCAGGCATTAAATCATATGGCTGAACTCGTAATCGTCAGGCGAAGACGAAGCTGAAGCGTGTTTGTGTTTCAGGCATAAGGTAAATACGATGCGTACCGTCTACAAAAGCTGTATTTTTTTGGAATCCGATTCCAAATTCGAATGTCAAAACCTGCCAAAAGCAGCCAAACAGCAGGTTTTCAAATTCCAAAGAAGGAATTCGACAGTGCAATTGTTGTTGTAATTCCCAATTCGAATTCAAATAAAATACAACTGGAGAATGCAGTCAATTTTTCGATTGTAGGTTTAACTTTACAAAAGTTCAAGCTTTGAACTCTGAATATCGGTTATGCTGCTTTCAGATTTATTTTGAAAGCCCTACTAACTGTTTACGCAATGAGTGGAAAAAAACTACTATTAAAATTGAAAACTATACAGCAGCAGCAGGTTGTCAAAAAAGGGTAAATTCAAATCCGTATCAATAGTAAGCTGTTCAACTTTTAGCAGCTACAAAAGGTAAAGGCTGTGGTTTTGATGTGACAACGTATTATGCTTGCATGTTCAAAAAGCAAAATGTTAACTGAGACACTGTTAAGTAAGACACTGTTAAATGTCACAGTTTTGAGAACAGCCATTTCTCAAGCGATTCGTATGAAATTCGCTATTTGGGACTAAGACGCGCTTATAAGACTCATTCCTTTGGAAATTCTGGGTTAGGGCCAACAGGGTCTGGAATTTTGTGGACCAAGCAATTTCTCAAGCGATTCGCATGAAATTCGGTATGTAGGACTAATATGCGACTATAAGACATGTTCCTATGGAAATTCTGGGATAGAGCCAATAGGGTCTGGAATTTTGTGGACCAAGCGATTAGCATGAAATTCGGTGCCTAGGACTAAGATGCGACTATAAGACTTGTTCCTATGGAAATTCTGGGATAGGGTTAATAGGATCTGGAATTTTGTGGACCAAGCAATTTCTCAAGCGATTCGCTTGAAATTCGGTATGTAGGACTAAGATGCGATTATAAGACTTGTTCCTATGGAAATTCTGGGATAGGGCCAATAGGGTCTGGAATTTTGTATACCAAGCAATTTCTCAAGCGATTCGCATGAAATTCGGAATGAAGGACTAAGATGCGACTATAAGACTTGTTCCATGGAAATTCTGGAATATGGTCATTATGGTCTGGAATTTCGGGAACAAAGCAATTTCTCAAGCGACAAATCCTTTTTCTCTGAGGCGGTTTTTACGCTCCGATAATTCTCGGATATGATCTTTTTATCGTGAAAAAATATAGAGAACATATTTTTGACAGTGGTAGTTCCTTGCTTCTTTAAACATGGGATATGTCGACTACTATGGAGCATTTTGGTGAAAAAAAAACTTCTCTGATACTAAAAAACACGGCAGATAATAATCTGATCAGAGAAAAAAGTTATCGGATGTTTCGGAACTCGGATTTCTCAGGTTTCCTCTGTCATCAAAACAAAATACGGCGAAAGTTGGCCAACTCATATCAATTTCGGTTTGTTTTCGCGCATATGGCAAAAAAATTCTGCTACGCGTGGTAAAATATTATTAGTGGTTATAATAGAGTTCAGCTCCGATTCGTTAAGTTTTCGTTTTCTTTTGCACGCATAGATGCGAGCGATTCAGGTCGCTCCTCACATGTGTAAATTTGGATACAAACACTAATGCCATATAATCATGACTTCCGCCGTGAAACTATTTTTACACGATATCGTGAGCTTGGAATCACCAAACAAGATGCTTTTACGCCATCTATTTCGATATCGCCATCAAAAACAAGGCGGACATTTTTTAATTGACATTTCTTTATTGTTTTGACGTTGACGATCGACAGTTGTTTGTCTGTCTGATAATAAAATAAAACGTTTATGACATTAAATAAGTGCGTTTATAATATTATCAAACGTAAGTTGAACCAGGTCGAAAAGAATATATCGAAATAGTTTAGGACTCCAGGCTGAAATCATAATAGGAACTTAGGCTAATTTTCTTTAAAATGTCATTACATTACTAAAGTATTTAGAACTGTTTCTTGTTTACTTAAAGCTTGTTTTTGGTGTTAACAATTTTGTTGTTTAAAAACTTTAATATGAAGAAAATATTTTAAGAAAAGATGATGTCATAGCTATTTCGTCGGCCGTACTACTGACCAAAGCTGACAAAAGCTAGTACTTTATACTACTTTTATGGTGATTTAAAATCGAAACGATCCTATATTTTTTTGCACAATACCAAAAAAAGGCAAAAAATCAATTAAAAAATATGTTTGTAATATAAAAGAATTTTTTTATAAATAGTGTACGTCAATATACTCCCAAGAACAAGTAATACACTCCGCTCAAAAAATACTGCTCTTGACAGAAAAACAAAATCAAGTTATGCGCATGCTTCAGAAAATCATACTAACACAACGCAATGCAACATACTAATGTTGATTTTTTTCCCTAAAAACTCTGCCCCAGAGTGCGCTCGAGCACAGATTTTTTCAAAAGGGAAATCGAACACGAAAGGCGAAAATCTTTTGTTTACATTTTTTTGTTGCATGTTTTGTTGTGTTGTTGTGTTGGTATAAAGAGGGTAAAATCTTCCAAAATATACAGATCTGCTTACGCTTTACGGTAGAGTCGTTTTGAAGGAGAAACGAACAACTTAACAGCCTAAATAAAACTCTGGGGCAGAGTTTTACGGAAAAAAAACGACATTACATAACACAAAAAACCTATTAACGCTGCAAAATTTTTGTTCTGCAGTAGGGGAACTTACTTTTCACTTTCCGACTCGCTTTTTGCAACCAAAATCGGCCTACAGATCTATCAGATCAAAAAAATTATCTGCCGTTTTTTTTAGTATGTTTGTATATTTTTATTTTTCACATAAATGCTCCATAGTATTCGAAATGTCCCATGTTTACAGAAACAAACAACTACAGCTGTCAAAAAATTTTCTGTAATATTTTCAGAGTAAAAAGATCATATCCGAGAATTATCGGATCGTAATTTTTGTAATTTTTTCAGAGTAAAAAGATCATATCCGAGAGTTATCGGATCGTAAAAAAACGGAAAAAGTTTTGAAAAAAAAAATTATGTATTCTGACAGTTAAATTATATCCGATTACTCCGACATAAAAAAAAAACAGCCTATATATATACACTTCTCAGAGTGTTTCGTGTTGGATTTGCACGCAATTCTTTTAAAGTGGGATAAAATGTAAATCAGAAGCAACATTACTATCTCTATAGAGGTTTGCGACGCGCTTCTGCTACAGCTACCCAATGTGTTCGAAGTATTGATTTTTGTTTCTAATTTTGACAGCTCGTACTACTGCCAAAGCAACCTAATTATGTTCCGACAGTAATTTATGAAGTTGTTTAAATTAAAGAAGTAATAGCTGTATTTTATTTAGAATCTGAATCCGAATTCGAATGTCAAAACCAGCCAAACAGCAGGTTTTCACAATTCCAAAGAAGGAATTCGACATTTTTGGATTTATTTTCGGCTTTATGCTTATGCTATTATTGTTGTAAGCCAAGCCGGCTTTGCCAAAGCAATATAGCAATTGCAATTGGTGTTGTAATTCCTTATTCTTTATTCAATGGCACAACATTATACATAGATATACAATATACTTGTGTTGTTGAACACAAGTCTGCACACACTACGCTAGTGTTGCTTAAACATCGATGGTAGCAAGTTTCGATAGGATCGATATTTTTTTTTAAAAAACCTATCGATAGTTTTGCAAATTTAAATTATACTTCTGCTTTGGGAAAAGTGCGTTTTACGGAACAGAGGGTTACGGCTTTCGGACCCCAGCCATCTGAAAGCCCTTATTTAGCAGACCTCGAAAACAGCAATTTTGTTTGGTGGAAATTTCCCCTTAAGGAGAGAGGGGGTGTTTTTGTTTTGAGCACTTTTTTGAAAAATGAATTTTTCTAAGCGTAAAACCTATGATGCACTTTGCTATATAACACGCCCATAAAAAAGTACGGCCGTGTAGAAGTAATTATCATCTTTCAGTTGATACCAATATTTAGGCCCGCCCACTTTTTCACTCGCCCCCTGCTGAACTTTAATGTGAAAATCCTTAAAATCCTTAAAACACATATTTGCCGAAAAATATTCGTTCTGCCGGAACTGACGTAGCTGGAACACACAAATATATTCTGGACAACTCTCCGAGCATATTCGTTAATTTTTACCAATACTCCAAAACATTGCTATTGGGGGCTTTGCTATGTATTGACGAATGTCAATTATAGAATCACTCTGGAGTAACAATCAAACGAGTCTGATTATTTTTCTAAAAAAGTATTTCGTTAAATGTTGAGTTTTGTCCAGATGTAGAAGGTTGAGGTTGTTATACTACTGGAACATATTTGCTTGCATGCCTTGATGAAATAAAATAAGTAGACTCCTTTTTCAAAAGTTGCACGGCATTATCAGCATCTTTATGAGTCCTGAAACCACTCTTTTTGAATCTCTTTGAATACGGTTCCAGGAATGGCTACAGTACTTTTGCTGAGAGGTTTCAGCCTTTCCTTGACTGAACTTGTTATAAACTGGTACACATCTTTTGCTTCTGCCGTGATTAATTTGCCTTTAAATCCCGCCAACTTAAGAATAATTCCTCTAGTACGCGGTATTATCATTAAGAGGAAGTGACATATTGTTCTGCAGAAATGTTGGTTGTTGTCATTTCAAAAGGCTTAAGAAGACTCAATATCTCTTCTATTGCATTGACATTTTCTGCAGTGAGTCTGGATGGAGCCCTTGGACTTTCATTCATGGCAATCGCAAGTTCTATTTGCAACTCAAAAATCCTTTTTATCATGTAATAAGAGCTATTCCAGCGAGTGGCTATATCTGTTACCAATTTCTTTGTATGTCTGAATACCGTTCCGGGAAAATTTTTAACCAGCTCGTTCTGAATGAACGCTAATGTTGGTAAGTCACAATGAGTTGCGTTCACTACTTCTACGTTTATAATATCACACAATATTTCTACGAGAGTTCCTTTGGCTGAGAATTGAATTAAATGCCTCGTTTTCTTTCCGAACGTTATGAAAGTTCGTTTTGAAGGAAATTCAGATTCCTCAATTACAATCTGATTTCTGTACTCCATACAGGTAATTTCGTAAACATAAAAATTCGAAGGGCATCTTGTCTGTATTTTTCGTTCATAGATACTGCTAGATTGCCGTCAACATAAGCCATAATAGTCTTATTCGTAAGTAGAGTTAGTTTTCGTTCTATTTGCCTTTCGTAAAGTTCCGAGCTCCTGCTCAATTAAATTATTGGTCCTTTGTCGGCGTAAGTAAAATCTAAGCGCGCTATAATCGCTCTAAAATTTAAAACTGTATTGTAATTTTAATTTTGGTTTATGAGGTTTAGACGATCTTGGTAGGGGGCAGGATAAGGTGATTGTCCCAGCGTAAGCCCCGAAGAGCAAATCGAAGAAAACGACGTTGGACGCTCTCGATTCTAGACACATGAATTTGATGATAGGGGGACCATGCTTGACTAGCGTACTCGAGGAGGGGACGGACAAACGTGATATAGAGGGATCTAGTCACATAAGGGTTGGAAAATTCTTTTGATCACCGTTTAATAAAGCCAAGTGATGAGTTAGCTTTAAGAATGATTCCATCAATATGAGAACGGAAATTTAGCACCGAGTCGCACAGTATGCCGAAGTCATGAAAAGATTGAACGCGTGATAAGGTAATAGTTTGACATTTGGTGATATTGAGCTCTAGGCAATTTTTGAGGCACCAGGTCGAAAAACTGTCTAGGTCTTGTTGAAGGAGACAAAAGTCTTGTGGAGAAGAAATTGGTTTGAAAAATTTGGTATCGTCAGCATAGAGAGAGATGGAGGAATTTTTGATGACCCTATCGAGATCATTTATAGTAAGAATGAAGAAAAGGGGGCCCAGATGGCTGCCTTGTGGTACACCAGAGGTTGCCATGAATGTGGTTGAGATGACGGACCTGAAGCGAACACTATAAAGACGGTTTTCTAGATAGGAAGATATCCATTTTAACAATAAAGGTTCAAAGCCGAGGGCAGACAATTTAAAAAGGATTAATTGATGAGATATCTTATCAAAAGCCTTACTGAAATCAGTTGCGACAACGTCGACTTCGTTGCCGTTCTCTAAGGCTGTAAGAGCGGAGGACACGAATTCAACGAGGTTAGTGGTGGTTGATCTACCTTTAAGAAAGCCTTGTTGGCTCGGAGAGATAAGAGACTTACAATGAAAGCTTAGGGTTTCGTATAAAATACTTTCGAAAAGTTTGGGTATATGAGAAAGTTTAGCAGTGGGGCTATAATTAGTTACATCATTCTTTGATCCTTTTTTGTGTATCGGGGTTATGAAAGAGGTCTTCCAAATTTGAGGAAATTCTCCTTGTGAGACAGTTGAAAGAGGTTAGAAAGGGGGAGGGAGAGACTGGAGGAACATCTTTTAAGAAATATGGTGGGAAGGCCATCTGGCCGGGTGAGAATTCATCATTAAGGTTTTGTAATTTATTTTCGATAACAGTGCGGTCGATAGTTTGAGAGAGAAAGGGGCCATTGGAGAAGTTAAGTAAGTAATTGAAATATGAAGGGTCTGGTACGAAGGGGTTGACAGCGAAAGATTGTTTGAAGAAGGTAGCAAAAATGTTGGCAATGGTATGTGGATCAGTTGAAGATGTGTTTTCATATGAGAGTGATGGAGGGTAGCCATCGGACTTCCTTTTATAATTGACGAATTGAAAAAAGGACTTAGGGTCGTTTATGAGATTGTCTTGAGGCTTATTAAGATAGCGCTGGTAGAGAGAGTTATAAAGCTGGGTGAATTGCAAGTAAGTACCGAGGTAGTTGGAATAGTCGGAAAGAGAATAGGTACGAAGGTAGGTTGCCCATAACTTGTTTCTCTTGTTTCGTAAGGACCGAAGTCTTCGATTATACCAAGGAGGAGATGTAGATGAAGTTTTATGAAGCGAGAAGGGGACATAAAGAGAGATAGAAGTAAGTAATTCTCTGTAAAAAATTGAGATGACATCATTTGAAGATAAATTGTGAAACTCAAAAGAATACCTGCTAATGTAGTAATTGATTTTGCGAAAATTAGCTTTATGATAGTCGTAAGAAGAGAGAACTATGGAAGGAGGGGACTGTAGTGGAGAGTTATGAAAAAAAGAAAGAAGAAGGGGGGTGAAAATTATCAATAGAAATGGTCAGCGAAGTCTTTCAAATAAAGAATTGATCTTTTACGCAGACCAACACAAAGAGCATGGTACGACTTGCCACAGATTCCCCTACATTTCACCCAATCTTGGTGGTCGTCATTGGTTGTGCAAGCCTCGTTTCCACATATCATAGTTAAATTCACTTACAACGACACTTCAAAGAGGATAAAGTAAAGGCGAGCACTATAAGTGTAAACACTGGGGAGGTCGACGATCAGTAAATTGTTGTTTACTATTTTCAGTTCAGTGGGTCAGTTATAACGACACAATATTCTCAAGGTCGACGAACAGGAAAGCTATATGTAGCACACGAAATAACGTTGATGGAAAAAAGCACTATAAATGTAAACACTGGTTGAAGAGCAGCAAATTATTGTTTACTATATCAGAAATGTAGGTCAGTTATTACGACATACAATATATTATTTAAGCAAACACAATAGCGATCAACGAAACTTTATGGAGCACACGAAATAACGTCGATGACCGAAAAATTACAAGTAAGGAAATTGCATTCAGCTTAGGACAATAACCGAAAATTGCAAGTTGGCAGAAGTCAATTATTGCAAAAAAAGAAAAATAACGAACTGGAAAACAAAATTGAATTGCGCTTAATTAGCAGGTCGGGAGAGACGGAAAAACACGTCCAAACAGTTTGAAAGCTTAATGATAATTGTATGAGGCCAATACAGCATCAGCTTTGCCCCTAATCTTGTTCCTAATAATGGCCACGGCCTGGTAGTGCTTAGAACTACCGTCAAAAGTTTTATCCATTGTAGATACACATGTGTATAAAATTTGAGGAAAATCGGATCAATTTTTAAAATATTTTATGGGAGTACCTCAGCCCTGGGGACGGGGACAAATTTTAACAAAAAGCGTTGTCCATATGATTAAAGATGTGTGTATAAAATTTGACGAAAATCGGGCAAATTTTTTAAAATTTTATATGGGTGCCCCCCGACCCCCGGGCCCGTTCACTACCAAATTTTTACAGAAAGTGTTGTCGAGTGGAGATACACATGCGTATAAAATTTGAAGCAAATCGGGTATTTTTTTTTTTATAAAATTTGTATGGGTGCCGGTCGACCCCGCGGCCCGATCACTTCCAAATTCTCACAAGAAGTGTTGTCCATCGTAGATACACATGCGTATAAAATTGGAAGCAAATCGGGTAAATTTTGTAAAAAATTTGTATGGGAGCCCCCCGACCCCGGAGGTGCCAAAATTTTAATAGAAAGTATTTTTACCGGAAATATACATGTGTGCAATATTTCAATAAAATCCGGCTTTGGGAAGGGGGTTAAAAATTGATCACAAGATCTGACCAGCCTGCCAGCCACGGACACGCGAAGTTAATATAGAGAATTTAAAAAATCACATAAATTAAAAGAACCATGCTAATTATTTGAGGCGTGGGCTAGGGTGCTAGTTATTTTTCAATAAAATTTTTTTATTATAAATATAAATGCTAGCTGATTACCCGGCGTTGCCCAGGTATTTATTCATCCCAATCTTCTCTTAGGAAGGGGTAGAAAAAGGAATAATATCTATCTATGTATTAGTTAAAATTGCAGTTTTTATTAACAACATTTATTTAAAAAAATATATTTTAAATTATAACTATAGTATTCAAATTATAAAATAAAATTAAATAAACATACATAAAATTAATTTAAAACAAAACTTGTAAAACTTGTATACAATGTTTTTAGTTTCACCTTCAAGAATAAACAAATTCTTAGGTCAACCCAACCCAGAGCAAGCAAAATAAAGTTGTCCGTGGGAAAACATGGCGATCTCAAATCTATACTCTGCAGTACTTAATAAACTGTCTAACTTATTGATCGTAATCGAAAACGAAAGTTTTACTGTAAATTGCAATCACTTAAACTTAAAAGGTAGATCCGTCAAAATTAGTGCTATCCGTGGGATAAAAACTGTTTCACACTGTCCCTTTTATGTCAAGATAGCCACTTCAATGATGCAAAGTTTTGGCGAGTCACGAATCCGTGGTAAAATAATTGGAGATGTAACTGTAAGACGATGTGGTGGAAATCCAGAAGAATTAAGTGAGTTTAGGAACTCAGTTAGATAATTAACTTCCTCATCAGTATCTACAAAGGTATCAATACACTTATATTCAGTGACTATGCCTATTAACATGGCAAGTATTTGATTGTTTATATCGTAAGTTTCTCCATTTTGAGTAGAAAGAATGGCCTCATCTCGCAACCGGTTCAAAATGTGATAGATAGTAGGGGCGACAATGTCCTCACCCCAAATTCGTCTCCAAATGGTCGCCGATTACCATTCTAAACTCCACTATTCATCTATGGGACCCCTAAAACTATGGGATCGACACTAATATCGGTCACCCTCGAACCTCCGGGGAGACAACTCACCCATAGGAGTGTCCTACCAACACTATTAATCTCAGTGGCCCCGAGAACTATTGAATGGACATTAATATCGGTCATACCCCTTAGGTATCTACCCCATCCCCTAGAGCTGTCTTACCATCGCCATTCAACTCAGGGACCCCGAAAACCATAGAATCGACACTAATATTAGTCAGCCCCCCAGTTATCGACCCCATCTCCCTAGAGCTGTCTCACCATCACCATTCAACTCAACGACCCCGAAAACCATAGAATCGACACTAATATCGGTCACCCCCTTCAGTTATCGACCCCATCCCCTTAGAGCTATCTTCCAAGATTAGATTATTAATTATTTAATTAATTAATTATTAAGATTAGAAGATTAATATTTTTTTTAAATATTTAATTTTATACTTTTTAGCTTTTATTAAAATAATATAGAGCTGTGATAGGAATATATTGACCTTCAAAAGGTCAAAAAAGACTCCCAAAAGACCCCAAAAGGACTCCATTGAGTATATATTTATTGAGATTTATTAAATTTAACTTAAATTTATTTTTATTCGAATTTCTAAAAAAAAAATTTACTTATTGCAGACATGACTTCTTCAAAAACGACAGAACCAGGAGTACAGCATATTATAAAAAGAATTGGGCACTTTTGTCGGAAAAATTAAACAGCATGGATGGCACCAAGAAAACACCTGACCAATGGAGGAAGACTTGGTTAGATATGAAGTGAGTGTTATATTATGATGGCTGCGAACGAATAAGGGACTTGTTAAATCTTAAAAACCTTTATGAACACAAAACTCGATTGCAAGCCTAGTCAAGTCCACAATGAAAACGCGTGGCTTAGTAAGAGATAATATAAACCCAACTCTTCGGAAATATTGTTTCACTCCTTATCTTTGAGTTTTAGGTATTTGTAATAGGAATGACTCAGATTACACAATAATTCCTTCTTTTAAAGCGCTTCTATTATTTTTTCAACTTTCCGTCTGCCATTCTGTGGCTTTTTGCTAGCTGTCAAACACGCCGCGCCGTTGATTTTAAAAGGTTTGCCAACTCGTATCACAGCAGTAGCGTTTGCGGCTACCACAACTATCAATTGTGTTCGCGCTATTTAATTTTAATGTATTCTAATCTGGTCAGGCAGTTAACCAGTTCGACCGTTGGGTATTCTCTCAGAGAAGATAATTTTTCTCTATTATTTCGAACAATGAATGCAACATATTAATTTTAGAGATTAGATTACAAACACTGACACTTTGATAGGTAGGCTTCTGACCGTGGACCATGTAAAGGGCCCAGCCGATAAAATCCGTTGCGTTAGTAGCGTTGTTGTTGTTGTAGCAACTATTAATTCTTTTTAGTGCAAACGTTGAGTTGTAATGTTGGTGTAGCAGTCGGAACAGTCAATGCCAAGAAATGCGACTGCTTCGACAGAATGTGTCCATCCCTATGGTGTAAGTAATGTCGAATGGGACGGGCAGCTGAATAGATGAGCTGTGTTATGTGGTGACGTACCACAGTCCGGTCATTAATCGATGATGCTGTCACGTAAACGGTGTATGAAGCTATTCAAAAAAGAGCTCCATCCTGATCTCAGCTGTGCCAAGATTGATCTGGTTTGTCTGGGGAGGTTTTCCTCGCTTTGGTGTATAGGGGGTGGGGCGACCTCACAGAACGGTATTATTTTGGCGACCATCTAGTGCGGTTCTGATTGAAGCTTGGTGAATCGCGTTTAGGGTTGCTTTATCGTCGGCTGGATCTAGAGGTGTATGTGCGATTATCCTGGCAGCATTCTGACAGGTTTGAAGCTTCTGCCATTGTGTGTGGCAGAGGCGAGTTGTCTAGATGGAAGCCGCATAGTTAAGGACCGATCTGCCAATCGCTTGATATGTGTTACGAAGAGTTTTTTTTGTCCTTACCCCATGTACTGCCCGCTAAGGATTTTAGAATTTTATTTCTGGACATGACTTAATGTTTTTTGAATGAGTCGAAAATGTTAACAGATTGTCGAATGTGATTCCCAAGATCTTTGGATGTTTGATTCTAGGGATAGTCCTACCATGTATTGTGATGTCGAGCTGTAGGTTGACTTCTTTGGTCCAGGTGTTGAAAAGTGTGGCGGACGATTTTTTTTGGAGACAGGCAAAAAAGTCTTCCAGAATATCGAGGTAAGCGTTGTGGTGGGGATGTCCTTTCCCGAGGCAAGAATGGTGCAACCGTAGGCGTACGATATCAATTCGACTCCGAGAGGTGGTTCAGGAAGTTTCGCCATGTATTGGTTGAAGAGAGTCGGTGAAAGGACCCCTACTTGGGGTACACCTTAACTTAGTTTCCTGTATAGCGATTTGTTGTTCCGAAATTCGACGTAAGATTTTCTGCCATTAAGGTAGTCGGCAAGCTATTGTTTCGCGGTGTTGGAGAGCTGTGACTCTAGGATGTCTTGTAGTAAGTTGCCTAGGTCAACGGTGTCGAATGCCTTAGATAGGTCCAATGCAACAATGACAGTGCGGTCACAGGGACGCTGTTGGTTAAGTCCTTGCGATATGAGTGTTGTGATCTCCGAAAGGGCTCTGGTTGTGCTGCGCTGCTTGCAGAAGCCGTGTTGGTGTTCAGCAAACTGGAGTTGGAAATGAAGCTAAGGAAGTAGTATAACTTCTACTATTTTCGCTGTTGGAGACAGGATAATTGGACGATACGAGGATCATTGGTCTGCCTGTTTACCGGGCTTGAGTAGAGGAATAATTCTACCCACTTTCCAAGGATTTTCAAGGTTTGAAGTGAAAGATTGAAGATTTGTGTGAGGTAAGTGGTACCTGTTTAGCCTAGATGTTTGAGCATAATCGTTGCGATTCCATCCGGTCCAATGTCTTTGGAGGGTTTTGCACTGCGTATGCCTAATTCGACTTCGGAAGGAAGTAGAATACGTGAGGTGTTGTAGTGGCCAAGGCTGTGTAATTTCCTGTGAGTAGCACGCTTTCTCTTGTTGTGTGCTGTTTAAGGTGATGGCTGTTAGGTCTCTACGTCTGGTGATGTTGTGGAGCTGCTTGATGGTAGACCAAAGCTTCTTTGAGCCCTTTTCACAAGATTGAAGGTACTCCAACCATTTAGCTCGCCTGTGTTGGTTGACTAGGCGATCTATCTCGTGATTTAGTAGGTCAATTCTAGTATGTGCGGGGTTGATGCTGCGAATATGGTCACGTTCGTAAGCGAGCTGGACTGCTTCTGCTGGGAAGTTAGGGTATGCATAGGGATTATGCCGGCTGGAATGAAACAGGCAGCTGCTTTGATGACGATCCGGCGGAAGATCCTTTCGCCTGAGATTGCGTTGATGACGGTGGTAACTGTTCCAATTGTCCGGTGAAACTTGTTCTCTGTTCTAAAGAAGGAAGGTAGTCGGATGTGCAGCAGGCAATTGGAAGAATATAGACATTTGTTATTTCGATTAGGGTGTCGTTTGACTTGACTGCAATAGTTTGTGTTTTGAGTGGATCGGGTGTGCTGGGTGCCGGTGTTGAAATGAGTCTGTAGTTGACCGAGTTGTGCACGATGAACGCAAGATCTCCACCGCCTCCACTGTTTCTATCCTTGCGTATGATGTTGTAATTGGTGCTTCTATACAGCAAGCAGGAGTGGGTGAGCTTTGTTTCTTGTATGGCGAAAATTATGATCCTATTGTGTTGGTGATTTCTGTTTCTTTCCCTCGTAAGCCGTTGCAATTAAGATGCATCACATCGAAAGGTGTGTGGTGATGTGATGAGCAAGTTGATTATGACTAGTTGTTGGGGAGCTGGGGGTGGAGTGTGAGAATGTGGGGGTGTCTGTAGTGCTTGGTTTGAGCAGAATGGGGCCAAGAAGTTGGCGGTCCATTGGCTATTGCATTTGACGGAAGAGGCATTACCGTGTATGCGGCTTTGACACACTGAGCAGTGCTAGGTGGTGGCGTTGTTGGTTGGCTGAACTCGTTCCCTGCAGCGTTCCGCAATGAAACTCCGTTGGCTAGACTGAGCATCGTCGGAAGTGGCATCAGTGTCCGCAGTTGTTGCACTTAAATGAGGAGATGTTTCTATTGATCCTTATGCTGCATACAGAGCATGTCTAGATCCGAAGACCTGGATATGGCTAGATGCCGGCTAGTAGGAGTAGTATGCGAAGCAAGGATGCCGGCGTAATTTGCTTCACTATTGAAAAAACGTTTGGAGTGTACGAATTGTAATTGTAGTTGATTGTTGACATTCTTTGCCCAGGAGAAATCCTGACTCGATTCTGTGACGAAGACCCAAATGTCGTGAGAATCGCGTCAGTAGCATCGACGCATTCGTTGATGTTGCCGTATGTAACGCAAAGAGGTGACCTAATGAATACATTGTCGTCGTACAGGCAAACAAAAACAAATGCCAAAATAAACTTCAAACTACCTTGAGAGAGAACTGTCAAAGCATTTGCCAGAGAGAAAAGTTGAAAGTTCGTCAACTTTTTGCGTCGCTTTCGTCACATGCTTTTCCTATGGGACACTTCCCATAAAAATGCATATATTTCGTCGATCTGTCAGTTGCATACGTCGCCCTTACGGAAGCAACGGATTCTATGGGCTGGCCCCTTAAGGGTTTTGGTAAGGGATAATAGTAAGGATATGGAACGCATAGATGCGGACAACTGTTCTAGATCACCAACATATTTTTTTGATTTCTTAAGATAATCAAAATAAATTAAAATTTTTAATCTGTGGACCGAATGTATGCATCTTTTCTCACACATTTAAAGCTATCGAATTCAACAAATACCTATGTTAATGGGACTTTATTTTTACCAAATTTTTTTTCATTACGCACGTTAACTGCACTAGTAATCGCATTCGGCCATATAAAAGTAGAATTTGTTGCATCGATAATACCCGAGTTGTTAAGTAATTAAAAATGTAATAAACTACGTCAAAAACAACACGTAGGTAATTAAAAACTACGTACGTTCTTTTAAATTTCCTTATTCAATTCATAACATTTAAAAGAATTTTCATTTCTTTTTGGTCTTTAATCTTCAATTAATTGTAATACCAATAATTCATAATTCATAAATACTATATTATATACTGTAAGTTTTTGGTTGTATATTTCACAATCACATTGCAAATTTTGCATAAGGCGTCAACGCGTTTTCTTTCATTTTTATCAGTTTCATTTATTGGTTCATATTTTTCTTCTTTCCAATATTAAGACAATTTCATTTCTATTTTCTAAGTTAATATTATTAATTACTAGCTTTTCATAAAGAGTTTCACTTCTATATAAAGATTTACCGTTTACCGTAAACCCTAACGAAATACATAATAATAATAATAATTGCTTTCTAATCTAATTCTTACTCAATTGAATTTAATTTGAAAATAAAAAGCTAAAAAAAAATAATTTGGCATTTGTAGACTACATTGACTACGCTTTAAGTACTTCACAACAATCAACAACATTTACTACCTATTCAATGTACGTGTGTGTGTTTGCCAGTTTGTCCACTCTTATATCTCTCATTTAGAATTTGATAGGTTGTTTTAAAACAATTGTTTAGCGCTTTACGCGATGGTGTAATTTTGATTTTTCTATTTTTATTCATAGGGGTAGTTTTAGGAAAAATATATAAAAAGTGTTTTTTTTCATAAAACTAAAATCCGTTTTACTGTCGTATATGCTATACTGTCGTATATGCTATAAGCATTCTTTGCTCGCCATATGCATTTTTGTAATTCATACTGAATTAGCTTAAAACGATTTTAGTTTAATTTTTTTTTGTTGATAAAAACCTTTTTTTAATTTTTTTATTTTAATTTTTGGATGTGACAACGTCTCACTACAAGGGAGTGCATGTTCAAAAAGTAAAATGTTACATGAGACACAGTGTGATACTGTTGTTAGACACTGTTAAGTGAGACACTGATAAATGTCACTATTTGGAGAACTAAGCCATTTCTCAAACGATTCGCATGAAATTCGGAATGTAGGAATAAGATGTGACTTTAAGACTTCTTCCTATGGAAATTCTGGAATATGGTCATTATGGTCTGGAATTTCTGGAACAAAGCAATTTCTCAAGCGATTCGCATGAAATTCGGTATGTAGGACTAAGATGCGACTTTAAGACTTGTTCCTATAGAAATTCTGGGATATGGTCATAACGATCTGGAACTTTGGAAACTATAGCATTTTGAGATTTTGAGATGTCCGTTCGTGTATCCTTTCCATAGACAAGAAGATCTTTGTTTTTTTCTTTCGTCCTGCTCAAAACCTACGGCCGTGTCTCCGATACAACCTACCCTGTTCTTTTTAAATTCTCTATATTAACTTCGCGTGCCCGTGGCTGGCGGATTGGCTGACTGGCTGGTCTACTTCCCAAAGCCCGATTTTATTGAAATTTTGCACACATGTATATTTGTGAGTGATCGGGCCGCGGGGTTGGGGGGCTCCCATAAATATTTTTCCCCGACATCAGATCATTTCATACTATAATGATTGTGTTCTGTGTGCATTGTGCTCTGTGCGCTGTGGGAAGCGCTGCTTGCTTTACGATTGGGGTTGTTTTGTTGTTGGGTTGCAGTGCTTATACTTCTGGTTATTAGAGAATTTACATGAAAATTTTTATGGGTAGGTTTTTTTATTTTAATTTTTTTTTTCACTTTTTACTCTCTTTTACATAGTAAAAGGAAGTATAGTAATCATGAAATTGTTTTGTTGCAGATTTACCCATTTCTCCTGAGTCAGAAAATAAAAAAAACTCTGTCTGTCGGTCTGTATGTCTGTTTGTCTGTGTCCACTCTACAGCCCAGACGGGGCCAGATGTTTTGACGGAAATCTGACTGACAGTTTTTCAAAAGAAATTTAATCAAAAAACAAAAAAAAAAAATAAAAAAAAAATTTAATATACATTTACTGAAGATTCCGGTCCCGTCCGTAAAAGAATGTCGTGTTGTGCCCACACCCCCAATTTTTTTTAAATTTTTCATTCAATTCCACACGCGACATGCGTCAAACGCGGAATATCAAAAGTGCTGTATGAGACATAGCTGCTCACATAATTTCAGCTCTCTAGGTTGTGTGAAAGGACCTCAAAGAAGTCAAAAACACAATTTTCCATGCATCAGACGCGCCACACGCGCTATTGCAAGGCGACCGCAAACCAATTATTTTAAAACAAGTCCCATAAAACTCTGACTGGTAGAAGTCGAGATATACGAGTGGACAAATTGACACACTTACCCCGAAAAAAATGTACTGTACTCTGATTTTAAGCTCCTACCTTCGGGCTCACAAAAAAGCATTTATTTCTGGAGGTTTAATTGTGGTGACCGGTAACTAACACAAAATATGAGGATAATTTATGTTTTCAAAAAAATAATACTAAACTAAATGATAAACTATTTTGATGTAATATACGCCGCGTTCGATTGGCCTGAAGAGTACAAGTTTTCAGTTCAGTCAATTGAGCGACTCTTCACTTAAATTGAGCTATGTAAGTGAAGAGATTATTCAATTGGTATTCTTCACTTCAGATAAATATCAATGTTACTCATCTGAAGTAACTACAAGGGAACAACACTTCTTCACTTACTTCAGTTGCCCAATTTAGCCCAATTCTTAACTGAAGTGAAGAGTTGTCAATCGAACAGTCTCTGCACTTCTATTACTTCAGATACAGCTACTAGATCAGTTAATTCAGTCCAATCGAACGCAGCTTTAATTAGTTGAGGTATTTACTCTTATATGTATATACAACCAACATATAAATCTAGTGGTGAATGCATATTAAGTTTCAAACCAATTTGTCGACTTTTTTTTTTTTTGTATATAGATACTTATTGTGGAGGGAGGACTCCCTGAATGACTTGCGTCACGGCAATAAGTTGGGCTTTATTGGGCCCTTTATTAAATTCAAAATAAAATAAATATCGAAGGAATGTGATTTACAATATATCACATTCCTCACGTTTGTAGCCGGTTTCAATTTATTTTCTCAGAATTCTCCCTGATTCATTGAAAAAGCAATACGAAAAACGAACACGAATTAAGAACGACGAGAGTCCAAATACTTTTTATCAATGAATCATGGTCGGGGAAAACTACAAAAAACCTTGACCAAGAAAATTTTACAAATTATAAAAATAATTTAAAAAATACTAACAATTTTTTTTTTTTTTTTTATTAATAAACAACTTATGAATACTTTATCCATCATCCTTCAAGAAGTTGTTAACGGCTAATTTGAACGCCTGCAGATTATAAGATTCGGGAAACACGTGCCACGTGCTCGACCAATTGATTCCACATCGAAGAGACTCTCGGAAAAGACTCTCTACATGAAAAAAGTTTTAAGGCAAATCTATGTTGATTGGACCTTAAAGGAGTGTTTACGTTACTGAGAAAAGGCCCTGGAACTAGAGAACGGGTTTCTAAAGAACGTTGTAAAATTTGTAAAAAACAGATAAAGATCCTACATTTCGTCTGTGCTCCAAAGTATCAAGAGACGAAGTAATGGACTTTTTTATAGCTAATAATGTTCAACCTTTTGATAAAAACTTTCTTCACTAATTTCAACTAGTTTTTTGTAATTGTAATTGTAATAGAATATTAAGATACATAAAATTTTTAAAATATTTAAATTCAGTATAAATCTTCTTAGGCGGACGGTTATTAGAGTAGTTACCCTTTAACATATAAAAGCATTTCGACTTTCCAATGACGTCACATTTGTCGACATTTCAACTAAACGCGATTAATGAGTCATACGACTAGTCGTAATTTCGACTGTTGTTTGAGTCGAACACCTATTTGTAGTTCGATTGGGAAATAAATGTAATTAAAATGATTATTTTTGTATGAAATCAAACGCGTTATTAACTTATAAGTAATAATTTTTAATTTGTTGTAATGTTATTTATAAGATTATTACTAAAATAAAACAAAATATTTAAAGTTTTTAATCTATAGGGTGGACAATTTAAAAGTTTGCTTTGATGTTTTACTTGATATACTTTCTTCCTCCATCAATGGAAGTAAATCGTCGCACATCGAATGAAATATTTCTTTTGAGATTCTGAACCCATTTTAAATCTAAACATAATAATAAAATTGATTAAATTATCTACTTTTATACTATAAAATATTTATTTTGACTTTCTGTGTGTCCAATATATCAAGCAGAATCATTTTTTCTCGAATGTCCCGTCTTTCTTCAGACATTAAGTAGGTACTCCTCACGCAAACTATTGCCAATCGAAGTAAAAATAAAATCGACGGCTGGATCTATGACAATTTTTTCTATAGCAGAAAATTAATAAGAAATTAATATAATAAAATTTAATTACACTTACATTTACAACATGAAACTGCAATTCAAGATTTTAATATTCACGAAAAATGTTTTTTTTTTGTTAATACTGCGCCATATTACAGCTTCATTCTTGAATCTTTCTTTCAATTAAACTAACAAGAAGTGTTCAAATCTTACAATCTAGAATTTTTTAACATAAGTCTCAACCTTTGTTAACACTTTTATTGGTAAGAATTGGACTTTTTTTTATTAAGTAATTTAAAAAGCAAAGAAATGTGTTGGATTATAGTATTTTGTAGTAGATTAAACTATTCTTATAAATTCATTAGATCTAGTGGATCTGTCCTTCGAAGCCTACTACTAAATTTCGGTTGTGTTATACGTTTCCTTGCTAGTTCATTTGGATGCGTTTCTAATTTCGTACAGTATTTTGAACTGCATGCTTGTATCACATCTCTATGGATGTTGGTATTTCGAATATACTACGGATCATTCGTAATGCATTGCGTGCATTCGCTGTAAAATGCCTAAATTTTATGCGCTAGAAGTGCCCCAGAGTTGAATTCCATATGACCATGTAGGAATTAGAATCAATTTGTAAAGTAGAACCTTACAGTTTATGTGCGTTAATTTCTTTTCATTCACTTTTATGCGACAGATCCTGAGCCAATCCTCAACTTTGTGTAGGTGTTCTTGTAGTTCTCTTGTAACAGTTAGAGAATTTTTGTGCAAAAACATAATAACAGTGTCCTCGGCAAATGTTGACGTCACTATTCTGTCAGTTATTCGTAGATCGGCTGTGTATAGTAAATATAACACAGGACCTAATACGCTGCCTTGAGGGATCCTGCATGTATCTCTTTTAGTTCTGTGATGGCATCGTTTTGTTTAATCTGATATTTTGCTTTGGAACAAGTAATTTTCAATACTTGCATGCAACTTTTTTTGGTAGAAGTGTTTTGATTTTATATTTCATGCCAAACTTTATTAAAAGCTTGTGCTATATCAAAAAAACGCAGAACAGTTCTTTTTCTCTTTTAACGCGCTTTTAACTGTATACGTTAACGTTCATGCTTGCGCCGAAAGTAATTTTTTGTAGTGGCCTTTCGGTGGATTCTCGGTGGAATCAAACTTTTTCTTTCCAACTCACTAAAAACCTACCTTTTTCGCTGGACATGACTTTCATTCCCATGATCGCTCTTTTAATTTTCTTTCAAAAATGACCAACAGTGACCTTGTTGCTAAAAGCGTTCAAGAGTTACATGGTGTAAAGTGATGTGAGGTCAAAACTAAGTCTCTTCGCATTTAAACGCTACGTACACCGCAGGGGTTGAAAATAGACCCCCCCTCCCATACGATTTTTTTCACGAAATTAACCAAGAAACCACTCCTCTAAGTATTTGCCACCTTAACGGATACACCCTGTATAATAATATACTAAATGCTACACTTTTATTTTATCGATTTTGATTTTTTAATTCTTTTTTTGTCAGATTTTTTATTTTTATTGAAACGTAATAAATTCATTGTCTACATTTCATAACACTGCAACTAGTTTACGCTAATGAGCAGTTCAATTTTGTTAGTTTCTACATAGGTTTGATACAGAAATAGTTCATTCTATACAAATTACCTATACAGATATATACAGATATTAGTTTTAGCTGCCAGCAATTAGATCATGTGGTTTAAAGCGCTTCAGTCTTCGGGTAAGTCTGGTTGTATCGGTGAGTTTTACTGCTTCCTGATTTATGTGTTGCCGCAGCCTTCGATTATGAACCATTGCATGCTCTTTAATTGTTTCTTCAACTGTCTTGACTGACTGACTTTAAGGTCGCGATGTATATCTGAGTTCCTAACGTACCATGGTGCGTTGACTATGCTCCTTAAGACAGTAGACAGACACGATCTGTTACCAATAAGCCAATAAAGTTTTCTGAGTTTGATTTTAAGCTCTTCACTTTTCTTTTTTATATGTTTCTTTCATTTTAGTTTTGCATCTAAGTTTATTCCGAGATACTTTGGTGTGTTCGAGTAGGGAACTTCTCTTCATGAGATAGTAATCGGGATCTGTTGAATCTTTTTGTTGGTGAAATCGACGTGAACAAATTTAGAACTGTTGAAATGTATTCGCCGTTTCTCAGTCCAATTTACTAGATCGTCTACAGAACTTTACAGGATTCTAGTTGATACTACTTCACTTTTTTCGACTGCAAGTAGCACGGTGTCATCGGCAAATGTAGCTACTGTACTGTTTGGGGGGGGGGGGCTGGTATGTCATTTGTAAAAAGCAAATATAGGATTTGCCCTAATCCTTGTGGCACTCCAGCTTTAATGTCTTTAAGGTGGGAATAAGCATCTTCTTGCTTGATACGAAAGTAAGAGATAAGAAGTATGTGAGATAAGACTCCAGTATTGCCGTATATTCTTTGGGGAAGAGTAGCTTAAGTTTATATAGCAATCCTTTTTGCCAAACCTTATCAAAAAAAAAGCTTGAGCCACGTCTTAAAAGTCAGTTGAACATATCATTTTATTTTCTAGAGCTTTCTCAATGATGTCGGTTATTCTATGAACCTGCTCTATGGTTGAGTGTTTTCCCTGAACCCGAACTAATGAGATGGTATCATGCCTTACTTTCAATGAACGGTTTTAGCCTTTTGATTAGAATCTTTTCAAATATCTTCGACATGATGGGCAACAGTGAGATGGGTCTGTAGGATGACGGTTCATAGAATCCTTTCCTGGCTTCGAAATCATTGTTCCTCTCGGCAACTTTCCAATAGCACGGAAAATTTTTAAATCTCAAACAAGCATTCATTATCGCTGTAAGCTTACACTTGGCTCCCTGGAGTAATTGCTGCATCGGTTCAGCTGAAATAAGGTCATAGCCAGTGGATTTTTTTAGTTGTAACTCTTTTTGAATAACTGTTTCGATTTCAGTAAGCGTGACTAGACTGATCTCCTCACTCCTTTGTGCAATGCTTTCTGCCAAAATTTCATGCGTTGATGTTTCATTGGGTTGAAATATGTTTGCCATGTGTTGAGTCAGATAAAGCAAAAAAAAAACTCTGTCTGTCGGTCTGTCTGTCAGTCTGTGTCCACTCTGCAGCCCAGACGGCTCAACTTATGGGGATGAAAATTCATATTTAAGTTTTCTACTTAAATTTTGAGGGGCCAGTTGATTTTGACGGAAATCTGACAACCGGAGGTGATAGTTTCTCGAATTTTTGCAAATAACTCGGAAAGTATAGCACTTAGGTGCAAAAGAAATTTAAACAAAAAAAACAACCTATAAAAATTAAAATTTTTCTTGTAAATTCTCTAATCGGAGATGCACACACACACACACACACACACTGCGTGCTCGTTTTGTGGCAAAATCTTTCACCAAATGACGCAGCGGCAGCGAACAGCGCTGCTCACAAAGCACAGAGCTCAGACTTTGCCGTGATCTGATGCGATATAGCGATATTTAAAAATTGTATATTGGGGTCCCCAAGGGGCCGATCGCTCCAAATTTTTACAAAAAGTGTTTTCCATCGAAGACACACATGTGTACAAAATTTAAAGAAAATCGGGTAAATTTTGTAAAATATTTGTATGGGAGCCCCCCGACCCCGCGGCCCGAGAGGCCTTAAATTTTAATAGAAAGTGTTGTCTTGGGAGATATACATGTGTGCAAAATTTCAATAAAATCGGGCTGTAGGAAGTGGGTTAAAAATTGATCACAAGATTTGGCCAGCCAGCCAGCCAGCCACGGGCAAGTGAAGTTAATATAGAGAATTTAATAAAAAAAATAAAAAAAAATTTAAAAAAAAAAATTAAAAAAAATAAAATAAAAAGTTAATATACTCGTACATTGACTGAAGATGCAGGCCCCGTAAAAGAAAGTCGTGTTGTACCCACACCTCCATTTTTTTTTATATAAAACTAATATTTTTATTTTTTTAATTTAAATTTAATATTTTATGTAAGCAACAAAATTTGTTTTGACAAAATTACAAATACGTAGTGACTAAAAAAATTGCCATAATAGATTAAAAATTTCAGATTTTTTTTTATTTTAGTAATAATCTTATAAATAACATTAAAACAAATTAAAAAATTATTACTTATAAGATAATAACGCGTTTGATTTCATACACAAATAATCATTTTAATTACATTTATTTCTCAGTCGAACTCCAAATAGGTATTCGACTGAAACACCAACAATTCAGTCGAAATTACGACTAGTCATATGACTCAATAATCGCGTTTAGTCGAAATGTCGACAAATGGTACGTCATTCGAAAGTCGAAGTGCTTACATAATCGACCGCCTGTTTGTGTTTGACTTTAGACTTGTGCTAGTCTCCAACAGTCTAAACTAACGGTGTCTTTTACAGGATTCGCGGAAGAACGAGATTAGAGGCTGCACGACATATGATTGATTTTATGAACGTAAGGCTTTCTACAGTTGAATCGCAGATAATCGGAATTATGCTTCATGATCCAAAATGGCAAGACATTAAAATGATCAATATGCGACGCTTTGTAAGAAGGAATAAAATTGGCTCCATTAATTGTTTGTAACTTTTTTATTTCTGTTATAGGAAATGTTTTTGTACTGTGATTTCATATGCGGAAACAATGCAGAAAAAACAGAACCGAGCATCGATAATTTACCAGCAAACGTGATTACTGAAGTTAAAATTGAAGAAGAAAGCGATAAAGAAATAACCTTCATAACAGATGACGATGAAGAAATTGCCTTCATAACCGACGGGGATGAAGAAATGTTTATAGACGAACCAACGGAAAATAAAACGAAAATCTACGTTGAGGATTGGTCGGCAAAAAATTCAAATATAAATCCAACGGATACTTTGCATACCGAGCCAAATGTCCCGCTTAGAGTTAGCACAACAATCAACGAAGATGGCACTAATGACACTAATACGACTCCTTCACCGGTCCCACATTCAACCAGCATTCCATCCGCGAGTTACAATCCTGCTCCACATCAATCGTATCAAGAATTTTATTTCGAGCAACGATTGTTAGAAATCAACGAAAGTTTATTAAGGGAAAAACTCAAACAAAATAAAATCGCTAAGAAGAAAAATAAAATTTTGAAACAGGCATTAAAACATCAAAAGAAACAAACGGAAGCTCTAAATAAATTGCTAACATTATTGGCAAGTAGGTCATAACGAAAAAAAAGTTTCTTACTTTCTATCGATTTCATTTTCATCAATCTTTTTTTAGTAACAAAATAAATAAATAAATCATTTAATTTTTAACTGACAAAACTTTTTGTATAATATTTGATTGATATTGATATTTTGGAAATAAAAATTGTTATGCGCTTATCACACTTCCTCGTTGTAAACAAAAATATCAAAAATTTTACGGGGATCCATTTTACTGGAACTGAAAATATTCCAAACCGTTTTTATTAAATTGTACGCAGAAAAAAGTACTTTTATGTTATGTTATTCTTTGAAATTTTCGTAAGGGAAACGATAGATACTCATTTATATTATGTTCCTGTTTCCTTGCAATTTCCACCTAGGTTCTACTTTTAAGTGAAATCAATATGCATGTACATATTATTAAAAAGTGTTTCTTTACTCTATGGGTAATAAGATTTAACGTGCGATTAATCCTTCTATTTTTAAATTCTCTATATTAACTACGCGTGTCCGTGACTGGCTGGCTGGCTACCAGGTCACTCCAAAAGTTGTACGAAAAGTTTTGTCCATTGGAGATACACATGTGTTTAAAATTTAAAGAAATTGGGTTTATTTTTAAAAAATTTGTATAGGCCCCCTCGGGGCTCAGGGCCCGATTACTCTGAAAATTTTACGAAAAGTTTTGTCCATACACAAGTGTTTAAAATTTGAAGAAAATCGGTTTAATTTTTAAAAAATTTATATGGGCACCCCTCGGGTCTCAAAGGCATTTACACAAGTGTTTATACAATTTAAAGAAAATCGGGTTAATTTTTTAAAAAAAATTGTATGGGGCCCCATGACCTAAGGCCCATATACATTTTTTAAAAACGACCGATTTGCTTCAAAATTTTAGCACATGTGTATCTTTTTTTACACATGTGTATCTCCGGTGACAAAAGTTTTTGTAACAGTTTTGAAGAGAAGGGGCTCTAATATTAATTTTTCCCAAATTAACCCGGTTCAAACTTTGCACACACATGTATCTCCTTTTAGAGAATTTACATGAAAAATGTTTATGGGTTTTTTTTTACGATTAAATTACGTCGATAGCCGACTGGTTTATGCGTTGGACTTCTTGGTAGGAGGTTCGAGGTTAGAATTCCCGAAAACACCAAAAGTATTTTTCACGGTCCCACCTCACGCGAATGTCTGGTCTAAGAGTAAATAACTTGTCACGGAAAGCTTCTCAATTCGCCGTTCGGATACGGCATTTAATTGTAGGATCTTTTGATCTCTGCGCAAAAATATGACACAATACGAATGATTGCGAGAAGCTAGGGCTTGAACCAAAACACCAAAAGTATTCTTCACGGTCCTACCTTACGCGAATGACTGGCCAACGTCCGAGAGTAATAACTTAACTTAAGTATAACACTCACAATACGAATGGCCGCGAGAAGCTAGGCCTTGGACCGCAATTGTCTGTAGCGCCAAATATTATTACTAAATTTACGTCGGCTAATGGATACTTTTAAATTTATTTAGATTTAAATCTGTTCACGTCTCTTCACATTATCCCCCATTTCCATGCTTATCAAAAGTACGAGTATATTTCAAAAAGCGAAAATATTTCCCATTGTTTTATGGGGTGTTGTAATATCGTCGAAATGCGTATGGGTGTTAGTTCGCATCCAAACATTTTACAATATATTCCGTACACGCTTGAATTTAAGTGCATTTCGGAATTCAAATTGAAATGTCAAAGTTTTTCAATTTATTGCTTTTACTTACGCTGCTTTTAAAAAGTTGTAACATTCGATTTCAACCCTCAGTTGTAATTCCATTAGATTCGATATGTTAATTTAATTACAAGTCTGTATAATGTTATTGTACATATTTTGAAGACTGCTCGAGTAGAGCATTTTTGGAATTTCTTTACAGTATAAACACAACCTTATTCCTTACAAATAATATGCTAATGAAAATAAATTCGATATTTAAATTCAACTACTCGCAACTAAATTTCATAAATACCAAACAAGGAATAACATTTTAAGGTTTTTCTAAAACCTACAAATCTATTAAATCGTTTGCACGCAATTTTGGCGGCAATATTCAATTTTCATAACCCACATAGATCCTATTAGAGTATTGAAAAAAAAATTAATGAGTATACCTTATTCCTTCCCAATCTGAACTGAAATTTCAAATGGCAGCATGATCGTTTCTGCAAATCTATAGATATTTCGTAAAAATTATTGTGTCTAATACTCTTTCTCTATACAGGATGTATCAGTTTATGTGGCAAATACTAAAAGGGGTGATTCCATGATTAATTACGAGAACAAAATAAGATACGTACTGCTGACCTTGCATCACTTCAAACCCTGTAACTCATGAACATTTCTAGCTACGAGACCACTGTTGGTATTTCTTGAAAGAAAATTAAATCTTCAGGATAAGACATACATTTTTTAAAAATTGTATTTTCAAACGCAATCATCTTTAAAAATGCTCTTTTTTATATTCTTTATATGAATTTCGCATGCCCATGTATTTGTTATGGAATCCTGCGATCAATTTTTAACCCACTTCCCAAAATCCGATTTCATTAAAACTTTGCACATAATGCGTATTTCCGGTGACAACACTTTGTATTAAAATTTGGGGCCCCATTTTAAAAATTAACCTGATTTTCTTCAAATACATACATGTGTATCTCCGATAGAAACACTTTTTGAAAAAACTGGTGCCACTCAAATTTTTAAAAAAAATTAATCCGATTTTCTTCATTTTTTTTTGATATCAGTGGTGAATCCTGAAACTCTACGACTTCTGCGAAAACGTTAAAGCATAAAATAAAAAAACCCGCACGGTTGCTTAAAGCCAACAAACCTTTAGTCTGTCAAGGCTCTTTAAATCCATATATTTAACCACAACATCCAAGATTTGACACCATAACATCCATTTGTGTGCAAAAATATAACACTCACAACACGAATTGTCGCACGAAGCTAGGTCTAGGACTGCATTAGTCTATCGCGCCAAATATTATAAGCATTCTGACCTGTTAGCTGTGTTCGAGAGAAAAGCCTTGTGACGCCCAAAATTGGCTAATTAATTTTGGGACACACTACATATTAGACTTCGCTTACTTTACTTTTATATATTTTAGACTAGCTGATTACCCGGCGTTGCCCAGGTAGTTAGTTATTCATCCCAATCTTCTATTAGGCAGGGATAGAAAAAAGAATGATACCTATCTATGTATTAGTTAAAATTGCAGTTTTTATTAAGAAAATAAGTATTTTAAATTATTCCTATAGTATTCAAAATATAAAAATTTAAGACGAGACTTGGTTGTATACAATGTTTTTCGTTTCACCTTCAAGAGCAAGAATAAACAAATTCTTAGGTGAACCCACCCAAGAGTAAGTAAAATAAAGTTGTCCGAAGGAAAAACATGGCGATCTCAAATTTATACTCCGTAGTACTTAATAAACTGTCCGACTTATTTATCGTCATCGAAAACGGAAGTTTTACTGGCTATTTCCAAATTGTAAAATTTAAAAGGTAGATCCGTCGAAATGAGTGCTATCCGTTGAATAAAAACTGTTTCACACTGTCCCTTTTCTGTCAAAATAGTCTCTTCAATTATATTGCCCAGCATCTTTTTTACGCACAGTCTTGTGCCGTTGCAGTGTTGGCGAGTCGAGATTCCGTAGTAAAATATAATTGGAAATCCCACTGTAAGTTTTAGACGATGTGGTGGCAATCCAGACGAATCAAGTGAGTTTAGGAACTTTATTAGATAAATAACTTCCTCATCAGCATCTACTACGGTAACGATACACTTATGTTCAGTGACTACGCCTATTAACATGGCAATTATTTGATTGTTTGTTTCGTTGGTGTCTCCATTTTTAGCAGCAAGAATGGACCTTTCTCGCAACTGGTTCAAAAAGTGCTAGTTTAAAGAAACAGCCGGATAAATGGAATTTATTAGTTCTGCCATCATTCTGTCATAGCATCACCATGCAAATCAACGACCCCGAAAACTATAGAATCGACACTAATATCGGTCACCGCCCTAAGCTATCGACCCCATCCCCCTAGAGCTATCTTAGCATCACCATTCAACTCAGCGACCCCGAAAACTATAGAATCGACACTAATATCGGTCACCCCCCACAGTTATCAACCCCCCCTCAGTTATCGACCCCATCCCCCTTGAACTGTCTTACCATAGCCATTCAACTTAGCGATCCTTCTGTCAAGATAGCCGCTTCAATTATATTGCCCAGCATAATTTTTACACACACTCTTATGTCGTTGCAAAGTTTTGGCGAGTCGAGATTCCGTAGTAAAATAATTGGAGATTCCACTGTATGTAAAAGACGATGTGTTGGCAATCCAGACGAATCAAGTGAGTTTAGGAACTTTATTAGATAAATGACTTCCTCATCAGCGTCTACTACGGTATCGATACACCTGTATTCAGTGACTACGCCTATTAACATGGCAGTGACTACGCCTATTAACATTTAATTGTTTGTTTCGTGGGTGTCTCTATTTTAACAGCAATAATGGACCTTTCTCGCAACCAGTTCAAAATGAGCTAGTTTTGAGAAACAGAATAAATAGAATTTATTAATTCTGCCATCATTCTGTCATAACATCACCATTCAACTCAGCGACCCCAAAAACTATAGAATCGAAACTAATATCGGTCAAACCCCCTCTCAGTTATCGACCCAATCCTCCTAGAGCTGTCTTACCATCACCATTCAACTCACTGACACCGAAAACTATATACTTGACTAATATTATCTCCCCCTCCGCCGCTCAGTTATCATCATCATCCTCCTAGAGCTATCTTACCATCACCATTCAACTCAGCGACCCCTATATAGAAAACTATAGAATCGACGCTAATATCGGTCAACCCCCCCTCCCCCCTCAGTTATCGACCCCACCCACTAGAGTTGTCTTACCATCACCATTCAACTCAGCGACCCCGAAAACTATAGAATCGAAACTAATATCGGTCAAACCCCCTCTCAGTTATCGACCCAATCCTCCTAGAGCTGTCTTACCATCACCATTCAACTCACTGACACCGAAAACTATATACTTGACTAATATTATCTCCCCCTCCGCCGCTCAGTTATCATCATCATCCTCCTAGAGCTATCTTACCATCACCATTCAACTCAGCGACCCCGAAAACTATAGAATCGACGCTAATATCGGTCAACCCCCCCTCCCCCCTCAGTTATCGACCCCACCCACTAGAGTTGTCTTACCATCACCATTCAACTCAGCGACCCCGAAAACTATAGAATCGACACTAATATCGGTCACCCACTCCCCCCAGTTATCGACCCAACCCACTAGAGTTGTCTTACCATCACCATTCAACTCAGCGACCCCAAAAATTATAGAATTGACACATATACATTTTTTGTTCATATAATTCTCAACTGGTTTAAATAAAATAATCGTGTATACTAGCAGGAAATTTTGTAAAAGTTAGTCAGGTCAAGTTTATTTTAACCGAGAAACAAAACTTTCTTTTCGCTTTTGTTCTAAATAATCTGCAACATCCACGGACGTTTTTCTTTTGCAATATATATATCTTCCCCGTTAGCTATTTAAAGTATGTACAGCGCTATTGAAAAGATCCGACAAATGATTCATCAAGGATAATTACAGATTATTCTTACTGTGAATCAGGATTTTGTTACGTCGGCTTAAGTGACCTGAATGGTTTTGTAATGACTTGGAAAATGCTACGCAATTTTTTTGGATAATCCATGGATATATTTTTATATATTCTTCGCGTAATGCTCGCTCGGATGTCTTTTCATTTATTCTATTCTAAGCGGTTATTTTTTCTTAAATGTTCCGGCTGTCCAGCTGTCTCTTCGGAAGTGCGATTACAACTGAACTCGTCAAAGCTAACAATAATTTTAGTCACTGTCGTGCGCGCAGTAGCAGACAGCAACTAAGGCTTAAGTACTAAAAGAGAGTTATATGCGTTATGATATTAAGAGAGTTATATGCGTCATAATGTTAAGTACCAATACCAACTCGTATAGGATCGAATATAAAGTTGACTTGCATTCGTCCAATACGATACAGTGCCGTCGAAAACGAACGTTTTCTCTAGGTCCTCTTGTTGTTGATTCCCTTACTGCTCTCCTGGTTGTCCTGGGCTTTCCGCGTTGCTTAACTCTACTGGAAGTATACAAATTTTCTGTACTGGTCTGGTTAGCTGTCCTGTTTCTGTCCGTACTATCATAGATCTGACTATTCCATCTTTGCTTTCGATCAGCTGGCTGGCTCTACCCATAGGCCATAGACCATAGTGCTGGTGGAAAATTCTCGCACTTAATTAAAACTAACTGTCCTACTTTCAAGCTTTCCTTTTCTCTTCTCCATTTTTTTTCTTTCCTGTAGCGTTACGAGGCATTCTTCTCGCCATCTTTGCCAAAAATGATTCAACATCAGCTGTCTCTGTTTCCATAATTTGATTCCTTTCGTTCCTGCTTGTTCGACTATTATGAATGGTAGCGGCAATACTATTGGCTCTCCGATCAGAAAATGAGCTGGCGTCAGGGCTTGTATATCTGCTGGATCATCACTCATAGGATGAATGGGGCGCGAGTCCCTTCCTTCTATCTCAATCAGCAGCGTCAAAAACTGCTCATATTCTAACACCTGCTGTCCAACTATTCGCCTCAGATGATATTTCATTGATTTGACTGCTGCTTCGTATATGCCTCCTTGATGTGGTGCTGCTGGCGCCATAAATTTCCTTTCTGTCCCCTTAATATTCAAATGATTAAATACATCTTTCCTCTCCCACTCTTCCTAAGCTTTCCTAATTTCTTTAGCTGGTCTGACGAAAGATAGACCGTTGTCGCTGTACATACGCTCACATCGACCTCGTCTACTGATGAATCGATCAAAACAGGTAAGGAAGGCTATCGAAGTCAAGTCGCCCACTATATCAATGTGGACTGCTCTTGTCTTTAGACATACGAAAATTGCAACCTTAGATTTCTTCCGGATAATTTGCTTGCCTTCTCTGTCGAGTACCTTTAATATGAATGGCGCTGCATAATCGACCCATGTGTGGAGAAAAGGCTTACCTTCTCGCACTCTTTCGGCTGGCAGTTCTGACATTAATTGCTGTTCCAATCCATAATTATATCGCGATCATATCACACATTTGTGCAGGAAATTCCGAAGCTCATTACGTAGTTTCGGAATCCAGTATCGCTGTCGGATGAATTGCATCATTATCTGTACTGAACCATGTCTTGTTATCCTATGTGCATTATCAATCACCAATCTTAATAATCTTGAGCTATCGGGTATGATAGCCGGATGACGCATTTCGTACTCTCCGCTTGCTTTGTGAAGGCGCCCGCCGGTATTGAAGTTGTTTTAAGCGGAGCAACTCGTGTTTTTGATACAAGTAACAAGTGGCTTACTAGCTACCTTTCGATTTGCTTGCAGTCATTGAGGCATCAGAGAAGCCATGAATTTAAATTCTTTCTTTCCGGCTCGATCCGATCCATCTACCGATTTTGAGCTGTTCTAGCTGTCGAATATCTTTCCACAATGCTATCCATTTATTCTTTATTTGAATTGGCACTTCTTGATCCCATTCAAGGCTTAGTCGCTACAGGTCCTGAATTAAAATCTTTCCCAGAACCTGTCACTGGCGAGATATATTCATTTGAATCGTATAATTGGACCACACAGCTAAGAATCTTTTTCGCTTTCGCTTCGAAATTCTACCATCTATCTCTACCGTTCTAACTATAAAGGTAAATTGATCAGCATTGATCAACCATTGCAGCCCCAAATTTGAAGCTTGCTCTCCGCTATCGAAAATCATTGTTCTTGCGCTGTCTGTAGTAAAAATTCGCTGTTTGACTTCCACTTTCGTAATTCAAATCCTGCTGTCTTCAATATTTTGTCCACTGCTTTAGCTTTACTAAGAGCATCTTGTTCGCTGTCGCCGCCTGTTACACAATCATCCATATAGAAATACCTTTATCTGTCTGACAGCTGGCATCAAAGACTACACGAAACTTTTTTGTTACGCAATGATTTGGAATATAATATACTAACTCTTGAGCTATCGGCTGTTCGGTCGCTCTTGTCATGTTCCCAAGATGTTCATACTCTCTCATAAAACTGCCATATTTTCCTTTTAAGGCTGGATCTCTATCGAGTCTTCTTTCCAAAAATAGGAATCTCCTCAATGCTGTCTCTCTCGTGCTACCGATATCTTTTATGCCTGGCTTCAAGGGAATGGTGACGATAAATCGACCTTCACGATCACGCTTAGTTGTCTTGATAAAATTATCCTCAACTTCTTGCTCTTCCATCGTTCTCATGGGCTGTGAGCTGATCTGATCCATTTCCCAAAGCTGTCGTGCCATCTTGTCCAAACTATCCATTTCGATACAATTCACCGCAAAAAGAATGGCACCAGCTTCGCTATCAATGTTCGCCGAACAAGCTCCGAACACAACTATCCCAACAGCTGTCTCAATTGATACAATATCTCCGATACCCAACACAACCGACACTCAACAGAATGTCGAAACAAGCTCTCCGCCAATAACCCGGATCGGCAAGTGGAAAATCAAAATCATGTGCTATCGGCTGTAAATCAACTTGAGGTGTGAAAACTATCCAGTTTGAATCTTTCGGCAAAATCCAGAATTCAACATCAATATATGCTTTGGACTCAAACCAGGGCATTATTCGTAGGGTCGCCCACTTAATTAAGAGGATTGCCATTAATTCCAATAACTTTCCGAGACATACACGCTGCAGCAATGTCAAATGAGCGCATCATTTCGTATGGCATAATATTTGGTTGGGCTCCTGAATCAAGAAGCGCACGCACTGGTCCAAAAGGCTTACTATCCCATTGCATTCTAATCATTACTGTTGACATTAAAGTAGTATTCAAAACTGTCGTGGAATTAGAAAATGAATTTAAAGAGTTCGAGTAGTTAGCAAATAATATCTTTATTAAAAGAATTTTCATCAATATATGTTATAGATGTGGATGCAATTTTCCGCTTTCGTGACGTTGTAGGCTTTCCAGAATCGTTGCTGTCACTGTCCAATTTGATGAATTTTTTGGCTATCTGCTTGGGTCATGCTGGCTGGAACTGTCGCTTGTTGTTAGCTGTACCCTTAACCTTCATTACGAGTGCTCCACTGTAGGGATGATAAATGGGGCATAGCACACTGTTGTGCATTTGCCTGCCTGCAGCGAGGGCAAGGCTGTTGGAAGCAGCTGTCGATTTTGTGGCCTCTTTTCAAACAATTCTCGCACAAACCCTTCTTCTGTACGAACTCCTTACGAGAACGTAAACCAAGCTGCCGAAATTGCTGGCAGTCAAAAAGCTGATGATCTTCGTTGCAAATTTCGCATTTATGTCGACGAATTAGGGGAATGTCATATGTTCTCGATGATGGTTTGGAAAAGCTATCCTTAGTGCTGTCCGTCCACCTAACGTGGGATTTTGAGGTACTTGCTCGTTGGCTGGCTGGTTTATGTCGACGAATTAGGGGAATGTCATATGTTCTCGATGATGGTTTGGAAAAGCTATCCTTAGTGCTGTCCGTCCACCTAACGTGGGATTTTGAGGTACTTGCTCATTGGCTGGCTAGTTCTTTTCCGATATGATGACTACTACTCGTGTTACTAATAGCCGCAGCTTGTCTGTCTATAAAATCGAGCAACTCTTTCACTGTCGGAGTTTCGGAGCGGCGATGCAACTCCCATTGCTTTGAAGTTTCGCTATCCAGACGTTCATGCAGCATATGCACAACGAACATATCCCAGTTTTCGACTGGCAGACCCTGTGCCTTCAGCTGTCGCATCGTTTCGTGTGTCACATTCGACATTCTTTGTAGGCTGTCGGCTGTTGATGATCCGTACAAAGCCGACAAACGAATAAACTGGCGAAGAAGCTCTCGACAGATAAGGTATTTCTTGTCATATATCTGATTAAGCCGATGCCAAGCTTCGTGGTAGTTCTCGTCCGTGAGCTGCCATTCGCCCATTGTCAAGGCTACCTTTCCGATGAGTGATTTTTTAAAGTATGAAAACTTAAACGCTGGCGTAACTAAGTCATTTTCGTGGATCGCAGCCACAAAGCGATCGTGAAAACCTTGCCATTTGGTTAGCGAACCATCGAACTCTCCCCAGCTGTTCCGGATGTCATATTGTTGAAATGGCATTTGGACTTGAAATGATGTCCTGGCTCGCTGGCTGTCGGCTGTCCTGTTTGGCTGGCTAGTCTGGCTTGCTGAGCTGTCTCTTCTAGTTCCATTTGTTCCAGATGACGTAAGCTTTGCAATCGACGCTTGATGGCAGATTTGACGGAGAAGTACATCAGTTCGCCTGTTTCTAAATAATCGTCGGCTTCTGTCGTATTGTTGCCTATAATTTCACTGACCATTGCTGAGTGAGCTTTATGGAATTGAGCCCAAGACTCCTCAAGTCTTTCCAATCACACTAATAATTCCGCTCGGTCAATGCGTATGAAATCTTCTGTCCGTGTGTGCGCTAATGCACGTTGAATTGCACTCTTAGCAACGGTGATCGCATTTTGGCTGGCCATTCCTATGTATTAAATAAAAGAAATCAATGAGTAAAAGTAATCATAAAAGGTAAAAAAAAACCACGGAGATCATGCTATCGTACTACTCTTGCTGTAAAGTCATATAGCTTTCCTAATATTCCCTATCCTGGCTTTATCGAAAATGAAAATATGAAGTCTCATAGCTGTTCAAAATTTTACAAACACTCGAAGTGTATTCATGCTGTACGGTTATAGCTATCTGGGCAACATTCAAACAAACGTTTGTGCTTTCGTAAACTGTCTCATAACTGTACTATTCCTTGAAATTATTAGCTGGCAAGGTACTGTCCATTTGCAAATAGGCTTTCCAAATTATTATCTTGAATTCCAGCTCATGTGGATATTCAAACTTTCCGCTTCCACCCTTAAAATGTACGCATGTTGAGTTGTACAGACGACTGTTCTGCTCATGAAAATACGCAAAAACAAAACACAGACAATCGCATGTCGTATTATGCAGACGGCCGTCGCATATGAAAAAAAAGTAAATAATGCTACGCATCGTTCGCAGAAGTCTAGACTGAAAATTTACTTTGTAACCATAATAATGTTGCGGTCATTCCCGTTAACTGTCTGGGTTGAAAAAATGCGCACTAGAAAGAGACTCACTAAGGCTTCGACAAATGTAACTACGCAAAAAAAATATAAAAATTATTGCGTTGCCCGCTGTCCTGCTGGCCCTATTGCATATAAATGCAGCTTGATACACAAACTTTCGAAAAGCTAGTATTTCGCTAGCACGCTATCTAGTCCGTACTGTACATTTATTTGAATATGCGCAACTATACAAACGCTATGATCACTTCACTTTCCACAATTATAATAAGCGTAACTTACTTGATATTTTTCCTGGCAGAAAATCATAATGCACACAAGAAATTAGTATTTGCTGGCAAGAATTCAAAGTAAACTTGAGAACACTTGTAATGCTCCTCGATGTTGTCGCTTTAACACATAAAACACAAATGTGTAGATCAAACCATTCTCCAACAACATTTTACTTACGGCTGTCTGCTGTCCACGTATAATACTATCTTCCTCACTCGCACACACTATCCTCTTACGCTGTCCTCATACCCTGTCCTTGAAATCATGTTTGATTTTGTCCTTTCGATCTACAGTGGTTGTCTGCCGTCACACTAATTGCGTTCTTTCGGCTGGTCGTCTCCATGAATCTCTATATACACACGGCGCACAAATCACACTTTCACTAATTAGTCTTCCGTATGCTTACACTTTCCACTAATTAACTTAACCGTGTAATATCCATAGGTCGCTATCTCTATCCGGCTCAAATGTTTAGGGACAAAAAAAAGGATAATTAAATAAAAAGACCGAGATGTTTATTTGGGAAAAAGACATTGTCTTAAAAAACCCAATTTATTTGATGGCAGCTGTCCGGCTGTCCAGCTGTCTTCGGAAGTGCGATTACAACTGAACTCGTTAAAGCTAACAATAATTTTAGTCACTGTCGTGCCTTCGAAAATCAAATCAAAAACCTGAATTGGAACTTGCTTCAGGGAACTTGGCCAAACTACGAAGAACCACAAAGAATCGTCAAGAATTCTTTTGAAAAAGAATCTTTTTTTACTGGCAAACTTCATTTGAATAACACTTTTTCGCTCATTCTTGGTACAATGTTTGGCGTCAAGAAACGCATTGATTTTGTGGAATTTGCAACATTTGAATTTTGATAAGTCAATCGGTTGATAGTTGTGCGTGACTTTTTCGTTTATTAGCCCTGGTACAACAAACGAATCCGTTACTTCTCATCTGTAGAATAGTGTGTCAATTGATTCATTTTTATGGTCCGGGTGACATAGGCTACATTTTAAACGAACAAAGTCAATATGACGGATGTTACATCCAAAAAATTTAAAATAAAATAAAAAGTTTAAAAACTATAACTCGGCTACAGAATTAAATAAACTAAAGCGTAAGAAACAAGTTAGCTGCTGAGGTGTTATAATTCAATTCAATTGCCGTGGTCATACGTTGTCAACTACAAAAAGCAAACATTATAATTTAATTTTAAATCTTTGATTTTATTACAGATAGTTTTGTCAATCACAAGATTTGGCCACCCCAGCCACAAACAAACAAACAACCAAACAGATCAAGACGCGAAGTTAATCCAGAGAATTCAATAACATTTTCTCCCTCTCAATAGAACACAAAAAGACATTTCGAGCGCAATTTTTGCTCTAAGACCGTAGGTTGCTTATTTTCCCCTTTATAAAGAATTCAACTTTATTAACGTAGGTCCACAATGTTGTATTGAATTTTTATTAACTTTAATGGGTTCAGTAAAATAAATAAAGTTTTCTATAAAGCAATCAGAATTTGGAGTTTTGAAGTTATTTGCCAAAAGCCCATTATCGTAGTTAATATTGTTAGAATTAGTTAAAATTGTAAAAATCTTCCATGTACCTATAATGAAATTTCCTAATTTTTTAATTTTTCAAATACAATTATTAGTGTTTTTTTTAATTAAATTCCGCTCCTAACTGCACCTAATGCACACACAAATCAAATTAGTTTTAGTTCAAAACTCGTCAGCATTCTGGCCAAAAGGTAAAATATGTTAAACATGCAAGTAAATAAAGGCTTTTAGGATATACATATCCTCGTATAGATATATGTACAAAGAATTATATTAGTTACGCATGCAAGAAACCCATTTCCGTAGCAGAGATTTTTTCGACTTCATATAATTTTGGTGTAGGTTGTAAATATGGTCGTATTTTAGAGGTTAATACAGTACCATTAAGCAGAGCAGAGAACATCAAAAGCAGGTTAGCTAATCCTATATCTATATACATACATATAAAAATGAAATGCTGTTCGTTGGTACCCGCATCACTTGAGAACGGCTTAACCGATTTGGCTCATTTTTATTTTGAAATGTTCATCTAGTCCGAATAAGGTGAATGCGAAAAACAAATTGGAAAAATTAGAATTTCGGGAAAAACTGAAAGTTCGACTTTCCATAGGATTTTTGTATGAACTCGCGACTATAACTCACGATTCGAAAGATGGATTTGCGTAATTTTTTTGTTTTGTTAAAGACAATTACAAAGAAAAGTCAAAAAGTTCAGACAAACCGCAAAAATCATAATTTTTGGATGCAATCTCGATCATAACTGACGATAGGAATGACATATTTGGTCGAGAGTAGAAAAATTTGGAAAACTATATATTGAATGTTTCGGTAAAATGAAAAATCTGGAAAAACGCATTCCAGCCTGAATTGGAGGTTTATCCGGTGAAATTGGCCAAGCCACGAGGAACCGCAGAGAAGAGAAGAGCTCCATTTGAGTCCAGCTTTTTCGCTCATCCTTGGTGCAATGTTTGGCGTTGAAGCTTATCGGCTCGATAGTTGTTCGTGCCTTTTTCGTTTGTTAGGCCTGGTACTACGAACGAATCACTGTTCAATGTCGAGTTGTTGGCCTTCAAGAAAGAAGTCAGCTTTCAGCTAGTTCCTGAAAGACCAAATTTTTAAATGGAGGTTCGATGAATTTTGAAGGCTCACATATGTAATTTTTTTGTAATATTTTCTTGGTCAAGGTTTTTGTAGTTTTCCTTGACCAAGATCCATTTATTAAAGCATTTGGACTCGCGTCGTCTTAGTCTCTGGATCGTTTTTCCGTATTGTTTTTTTTCAATGAATCAGGGTGAATTCCGAGAAAATAATTTGAAACCGGCTATAAACGTGAGGAATGTGAAATTTTGTAAATCACATTTCTCCGATTCAATTCTTAATTTTAATAAAGGGCTTAGCCCACCTTATTGCCGTGGCGCAAGTCATTCAGGGAGTATTCCCTTGGCAACAAGTTTAAATATAAAAAAAAATGTCATTTGGCAACTGATCCATTTCCACGGTATTTCTTTTGCGATCTGTCAACGCAATGATTCCGACTGACATGCCATTAGACATTCAGTACTTGCAGTTTCGGGTGCGGTTTGCATTCGCAATTACATAAAACAAATCACAAGGGCAGAGCATTAAACTTGAAAATCAATGCTTCTCGCATGGTCAATTGTGCGTCTCCTGCTCCATTGTCGGAAAACCACCAGATTTGTAGCCAAAAGACCCCCAAAACACCCTAAAAAGGCTCCAAAGGACACTCAAAAGACTCTCCAAAAGACACCTAAAAGACTCCCAAAATACCCAAAAAAAAACCCAAAAGACTCTCAAAAGACCACCAAAAGACCCTAAGAAGCTAATTTTTGGGCACAAATGGAAGGGACCTACAAGTTAAGGCCGGATCCAAACGGCGATTTGAGAAGCTTTCCGTGACAAGTTATTACTCTCGGAACGTTTGTCACCCATTCGCGAGAGGTTGGACACTTTGGCGTTACTGGGATTCGAACCACGAACCTCCTGCTCAGTAGCCATGTGCAATTCCACTGAGCCGCGGCGCCCACAAGACCCTCAAAAGACCTACAAAATACCCCAAAAAGACCCTAAAAAGATGCTTAAAAACCGCCAAAAAAACCCTAAAATTCGCTCAAAAGACCCCCAAAAGACAATAAAAAGACCCTCAAGAAAATACCATACCGAATTTCATACAAATCGGTTGAGAAATTACATAGATCCTGGATGCAAAATAGAAATAGAAAAGACACAAACGAATCAGTCCTAAACATAACTAGAACAAAAAATCCTACAGAAAAAAATAACCTATGAAAGGGTAATATGAGTATGAGGGTAAAAGTACGTGAAAGCTTAAGACAACACTACCCAAAAGACCCTCAAAAGATCCCCAGAGTACCCTCAAGAGACCATTTAATACAATAATATGACCAATAATGTGACTCAAAATCGCAATACAAAATTATTTTTAATACTGTACTTATTCACATGATTAATTGTTAACCCACTTCCTAAAGCCCGATTTTATTAAAACACAAGTGTATCATGACAACCCTTTCTATTAAATTCGGGGCCTCTCAAGCCTCGGGGTCGGATGTCTCCCATATAAATATATTAAAAAATTTACCACATTTTCTTCAAATTTTTTATGCATATGTAACTCCGATGTACAAAACTTTTTGTAAAATTTTTGTGGTGATCGGGGCCTGAGGCCCGAGGGGTTCCCATATAATTTTTTTAAAAACTAACCCGATTTTCTTCAAATTTTAAAAACCTGTATATCTTTGTAAAACTTTTGGGGTGATGACCGAGGGGTGCCCATATAATTTTTTTAAATTTTAACCCGATAAAATTTTTTGAGTGAGGGGTGCCCATAAATTGTTTAAAGATAAGCCCGATTTTCTTCAAATTTGAAATACATTTGTATCTCTGATAGATAAACCTTTTTGTAAATTTTTTATGTGAACGGGCCATGAGGCCCGAGAGTAGCTCATATAAATTTTTTAAAAATTAGCCCGATTTTCTTCAAATTTGAAACATTTTGTCCATGTGTTTTACTGATGGACAAAACTTTTTATAAATTTTTTTGAGTGATCGGACCCCGGGGTCGGGAGGCACCAATACAAATTTTATAAAAAATAATTTAGGTTTCTTAAAACGGTGCAAGATGTACTTCACTCACTCAGACCTGGCTACTATTTACAAGGTATATATTCGCCCTAAACATGAATACAACTGCATTGTCTAGGCAGGTGCTCCCAAAACCACATTGCATCTACCTAAGAGAATTCACAACCGCGCGATAAAACTTATTGGTGACGTAAATATCGCGAAAACCATCGAATCGCTTGAACATCGTAGGAATGTTTCCTGCTTGTCACTGTTTTATCGCTTTTTCCACAAGCGGTGTTCAAAAGAATTTTCCAGATGCATCCCGCCCATTCTCGAACCCATCCGTAATACACGGCATCTCACCTTTTCCTCTCCCTAATTTCCGAATGCCCACGCTGTGCTAAGCATTATAGGGGTGGAAACCCCTTGAGCGTGTTTACATTATAAAAAAAAATAAATAATGCTCCTGCAAATAAGATCATGAAGAGCAAACTCATAAGATATCCCACGCTAATAGGCGTAATTTCAGCACAAATCATGAAAGACTGATTGGCCTAAAGCTTTTTCCCCAGTTTCCGGATAAAGGCTACTCTAACATTGCATAGGCATGTAGAAACATACCCGAGGGACAAACTAGATGTAAACATCAGTTTAAGCTCCTCTTTTACTACCATATTTCAGCATTATTTGGTATATATCATCTGGACCGGGTGCTATAAAAACCTTGAGGAACGATATAGAGAATTATATTGCCTCTGATTTAGCCACCCTTCCTGCTACATACCAAAATCATATCTGGTAAAATTTTTTTTATCCGGAGCCAAGTTGGCACTATTAGTCTCCCTTAGCGCTCTGGTTGGGAAATGTTTGTGGAGTAAAATATCACTGACCTATCCTGCATAGAGTTACTGAAAGTACCATTCGATTTAAAAATTATCTCGATTTTATTCAAACTTTGCACACATATCTCCGATTAGAGAATGTACATGAACAATTTTAATTTTTATGGGTTGTTTTTTTAATTCATACTGTTAACGTTCATTATAAGAAATGAGTCGTTTTCACTTCAGTGGCTTTCCAGATTTCGAAACAGGAGAAAAGTTAAACCAATAAGTACGAGAATACTATTTGGCCAGCTTAAATGTGGAATGTACTCGTAGACTGCAATTGCAAAAGATAAGTTAGACAATTTTCTTAATTATTCTCTGGGGATAAACAACGCAAATTATATAAAACATAAAAAATTATGCAAGTATTTAAATTTACGGTTCTTGCCAACAATCCAAACGGATATTTTAATCAGATATCCGAATTTATGTTTCATCTGTGTGTGTTGCTAGGAGGTAGACAGCTTGTATTTACCTTGATCCTTGATAAACACTGTTGGCTGCAATAAAACGAAAACGCTCGCAATCTCATAACGACGTCTATCCGCTTTGGCATATGGGACCACTTTGCAATGTCGACATACTAAAAAATTGTTTTAGAATTTTTTATGCGAGCTACCGAGATTATAAGATAAATCTCCTGACTCGTGTTTGCATTTTGAAACCTGTACATTTAGGTTTGTCTGTCTTATCGCTACTGATCGACCTTCCACCATGTTGCATAAGCTTTATGTTTCCCTTTGGCAAAATATGTTTTTATGTCTTTGCACTACACAATTTATTTTCAAATCTGATGAGTTCGTTTTTCATGACGGCTTGTTTGAGTTGTTGAATTTGTTTCTTTGTGAGTCTTGATGTAAAAAAAGTATGAATATACATACATATTATGTAGCAGCACCATTTAAAACTCACCCAGTTGAATAAATGTATCATAAAAATGTTGACACGACATAGAAAGAAGGATGTTGATTCAATTTCTGAAAGCCAAGACTTATGCGAAAACAAATAAATAAATACGTTTGCTTAGGTGAAGTCGACCTGTTTTCGTTCACTGCGTTGCCAGTTGATTTATATATGGTGGGAAATGTTTTATGGTGCAAAACATGATGAATTTTAATTAAAGGTTAATACTGTGGTTTTTAGTACAGACCTATTACGTCAATTTAAAGAAGATTTGATGTAAACAGAAAGATTTTTGGAATTAAATTGTTTTTCGAGATGGTCAATGCAATCTGTTATGAGTATGGGTTGCGAAAGTTGTTGTCATTTCAAGCAGCTTGCAACCCTCATACCTAAATGGACGCATACGGCATTCTCGGATAATTACTACGTTTAATGTTTTGTCGCATCACATGTAATAATCAAATAAATTAACACTATCGAAACCATTGCAGTTGCTTAGGAAAAAATTTTGCCACAAAATGTTTGCAAACATCAAAATATCCTTTTAATTTTTGCTCAATGTGGCTGGATATAATATCTGAAGATACTGTCGTAGCGTGCCTGAAAGAAACCGGGTAGATACTGAGGGTCTGTATTCTGGCCGACATTTAACCCTAATAAGAGGCAGTCGCGGGCATAGGTAGCTTAACAAGCTGCCTTGTTGGTAACTCTACAGAGAGACTTGAACGCAACTCTTGTAGAGTTTAATTTATTCTTAGGCAGTTTTAAGAAGTATTAATTTTTTTTAGTATTTTTAGTCCGAGGTAAAGTGGAAGAAATTTTAATAAATTTTCTACAATTTTGGAAATTATATCGTAGTAGTGAGCTCGTCAACGCAAACCGTACCGAAAACCATCCGATTTTTTTTGTCGCTCAAAACGACCGCCATCGGTAGTGTCCATGCTTCAGCGCCAGTAGGCAGGACTGGGATGATTGAAGTATACAGGGTGTATCCGTTAAGGTGGCAAATACTGAAAGGGGTGATTCCTTGGTTAATTTCTTGAAAAAAATCGTACTGGAAGGGAGGGGTGTCTATTTTCACCCCCTGCCGCTTCTGACCCAATTATTGTAAAATCACCAGTCCCAGCTTGCTGGATTCTACCAATGATATCGATCTAGTCAGCGTATGAGTTTAAAAGTCTTGAGAAGATGGTGTGAAGTGAGTTGAAAGCATACAATGAAAATGACATATACGTTCTAAAGATTTATGCATAATTTCAATGATGCCTAACTAGGCTATTTGAATTTACAATTAAAATTAGATTATTTTCAATATTACCAAATCAAAGAAATTTTATATATCTGCATTAAATTAAATGAATTAGTTTACATTTGGTAATTTGACGTGAAACAGTCAGTTTATTCCTGACGTCGAAATAGCAGAGAAAATTCTCTATTATTATCCTGCACAATCGAACAAGTTTGACAGAGATGCCAACAACTACACGGCTTTGTTAAGCTCGTTTCCATAAATACTTACATATGCGGCCTTAAAACAAAAGCAAGTATCGATCTTACTCTTGGATATTCTAAAAGATCTGCCGCAGTGTGAATATTTTGGTCAATTATGTACTTTCGCCTAATAGATATCAATCAGATTGTTGATGAGTGGCTTGACCAATTCACACAATGCGAAAGAGAGAATCTTATAGGAGATGTTAAGGAGACTAATTCCTCTAAAGTTGGCGCAGTTTAGTAAGTCAAATCATATTGAGATTCCAGTCATCAGATATTTTTTCATTTGATCAAATTCTAGAGATATGGTGGTGTACGAGTATGGCCACTACCAAGTCAACTTCTGCAGTCTTTAAAAGCTCGGCCGATAGGCTATTAAGCCAGCTATTAGCAATTAGGCTATTAGCACCTTTTGATTCTTTGGTTTAGGTATTGCAATCCTCACTTTAACTTGGTCAGTCGGACGTAATTTTTGACTATCATCATGTTGAATAGTTCATCGCTGTCGGGCATCTTTATACCGTTTAACAGTCTGCAGATGTGGTTTTTACATCTCAGCACCGACTTGAATTCCACTACGAGGTTTCTTCCTCATCTCGACAGGTTTCTGTCCGGGTCTTGTAGCTTTGACATGTTACATTCCTTTTTACAGCACAGCTATGTATGCCTCTTGGTTTGCTGCATGTGCCTCTCTGCATTAGGCATTAAATCAGGGATTTCGCTGTGGTGGTCGGGTGAAACTTAGTACATAAGTTAATCTGATCTGATATGTCGCTTCAGCAATGTCAACCTACCTCATTATTATAGGACTACATTTTTCACAGTATATACATACAAAACGAAGAAAAATAATGTGAATATATGGTATAATACTCTGTTGTGACTATATTGACAGATTGAAACGAAGTAATCTTATAATTTATTATTATATTTAAAATGGAAAATTTCTTACAGTTTTCTGCTTTGTTGCACTAATATGACTACATTGTACAAAACTTTAAATTCGAATATCTTCTAATATGTTAAAAAATATTTCTGAAAACCTTTTCCGAGTTTTATCGTGATGCGTGCACAGATACGCAATTTTGTGATGAATTTTATTAATTCAGATTATAATAATTTTAGGGCGCTTATTTAACGGGCACGAACAAAATAAATTTCAAAAAAGCTTCCTTGAAATGAAATTTATTATGAACTAACACATAACTACTATTGCATGAGCTCATCTAAAATACAATTAAACACCCGCTGTGTCGTGTTTATATAAACACACAAACATTTGACACACATTTCCACATAATGGGCAATCAAAACTTGAACTGAAATACTTTATCTAAATTTTATGCGGAAATTTATTGTATCAGTTGGTGCTGAGTAATTAAAACACTATGGCAGTTTATCACGGAAGCATTGTCGGTTGCCTTTTTTGGAAAAACTAAGTACATACTCGTAATTTCACTATCAGGACAACCGTTTCTTTTTTAGTCATATAAATCATTTTGTAATGAAAAAAAAAATAGTTGCATACATTTTAATTGTTTATTGGCAAAAAAATGAACTAATTAATAATTTAATTTTGAAAATCAAAATTTGTGACCAGCTATCTTGGTATCCCGGGCGGGTAATAGCATTTGATACAACTTGTTTGTTAAATATTAGTTCGCTATCGAATTTCTCCCTTTTGTTTTATTTTTCATTGTTATGGAGTGAAATTTTACAAATCGATAAACATTAAATAATAAAATGGAAAGTGCAGTGAACATTAAATCCAATAGTTCCCAGGAGCTTAAAGAAGAACTTGGAAGGCGAGGTCTAAGCACCGCTGGAAATTCGATTGCAACAGTAAGTTGTTAAAGCAGAAAAACAGCTGGCTGGAGAAGCATTCTCAATTGAGACGGAGCTAGTGGAGCAAAAAAGGTGGTGTGCAAAACATGGAGGCGATGTTGCAAGTTCTAATGCAACAAATGAATAGCAAGTTTGATCAGCAGAGAGAACAAATGCAGCAGCAGAATCAAGAAATAAAACAAATGAATGACAAGTTTAACCATCAAAGTAAATAAAGTGAAAAGATAAAAAAACAACCCATAAAAATTAAAATTTTTCATCTAAATTCTCTAGAAAATCATCGAAAGAGACATTTGACATCAGATGTTTTTTTTTTTTTTTTTTAATTTGCGCACGCAAAAAGGGGTTCGCACCCTTATTATGGTTCGGCAATATGCTTGGCACAGCGTGGGCGTTAAGGAAAAGGAGAAGAAGAGAGCTTGTGTCTTGAATGTCTGTGGATCATAGTGATGTGGAAAGACAGAGCTTGGTAGAGCATTCCACATACGTGTTGTACGGCTGAAGAACGAATCCCTGAATTTAACTGTACGTCCGAAGATGGGCTTAAGGGTAAATTGATGTGCATTTAGAGCGCCACGAGTATTGCGGTTGAATACAAGGAGAGGTGGCATGCAACTGGTTATTTCTCTTGAGCACCGCTGGTGGAAGAAGCGATAAAACAGTGACAAGCAGGAGACGTTCCTGCGGTGTTCAAGCGAATCTATTGATTTCGCAATGTTTTCGTCACCGATAAGTTTTATCGCACGGTTTTGTATTCTATCTAGTTGATGCAAGGTGGTTTTAGGCGCACCAGACCAGATATGACAATTGTACTCAAGTTTAGGGCTAATAAAGGCCTTGTAGATAGTAGCCAGGTCAGAGGGAGTGAAAAATTTCTTGCACCGGGTTAGAAAACCTAAACATTTCGCAGCATTTTTTGCGACGGTAAATATGTGGTCATTCCAACGAAGCTTGTCGTTGACGCACATACCGAGAATTGCGAGATTTTTAGTTTCCTCGATGCAAGTGCCATTCATGGATAATTCAATAATTCATTCATGGATTCGCTTCGACGACAGATGTTAAAATTGAAAAAGCTCAGATCATTTTATTCTGAGCACTTAGAGCACGCTCATACTCTGAGCAAATAAGAAAACGAGCATTTATCTTGAGAACTCTTTGACTGCTCTGAACTAATTTATGAAAACGACATCAATAAAAATACAATTCAGTAAATAAGTAAGTAAGTTGAAGTAAGCATAAAACATGTATGTCTCGTTTCATTTGCTGGGTTCATTTGTTCGTGAGCTAAGATTTCTCTCTCTCTCTCTCCACCACCAAAACCATGCCGACTGCGCAGCACACACCGCACACAGCATTAACAAGAACGACGGTATCTGATGCCACTATAAGAAAAAATGTATAAACCTTGCGGCCGAACCCGTGGCCCGATCACTACCAAATTTTAGAAAAAGTGTTGTTTATTGGGTATACACATGTGTGTAAAATTTGAAAAAAATCGGGTAATTTTTATTTTAAATTTGTATGGGAGCCCCACGAACCCGGGGCCCGATCACTTCAAATTTTCACCGGAAATATATTTGTGTACAAAATTTCAGGAAAATCGGGCTTTAGAAAGTGCGTTAAAAATTGATAATAAAAAAAAAATTTGTATGGGAGCCCCCCGACCCCGATCGCCCGATCGCTTCAAAAAATTTACAAAAAGTTTTGTCCATCGGATATACACATGCGTATAAAATTTGAAGAAAATCGGGAACTTTTTTCATAAAATTTGTATGGGTGCCCCCGACCCAGGGGCCCGATCTCTCCAAAATTTGTACAAAATGTGTTTTCCAGCGGAGGTACATTTTGTATAAAATTTTAAAAAAATCGGGTAAATTTTTTAAAATATTTGTATTGGAGCCCCCGACCCCAAGCTCCGAGGGGTCTCAAATTTTAATAGAAAGTATTGGCACCGGAAATATACATGTGTGCAAAATTTCAATAAAATCGGGCTATGGGTAGTGGGCTAAAAATTGATCAGAAAATCTGACCAGCCAGCCAGCCAGCCAGCCAGCCAGCCACGTGCACGCGAAGTTAATATAGAGAATTTAAAAAAACAACCCATAAAAATTAAAATTTTTCTTGTAAATTCTCTAATCGGGAATACACACACACACACACACACTGCGTGCTCGTTTTGTGGCAAAATCATTCACAAATGACGCAGCGGCAGCGAACAGCGCTGCTCACAAAGCACAGAGCTCAGACTTTGCCGTGATCTGATGCGATATAGCGATATTTAAAAATTGTATATTGGGGTCCCCAAGGGGCCGATCGCTCCAAATTTTTACAAAAAGTGTTTTCCATCCATTGTATGGGAGCCCCCCGACCCCGCGGCCCGAGGGGCCTCAAATTTTAATAGAAAGTCTTGGGAGATATACATGTGTGCAAAATTTCAATAAAATCGGGCTGTAGGAAGTGGGTTAAAAATTGATCACAAGATTTGGCCAGCCAGCCAGCCAGCCACGGGCAAGTGAAGTTAATATAGAGAATTTAAAAAGTAGGGCTACTGGGCTCAATAGCAGTCATTGAGATTGGAAGATGAACTACTGGAAAGGCAATGGGAATTGGCTGATAGCACATAATCACAGATTGTGCTACCAACAAACCGAATCAAAGAAGTCCTGCAAGAATTACATAGTGGGACATCAGGAGCACATTTGGGCGTTAACAAGATAACAAGACGTTACATAAAGTCAGGAATCGCTTTTACTGGGTCAATTTCCGTAGAGATGTGGAAGACTGATGTTGAACGTGTGACATGTGCGCAGCAAGCAAAGGACTGCAACCAAAAACTAGAGGAAAAATGCAACAGTACAATGTTGGAGCACCATTTGAGCGGGTGGCAAGGGACATAGCTGGTCCATTCCCAGAAACATGAGATGGAAATCGCTATATACTCGTGTGCATTGACTACTTCAGTAAATGTGCAGAAGCATATCCCATCGCAAACCAGGAAGCTACCACGGTGGGTAGAGCATTCCTCGACAATTGGATATGCAGATCGCTAGTCCTTAAAGAGCTTTACCAAGTAATCAACTCAACTCAAGAAAACGAGGAATACTCCGTTACATCCACAGTCAGACGTAATGGTCGAAAGGTTCAACAGAGCTCTGGAAGAGCATCTGCGAATGGGATCGTTGTTTGTGATGGGTTATCGTCGCCCTATCCACAACACGACTAAAAACTCACCAGCAATGATTGTATTTGACAAAGAACTTCGTCTACCATGCGACATTAGATTTGGATCGCCACCAGTAGAGCCGAAAACAAAGGACAACTACGTTAGTGATCTAACAGAGGAGGATCTCTGTATATGCTGCTGTAAGAAGCAACATAGTGGATGCCAGCAACCAGATGAAAACGCGAAACCTGCGTGCGAACTGTGGATGATTTGGTCTGGCTTTTCAATCCCAAAAGATTTAAAAGTAAATTTCTAAAACCATAGCAAAGTTGGGAAGGTCCTTGTAAGGTCATTAAGAAGATAAATGATGTAGTATAACGGATTCAACAAAGCCTCAGATGTAAATTGAAAGTTGTTCACATTGGCAGATTGACAAGGTGCAACAACAGAAGGAGTGCTGAATCTGTTCGTGTTTGAATTGCATACTTTTAGGCTGTAAGATTTATTAGTTATTTGGAATTAAACCAGTCAAGTTGTTAAAGTTCTTGCAAAGCGATAAAGCTACCTTCTAAGAGAATTATTGTAAAGTACAAGTGTTATAAGTGTTTTTGTGTACATTTATAATTTGTCCAGTATAAAATTGTGAACTAGTGTTATTTTTACTGTTTGTTAATTAAAGTTATTATTTGTAAATTAATAAACTTGTGTTGTGTTTTTCTTGCAAAATCCTTTACGAACTCGAAATCCTGAATTTCGTAACAATATAAACAAAATTCATACATGTACGTATTTTTTATAGATAAAGAAATGCGCTTAAATTTTTATTATTATTAAGGTCATTCTAATTTATGTATATTTTGTGGTTTCAAAATCGCAATGAGGTTCGTATATTCAATGATTTTAAAAAATTAAATTTTAAGAAAATAAAGTCAAGAGTATATAGTATTGGAATATTGGAATGTAGAATCTACACAGTATGTTTCTATTTTGAATGAAAACTGCAAGTGTGGAAAGAGGAAACGAAGCCAGGACGTTGGAAAATAAAAACCAGATTTAGGATCATTTCTACAGATAGAATAGCCTTCTCCTTAATTGCAGACTGCGGAATGGAAAAAATTATTAAAGAATGTAGAAAAATATATGAATACGATAAATTGGATATTTTTTAAGGAAATAACTTAATTGAATGTTTTCGGCAAAATGAAAAATCTCAACAAAAAAAACTCCAAAATACTCCCAAAAGGCCACTAAAAGACCCTCAAAAGTATCCTTAAGGACACCTAAAAAGTCATTAAAGACTTCCCAAAAGATCCTTAAAAGACCCCCAAAAGACCTTCAAAGATACTCAAAATACTTTCGAAACACCCCCAAATGACCCCCAAAACACCTCCCAAAAGATCCCCAAGACGCTTAAAAACTGTTAATAAACCTTCAAAAGACCCCCAAAAGACCCAAACAAGAAACCCAAAAGACCCCAAAAAGAACCCCAAAAGATCCCCAAAAGATCCTCAAAAGACCACCAAAGGACCATCAGAACACCCTCAAAAGACCCCAAAAGACCCCCAGAGCACCCTCATAACACCATACCGAATTTCATACAAATCGGTCTAGAAATGATTTACGAGGATAGTCTCAGAAGTAACCGATCTGACGTATATAGCGAGCTGTCAAGACGAACATTGCAGTGGTCGATAAAAAATGAGTTGAGTACTCCAGAAATGGTGAAAAAACTTCAAAAAATGGTATTGGATGACCGTCGACTACAAGTGTGTGACCTAGCAGATAAGGCAGGCACATTTTGACTGATAATTTTGACAAGAGAAGGCTGTGCGAAATGTGGGTGCCGCTATTACTCACAATGGGATTTAAAACAGCGCCGTGAGGATATTTCAATCGAGAGTTTGGCAAAGTTTCACAGAAATAGAGAATGGTTCATAACCGTGGATGAAACATAGGCTCATCACTTCCCACCAGAGACGAAGGAACAGTCAAAACAATGGACTGAAAGTGGATAATCGGCTCCAAAGAAGTCGAAGACAGTTCAATCTGCTGGCAAGGTCATGGCGTCAATTTTTTGGGATGCGCGTGGGATAATTTCATTAACTATCTTCAGAAAGGAAAATCAATTAATGGCGTGCATTTTGCGAACTTATCGCAGCGTTCAAAGATGAAATCAAAAAAATGGCCGCATTTGGCGAAGAAAAGTGTGTTGTTTCATCAAGACAATGCAGCAGTTTACACATCCGTCATCTTGATGGCCAAAATCAAAGAGTAAAAGTTCGAATTGCTTCGTCATGCACCGTATTCGCCAGATTTAGCCCACTTGGCT